>CP050230.2:10067994-10667994 GCA_012066045.3 Morus alba | reverse complement strand
AGGAAAGTAAAACTAACAAAAACAAACAAAACAAAAGAGAAGCATACAAAACAACGAAACAACGAGGAAAGTAAAACTTACAAAAACAAACAAAACAAAAGAACAAACTACAAACTAGGTAAGCAATACTTAAGAAAACAAACAAAACAAAAGAACAAACTAAGAAAGTACTAAGAAAGAAAAGGGGTTACAGTTCATCAATAAGAAAATGCCCATCACTTTCCTAACGGCAAGAATGAGAGGACAGCCTATAACAAGGCAGATACGGACATATTATAGAAAAAGCTGGCCAATAATGGAGATCACATATAGCAAACTTCCATGCATTTGGGTCCCCAAAAACAAAAAGAAATATGAAAGAGATCCACATGATAATTTTACAACGCGGAACATAAAAGACCAATAGCAAGGAATTAATTATGTTATATACCATTAATTAATAGATTGATGTAGCAATAAGGAGGTGTTCCTTTTTTCTCCTCTCAAGCTGCATTCAGGTTTAATACTTCATAGTTCATAATCTTAATTGAAGACTCCAATCTTGGTTAATGTATTGAGCATCATTGAATGTGTGGTGGTATAAGTGAAAACTAAGTATAAGTGAAAACTAAGTCTATCCTTTAAATAAAATTGAGTCAGATCATTTTCGTTTTATTGGTGGATTCATGAATTTCTAAATTGACGAATTAATTGGGGACGTGGTGACACCAACCAATAATCCCTTTGTTTCTTTAAAAAATAATTCTATTATATATAAATATATATATTTATATATCTATTTTAATAGTTCTTTTCTTTCTTTTTTTTCTTCTCTTTATAGACCTTTAACGAGGCTTTCTCGAATGAAACCGCATGTGATCGGGATCACATAATTGTTATTTCACACGTCCATGTATAATGAATAAAGCGACGAGTAGAGAAAGATTCAATCTTTCAGGCATGAAATTCTGTAGAAAATTATAAGAATCTATTTTCCTTGGTTTCTTTCCGGTTTCTTCTACTTTGATCGACTTTCCCGTCAATAATAATTGCTAGCCATTTGTGAACATACACATGAGTTTGACTTGCATAAACGACTTCAAAACACGCGCGTTTTGCTCTTATATATAATATGTAGTACTAATTAGATATGATCATCAGGAAAGTCAATATATTCCCTTTCTTTTTTTGGTAATACAAAGTAACCTGAGGAAGATTAAAGTATTTGCGTTTACCGGGAATCTATTCCCGCTTTCAATACAAAACAAATCATTAATAAATTGTCTTCAATTTGGTTATAGATCCCAAGATTCCTTCATTTTAGTTACTTTAATTGCAAATACCTCCTAATATATTTGCAACGCATGTTATTTCGGTACTTTATTTTGTAATTTGAACAACAAATCAGAATTTGGACCAAAAGGTATTTTTATTAGGAAGCTGTATTGCTTATATGCACTAATGTCATGGTGTGTCAATTTTGGTAATTTTAAGTTCTAACAAAACCCAATAAAATGATAATTTAGTAATAGTAGTATCCCAACTTGTATCCTAACTTTTAATACCAACTCGCGTATAGCATATGAATTATTATTGAATTATCATTCTTTTATTGACATATATTTAAAAATTTATCATGTCAATTAATATTAGGAAATTGCATTTGTCCATATAAAAATGATAAATCATGACATGTGAGTTGCTATGAAAAGTTGAACAAACAACTATATGATCACACATTTGAATTTATGTTGGGATCGCATCTATAATAGGAGCATTATACTATTAATTGTCTAATCAATCTTTTGATAAGGTAAGTTAGTGCAGCAGGCCCACAATGTTATCTAATGTGTGTCACGAGAATTCAACATTTTAAAATTTTCATATTCATATTCATATTCATACATTATAAAAAGACAAAGCACAACAAAACATGCACCATAGAATTAATCAGTTTCCTTCATATCCTCCTTTATTCTCACTTTTTCTCCACCTATAAATAACATCAAAGCCTCATCTCTTCACCACCCAACTCACAATTATTTCTCTCTCTCTCTCTCTCTCTCTCTCTCTCTCTCTCTCTCTCTCTCTCTCTCTCTCTCTCTCTCTCTCTCTCTCTCTCTCTCTCTCTCTCTCTCTCTCTCTCTCTCTCTCTCTCTCTCTCTCAATTGACATGGGTATTTGTGCATCTTTACAATACACAACCAACAAAGCCAGAATGAGCCTAATAAACTGGCAAAACACAACACAAATAATCCACTTCGAAGGAAAGCTACAAGAGTACATACATCCGGTGAAATCAGGCCAAGTTCTGTCGCAAAACCCAAACTGCTTCCTCTGCAGCTCCGAATCCATGTTCGTCGGCGCCCACGTGCCGCAACTGCCCACCAACGAGGAGCTCCAACCTGGCCAAATTTACTTCCTCTTGCCACTTTCGCAGGCCAAAACGCCGCTTTCTCTTCAAGACTTGTGCGCTCTCGCAATCAAGGCCAGTTCAGCTCTTTCCGCTTCGAACAAAAGAATTGGGTTTCATAACACAAGTGGTTGTAAGATTTCTACGAAATCTGGGATTGGTGAGATCAACCGAAGAAGAATTGAACTGTGAATATTCATTCATGTTTCTTGTTTTAGAATGACGACTCTAGTTTAGTCCGTGATAATTTTGGGCATATGTTGCTAATTAGTTTAAGCTGAGATCCAAGCTTAGGATTTAGGAATAAAGGAAAAGATGTGAAACCAAGGGAAATTCTATCGTAGAATGGAAAAAAAATATCCTGTTCATTTTTAACAAATTTAATTGGTGAGATTTTCATAATATTTGAAAGTTTTTAGACGAAAATCCTCGAGAAGCTTTTATTTTGCACTCACATCTACTTGACAAAGAGACATAATAATTTCTTTCTTTCTTCTTATTTTCTGCTGGAAGAAAGAGAGACGTATATAACTTTGTTCAACAAAAATGTTATCTCCGATGGGGAAAGTCAGCTTACTCTCACAGTGGGTGAGTCCTATTTGGTGGACCCAACATGGTATTGCCTTAAATCCCATTGAGGTCAATAAATTTATAAAGGGTTTTTCCCATAGTGCACCCTATCAACAGTCTCAATTTTTGACCGTTTAATTAGGTTAAAATCACATCAGATTAAAAAAATATACATAATAATTTAATTTGGTCAAAATCATATCAAATTAAAAAAATATACAAAATAGACAGATTCTGATACAAATCTAATTAGTGAAATTAAAAGACTATTAGTAGGCCATTTTTATAAAAACCATCAGAAAAAGTCTCAAATTTACATCCTGACTCAGAACAACCATTCCCTAGTATAAGATTATTTTATCAAGAAAAATCTCACGATCTTGCCAAATGACTCGTAATTGTTAATTTTTAGTATCATTGGATAGGTTGGCTAAGAAATATAATTTTACTGTCAACACATGGGCCCCTTAAAGGTGAAGAATTGTGAGAGAAAATACTATTTGAACCCAAATTAAAATGCTTTGAACCTAAACAGACACATGGATTTTTACATACTCGATTGACTTAAGGATTTTCTATGTGAATGTTTTATGTTTTCAGATGCAAATATTGTCTATCAAGGAGATCAATAAACCTTGAAGAATGGTAGTGCAATTTTCTTTTAGTCCCCAAAACAACCATTATGAGTAATATTGTTTCTAAACGAACACTATCGGTTGATTTTTCCAACTTGATAATCTCATGAAACAAAATAAAATGAACCTCATTTATTTATTTATTCTCAACAAAAGAAAAGAGATGGAAAAAATTACTCATTAGAGATTTTAGCACATATTAAGTACAATGGATATTGGTTAATACCCACTAAAACATCTATATATGCCACACCAAGTTCTCACTTAATTTATTAAAATAAAACAATGCAATAAATATAAGTGATCAACTAAACCTAAGGGCAATACAAAATAAACAAGTCGAAAACACTTGCAAAATTAACATAAAATAAAAGTAACCTTATCTTTGCACCTTTTCTTTTCTTTTTTGCATTATTTATAACTAAGTGATTTAGTTAATTATTTGTATATTTGTGCGCTCCTTTATAGTATTTATCGTATCTAGTTTAGATGTCAGAATATAGTATGTCTCGACAACTCTGGTGTGATGCATGTGTGTTAGAAATTTCAATTAAAAATTCTTCGTTTCTTTTATCACAAAAAGAAAAAAAAAAAAAAAAAAAAAAAAAGAAGAAAGAGTTGGTTGGAAATTTACTCCATTGCTTGGCACCTTACGCGGTTCCATATAAGTCAAATTGGTTCGTTCCTGTGGCAAATTATATATATCGTTTTACGTAATCATGCACTAATGTTGTTGTCGTCCTCAAAGATTTGATTACTGTTACTTAGCCCTGAATCAACTTTATATTCTAAATGGAAATCTTCTTACAATTTTTGTTAATGGGGATGATATATGAGAAACAATGAAAGAAATTAAGGCACAAAGACATTGTTGATTCTTTATAGTATTTAAAAGAAAAGATATCAACAAATATATATGAATGAGTTTTTAATAGTTTTATTTTTATGGTGATTATCTATTAAATATAAAAATTTAATGACGTGATGTGATATTTAGAATCTAATTTTATTAATTTTATTATTTTTTTTGTTAATTACTCAATTTCTTACAATCGTCAAATTAATATCTTACCATTAAAATAAACATGTACTAGAACATACGTATTAACTTCTAAATTTCCAAAAAGTGTTAAAGGCCAAAACTAAATTACACATCAACAAAAATGGTTCCAAAGGACCATGTGATTCCAACTTATCTCTACAAGTAATGAATCAATGGATATATGTAACCAAATATTCAGCGTAATACTAAAGTTCAATGTTTTTTTTTCGGCTAAATATATAATTGGAAGTTCAGTGAATACTTTTGACATAAATATGGCTGCATGGAGTGATACATATTTTAAAATTTTTAAAATTTAATCGTTCGATATAAGCATACAGTCATATGCTTGAAACAGTTACACCCTTATTTGAAGAGGAAGATATCAACTAGTACTGATAAATCTTTTTTTATTTTATTTTTTTATTTTTTTGTTGGTTGCCAACCAGGGCCAACACTTACACAAGGGCAAGATCATGAATTACATCCTTTTTTTAGAAGATGAAGATCTTATTTTGAATTAATTAGTATCAACTTGTTTTTCTAATTCCTTTGTTTATTGGATAGTGGAAGTCGAGATATTTATTAGATTGCCGTCAATACTAGCTGTTGGTGGTCGAATACCGATGGGTATCTCAATCAGATATTGGTATGTCGGCCGGATACTGGCCGGTATCTCAGCCGGATACCAATATCTAAGTGGATATTGGCGGTCATCGCCTCATTGATTTTTGGCGACTACTACCGCTAATATTGGCAGTTGTCTGTCAGATTCCATAAGGTATCTTGATTTTTAGCTGGATTTCAATGATTATTTCAGTTGAATACTCATATTATGGTTGGAGACCTACCGGTATTCTAAGAATATATTTAATATTTTAAATATAATGTGATGACGTAGTTGAAGTATTCTCTTTAAAAGTTTTTGCCTCTCGCATATTCAATCCAAGTAAAAAACTTGTGGTAGTTCCCTTAAAATCACAAGTCTTTCTAGACGCTTTCAACCTATGGTCATTAATGGGTCGACTCACGTTCGTCATATGGCATTTTTCAACCAAATTGTAATATATCTTCTTTGACAATTATCGATATATATATATATATACACACACACACACACACACACACACACACACACACAAAACACACACACACACACACACAAATATGTCTTCTTTAACGATTATCAATATGTATATGTGTATATATATATATATTATATGTATGTATATCTTCTTTGAGGATATCTTCCATATAATTATATATAGCACCAACCAATTATTGAAGGCACATTTTTTTAATGATTCTTCTTAGCTAAATTAATCAAGCAAGTATTTTCAACACAAATAATAATAATAATAATAATAATCAAGCAAGTACCTTTCGGTTTATTGAATTGACCACTTACAAGTTACAAATCCATTATTCTTTGTCAGTCATTTATGGCAACAATATTTTAAAAAAAAAATATTCTGCAACGTGGTTATTTATTGTACAAGAAAAAAGTATCAAGTATATTTGAATTTTAATAAGATTATATTTTATCTGGTAGAGTATAAAAATAAAAAGAAGATAATTATTGTTTTGGGACATTTGTTGAGAGGTTTACATTTAACGAGAAGAATTTGCGGTCTTCAGGAGAAGACAATTTACAGTGTTGAAAGAAGTTTGATCAATTATTATTATTCAAAAGAAGAAGTAGTCTTCAAGAAAGGACAGTTGTGATTCGAAGGGAGTTCAAATTAATAAACATTAAAGATGAGTGATGCTCACTGAATAAGATTATTAAATTAATTTTATATGATTGGTGATAAAATGAAAAAAGAATGGTCTTTATTTATATAAATCTAATTAGTATTTGTATCTTTGAGATTTAATAAATTCTTTAAAACCTGAGTGTGCGAATGTAGATTTTTACTAAACTACATAAAAACTACTATGTTCATTTTTTAATTTATGATTTTAATAAAGTAATTAATTTGATATTAATTATATTGTGTAATTTGTCAGAAATGGATCTTTCACTAAGTTCTGTCATTAATTACCACATATATATATTTGCGAAATGTAATGCAATTTTCTTTTTCCAATTTGGTAGCTTTTTTTTTTTTTCTCTCTCTCTTTTCTTTTTACCCAGATCTAAACTACTAGACCTTTTTAATTTTTCCTTCTTCTTTTCCCCGACCTAAACTACTAAACCTTTTTTTAAATTGAAGCAAAGATCCTTTAGAAACAATGATTGTGCGACTCACTATGAATCATATAAAGTGAGTTCTACTATGAATAAAATGAAGAATTCTTTTACGGATTTGCTCGAGTCTTCCTATTTGTGGCATAGTAGATTATGACATGTTAATTTTGATACAATACAAAGATTAATTAACTTGAATCATATACCCACTTTTCATATTGATTCCGAAAATAAGTGTGAGACTTGTGTTGAAGTTAAAATGACAAGGTAATCTTGGCATGATAGCCCACTATGATACTCTAAGTAGCCCACTATGATACTTTAGAGTAATTTGTGAGTGCTGTTCTTCTTTGTATTTAGTGGTCTTGGTGTATAAAGTGCTTCAAAATAAAAAAGAAAAAAATAGTTTTATTATCCCAGTGTTGTCTTCTACAATCTGATATTAAAACCTTAGTTGTGAGCTCTATTGAAATTCTGAGTATATTCTTTGAATGCAGTTTTGACTGAAATTCTACATTAGATAAAATTTCTTGAGATTGTCACTAAGGTTATTTCAAGCCTAGGGGGAGCTTCTTTATTTTGTGAGTATAAAAATTTGTTGTCTAGGACAACTTATTTAGTAGTGTCGAAATTTTGCCAACATGCTGGGTGGCGTTCAAGTCATTAGAAGAGTTAAGAAGTTCAACAATAAGAGCTGCAACACATGGGCGACGTGTATGGAGTCTTACCTACAAGCACAAAATGTTAAGGAAATTGTGAGTGGGACTGAAGAAATACCCTTACCACAAGATACTAACAATGTAAGAAGGTGGAAGGTTAAAGCAGAGAAAGTTATGGCCGTGTTTAGAATTGATTCCGTTTTTATTTCACTTTTTTCAAGAAAGAAAAAATGAGCTGCGCTTGGGGCAATAAAAACAAAAAATGGAAATGAAAACGATTTTTTAATTTAGTGTAAAATGAGAGAGAAATGAAAAATGACTTTTAGTCATTTTTCATTTTTTGTTTTCGTTTTCTCCTCTCTCGAGCAGAGAGAGAGAGAGAAAGATAGATATTAATGGATTTTTTTACACTAAAAATAATTTCTTGATAAAACTACTAAACGTATTTTCAAAAATAAAATCTGTCTGAGATTGAAAACGTTTTCATTTTCATTTTCATATAAAAAATAAAATTATTTTAAAATGAGTTACATCTATATGTTTGCTCTCAGGACCACTTAAAGGAGGAAATGTTAGAGCACGTCTACGGCACCTTTTGAGGCTATAAATAAGGACCCCTTCACTTGGTTGAAGCACGGTATTAAGAGAAGCAAATAAGTGTGCTTTTAGGGAGTGAAAAATTTATTGTAATATTTACTCATCAATTGATATTACTATTTTAGTTTGATAGTTGTAATAAATTAGATAGTTGATACAAAATTTATGTCAAGTCATTAAATTATTATATTTAATAGTAGAGACCACGGATAGAAACATAAAATATATATATATATATATGTATATATATACACATGTGCGCTAGAAAAGTTTAAAATTTTGATGGTTTACTTGAAAATTTTATTGTCTTTTAAAATCAAGCAAAGGTTCTTTTATATATAGCATGGGTTGATTTTATGTGATTAGAAAAACACATGTTGATAATTTTAACGAGAAATGTTAGCGTCAATCTTTGTCACTTTTTACATTTACTTTACTAAGATATATTATTATTTAAATAGAAAATAAAATAATAAAATTCATATCTCAAACAACAAAGATAGAAAATGATAAAAAGAGTGTCAAACATGATAGATTCGTATATTTCAATTAAACTACATGGGAGATTTATTTTTCTAATATTATTCAAAAATTTTATGATTATCTCTTTCCATTGACAGGGCCAACAAAGGATGAAAATAGATACACGTTCGTTCTAGATACAAGTTCTAGAATAGTAATGATGTATGAATTAAGATTTATTTGACTAAAAAAGATATTAATAAAAAATAAAAGTTAAAAATCCAGATTTCCAACAAAGGATGAAAATAGATACACGTTCGTTCTAGATACAAGTTCTAGAATAGTAATGATGTATGAATTAAGATTTATTTGACTAAAAAAGATATTAATAAAAAATAAAAGTTAAAAATTTAGATTTATACACTCTAAAAGTATTCGTTTTCTTTCTCCTTATTTGCTTAGACAAGTTAAAAAAGAAAACTGAATTTATCAGTTCCTATTCTAACAAATTGAAATGCTTTGTGAAATGAGCATTTAGTTTACCTTTTGTCTATAGACCTTTTTTGTGGTCCCGCAATACTTTTATGATGGAGATTTCCCCATCATAACTAGTTGAAAAATTTATATAATTCTCTTGTATTTAGTCATAATAGTTATTATTTTAATAACTAAAAGTCATTTTTAAGCATATAATAATAAACAACAGTCATTTACTGCTCCAAACAAATGTTAATGTATAGCTGAATGTGCCTATCAAAAAAAAATGACAAATGTAATAATTCACGATAATATTATTCATGTTAAAAAAAAACAATCGGTTAGATGGAAGATTATTAATAGTAAAAACGACAGATGTGCATATTATTATTCATATTAAAAATGACAGTCGTTTATTAATGTATCTTTTAACATTATTTATGACATTTGTACATAATAGTCATTTATTGTCATATGCTTAAAAATGACTTCTAATTTCTAAAATAGTAATTGTTACGATCCAATACAAGAGAATTGCGTTAGTATGTCAGTTGATTACAATAACACATGGGGAAAAAGTCTCCCTATTTCTAAACTGGAGGACTGTAGACAAGTCCCACTCTATAATAGCTGCTTCTCATTTTAGGCTTCCGCAAGGTATTTTCCTAATTAGCAGTACTGATATCGCAAATGATTATTTTTCACTAATTGTTTTAAGATAATCTTGACAAATACCTTTTAAAAGTACATGAATTATGATTTTTACCCTTTATTCTTAATTCATAATTTTTTTAATTAAATAATTATATTAATAAAAAGATATTTATTAAGAGTAAAATATAAAAATTTAGACCGATAAATTCTGCAATTTTCTCATTTTTCTACATGGCAGTTTTGTACTGCGTCAATTGGGCCTGGAAGAGGTCCAAACCAAGCTGAAACCGTCCCAAAAGGTCAAGAATAAATTGCCCTCTTTTGACATAATCCATAATTTGTTAAGAGGAATAAAACTCTTTTTTTGCTCAAAGAGGAATAAAACTCTTATATGAATAGAACAAAACACAAATACAAGTGTTGAAGGAAACTAATGAAACTTTTAGTGTTATTCCATACCTTAAAACACGATACATAAAAAAGCAAATACATATCCTCTCTCTCAAAGCAAATGCAAATATCAGAGTATGTTTTACACTACTAGAGTCTTGTTTCCAAGGTTTTGAGAGTCTTATTTCCAAGGTTTTGAAGAAAAAAATTTTACAACACAAGTTTTACAAAACAATTCTAAGTGGAGGGTTTCATCTCAGACTTAATAGCAGCAACTAATTGATCATAAGCTTCTCCCCATGCATTCTTCATCTCCGGGGACCACATTTCTGGCACTGCTTCCTTTATGGTCTCCAAGAGTGAATATTTTGTGACCTGCAAAAATGTGTTTTAGAAGCCATATAATTATACTACATGAAATCAACTATCCAAGAGCCGCAATATTGCTGTTAGCAGTGATAATTTGTGTCATCGGTGGTGTTAGTATCGAGTTGAGGGTCAATTTTTGCAGAAATTATCTCAACCATAAAACGACTCGTGACCGGAACGAGTTAGAGCAATTTCAACCCTCACACTTCCTGAGCGGGTCAATGTCAACACGAACACGACTCGATCGTATGCCAGCCTACTTTCTATATATACTCTATGGCTTATTTGAGTCAGTCAGAAGACAGCCATACCTCAAAATGCTCATCTACCACGCCATATTTAAGGTGGGCAGCACCAAGTCTTTTCAAGTTTGATTCTCGAACTGTTACTTTGCCGGCTTTCCGAAGTTGAACCGCCGCTTCACATGTCTTCTCGGTTGAAATATCAGGAAAAAGAAAATGAGCATGAAATCATTGAAGTTGGACTTAATGTATATGATACACTAAAAGAATGGAAGATAGATAAGTGTTTAGTTCTTAGTTCAAAATTCATTATCCAAGTCCAAAGCAATCACCGCTTTATTAATTTAGCAACATAATAATATTGAACGGAACTCATATTGTTATGTGACAACTAATATTGCACAAAATGGCCAAATGTTTATTTGTTATTGTGGAATCATGTTAGGTGAGGAGGACACGATCAAGGAAAAAAAAAAAAAAGTTGGGGAAAACACATGTTCGACTCAAAATTTTGCTCTCAGCTTATTGAAAAATTACGATTATGCCCTTCACTCAATTAAGAAAATATATAACTATATTAGGAGATTCTCTAGACATATCAAATTGACTGTCTAAATTTTTTTAACTATTAAATTTATATATTTTTTAATTTTTATGTGATTTTATTATACAGATCCGAAAGACGAAAATTTAACCTACAAATATTTTGATCCCAACTATATTTTCTTTCATAATTTAAAAATATTTCTGTCTTCGCCGCTAACCTAGCCCAATAATATTATGTGACGGCCTGAAATACCAGCAAGTTCTTTTTTTTCTACTTACCATAACAAAGACAGTCATAGCATGTGGCTTGAGCTTTGGGTTCTGCTCCGGCGGAACAGGAGAGTCCTTCAAGAAAGAAAACAGCTTCTTGGCAGATGGCGCAATCTCAAAGATCCTGCAAAATATTCCAATCAAACATCTTTCTTTTTTCTTCTCAAGTAATGATAAAAGGATTTTTTTTTTTTAAGATTTTCTTTATCAAAAAGGCTATATTAAAAAGCTTGACTAACTTGAGGAAGAATTTAAGACCCAATTCTCCAGCATTCTTCTTCATTGCAGCCCAAGATTTGACCACTAGAGCTTCCTGCTCTTCTGTGAAAACTTTGCCTTCTGTGCCGCTATTCATGATCACTTAACTATAGCTATGAGTTTAATTTGGGAATCAATGGAATAATAATACACACACACACACATATATATATATAGCAGATATGAGAAAAAATGTAACTCTTCAGGGTAATGAGGAGCCATATCTCTTGGTATTCAATTTTGTGCAGAGCTTTTTGAGGAGATTTGGGCGTTACTTAATGCATTCCTTCTTTAAAACCAAAACCAGGTGCTATTTCCCTGTTGGCTATTCGGGTACGGCTACTCTACAAGAACGTGGTTTTTGAAAGTGATGCAATAATATTATGTGTTTGACCCGTCTAGTTTTGAGATAAATTGACAACAACAGTTGATATATTTGCGTGTACGCACACTAATGTACCATGTCTAGGTTACTACAATAAAGAAATGCATGCACACCAATGTTGTCCATGTATGGTCAACATTGTCCACATGGGAGTGGGAAGTGGATTATTATATGACAACCCTTCGGGGTGTGTAAAGACAATCTTTAAGGTTCTTAGGCTGCTGTAACAATATACGAAAAAAGTGTTTTTTTTTTTTTTTAGGGTGAGATCTCATAAAATAATCCACTTATTTGATTGTTGAATTATTTTTTTAACAGTTAAATCTGTAAAGAAAATATTTTGTGTTGTATGTATAAATTTTTAATTATATATTTATACAAATTTAATTATTAAAAACTTACAACAGTCAAAACAAAATATTTTATTAGTAAATTTTTTTAAGAGATCTCACTGTAGAAGTTTTTAAAAAATAAAATAAAATTACACATTATGAGATCACATTAAAATTATATATATTAATTACAAAAATTAAAATTTATAAAATATTAAAAAATAGGGAAAAACTAAAATATTAATGTAACATTAAGAATAAAAACACGTAACATTAGTTCCCTAATGTAACGGTCTTTAATATTACATAATATTTAAACGTAATCTTTAATATTAGGGGTTTCTTTTTAATATTATGTGCTCCGTAATCTTCAAATTAAACATAACATTAGTTTTCCTAATTTATAAAATATTAACAAAAAAACTCCTTTAATTAAAATTTTAATAATAAAAACACGTTTCAAATGAAGGTCGCTCATATTTAGAAAAATATGATAACTTAATGAAATGTAAATACATTTGAAACTTTGTTACCGGTATAAAAAAAAATTTCTGCCAAAGAAGTTGCAAGAAATAGTTTGGAATTGGAATTTGAGCTCTCTTTAAACTCTAGGTGCAATCCAATTGTATTTTTGGGTAAAGGTTTGTTAATGTGAATGTGATACCTTGGCAAATGTTGTATCTCGTAGCTAGATTAGCACTATTGCATTCATATGTATATGCTTATCTATAGTCAATTGGTAAATTTACTCCTGATCAGTGCCTTATAAAATCCCTTCACCATGAGTTTTTCTTCAAAAAAAAAAAAAAAAAAAAAAATCTTATTATATGGCCATTCATCATTACGTATATTTTAATGATGTTCTTGTTTGTAGTTAAAGATTAAAGATCCCAAGGGCATGCCGTTTTTTTTTTTTTTTTTAATATGTAATACGGGATCGAATTTACAATCTCCCTTAAAATCCTACTCCACCTAAATTTTCTATGCCACTAGACCAAGTGGTCTTACGCAGGGCATGCCCATGCTAATACATACCAAATCATCCATATACATTCATACACGATGCCATCATCTAGAGAAAACAATATTTAGACATAACTACTCAAAAGAAAAAAAAAAATCTTTTGGAAACGATTAATCATGTTGTTTAAAACAGTTGGTAATTCTTAATTTCTTCACCTATGATTATCTAATAATTAGCAGCATGTATAGTTGAGGAATGTATAGTCCCTAATATTGTTCATCCTGCGGATATGAATCTTAATTAGTAGAGTCTTCTACCATGTTTTGGTCCTACTTATAAGATATAGATTTGCATATGTGTATATAGATGAAAGAGTGATTATGAGTAAAAGATCAAATTAGAACTAATAATGCAGTAATTATATTACATTGCACTGAAAAAAAAAAAAAAAAAAAAAAAAAAAAAAAAACCAGAGAGAGAGAAAAAAAGTGTTATCAAAACTAAGAAGTGAAAATTAAGAAGAAAAACTTTAGAGAGAGAGTTTCATTAATTTTATAGAGGTATATAAAATGAAAAGCGTTAAAACTCTATTTATAGGAAATTTTTTAGCACTATTCACAGTTACTATTTACATACTATTTACTATTTATAGTTACTATTTTCATAGTAAGATTCTGACATGAATAATAACTTTGATTGAATTGCATAGTCACTTTCACTGAATTGCATAGTAACTTTGATTGAGGTGGACAGTTACTATTTATAACACTCTCCCTTAGATGTCAACCATTCATGAAGCATCATTAAAAACCTTGCTAGGAAAAACCCAGTGGAATAAAAACCATAACAAAGGGAAAAATAGTACATCATTTATCTAAACGTGTTTATGTTGCCTCGTTAAAAAGCTTATTATGAAAACTCAGTGGAATAAAACCATAATAAGAGAAAAATAGTACAGCCACGTAAAGTCTCTCTCAAGTTGACATGTACGGGCCTTCCTCATAAATCTCACAAATTACGCATCCCAATACTTTGGATATGCTTTCTAAATATTGTAGTGGGAAGTGTCTTTGTGAAAAGATCTGTTACCTTGTCACTTAATCGAATGTATTGAATATCAATATCTTTATTCTTTTTGAGCTCTTAGGAGTATGAGAAGAACTTCGAGGTATGTGTTTCGTTATGTCGTTTTTGACGTAACCTTCCTTTATTTGAGCGACACATGTTGCATTGTCTTCAAATAATATTGTTGGATCTTTACTAATAGATAGTCATTTCTTTGATATCTTGAGTCATTGACCTCAGCCATGCACATTCTCGACCTGTTTCATGGAGTGCAATAACTTCAGCATGATTTGAAAAAGTGGCAACAAGTGTTTGCTTTTGTGAACGCCATGAAACATCAGTACTTTCACATGTGAACACGTATCCAGTTTGAGACCTGGCTTTATGTGGATCTGATAAATATCCTGCATCTGCAAAACCAATCATCCTTTATTTTGATCCTTTAGCATAAAATAATCCCAAACAAATCTTCCTTGAAGATAACGAAATATATGCTTAATTTCGTTCCAATATCTTCGTGCAGGAGATTAGCTGAATCTTGCTAATAGATTAGTAGCAAAATCTATATTTGGTCGGGTACAATTAGCAAGATACATAAAAGCTCTTATTGCACTTAAATATGGTACTTCAGGATCAAAGACTTCTTATTACCTATGCAAGGGCGAAATGGATCCCTTTCAACATTAAGTGATCTAACAATCATTAAAGTATTTAGAGGGTTTGCTTTATCCATATTAAAGCATTTTAAGACCTTTTTAGTATAGTTTGATTGATGCACAAGTATATTCCACTTTGGAGGTGCTCAATCTGTAAACCAAGACAATATTTTATTTTTCTAAGGTCTTTCATTTCAAATTCATCTTTTAAGTATATCACAACTTCTTGAATTTCTTTATGAATTCCAATGATGTTCAAAACATCGACATAGACAACAATTATAACAAAACCAGATGTTGTTCTCTTAATAAAAACACATGGACATATGAAATTATTCACATATCCTTATTTTGAATAATATTCGCCTAAGCAATTATACCACGTGCATTCGGATTGCTTTAACTCATATATTGATCTTTGTAACTTAAACGAGCATATAACTTTAGGTTTTGAATTTAGTGCTTTAAGCATCTTAAATCCATTAGGAATCCTCATATAAATATCACTATTAAGCAATCCGTATAAATAAGCTATAACAACATCCATAAGACGCATCTCTAAATTTTCATAAACTATGTGGCTGATTAAATATCTGAACGTAATTGCATCCATTGTAGGAGAATACGTTTCCTCATAATCAATCCCGGGACTTTGTGAAAAAATTTGTGCAACAAGTCAAGCTTTATATCTTACAATTCATTTTTCTCATTGCTTTTTCGCCCAAAGCCCCATTTGTATCACACAGGTCTCACAGCTTCAGGCGTTAAGATAATAGGTCCAAAAACTTTACGCTTATTAAGCGACTTTAACTCAGCATGTATAACATCTTACCATTTGATCCAATCGTGTCTATTTTGGCATTCAGAAACGAATCTTGGTTCAGGATCCTCAGTTCCGTTAATAATTTCACATGCCAAAGAGTAAGAAAATATTCCATCAATATTTTTAATTTCATTTCGATTCCATAATCCTCCTGTGTTGATATAGTTAATAGAGATCACACTATTCTCAAATCCATCATAATTTTCTACGATATCGAGAATCTCTTTGTTTGTATTATTTTGTGTTTCTCCTTGAACACTTTCCTCCAAATCGAGGTTATTATGCTCATTTGCTCTCTTTCTTTTTGAGAATTTTTGTCTTTGGAATCGATAAGTCTACCACGCTTTAGGCCTATTTTAGACATATTAATGACTTCATTCTCATATTATCCTTTTAGGATTTCAATCTGAGCGGGAGCATTTGCAGCTGGTACATATGATTTAGTCACCCTTTTGTATCAGTGAATGCATCTGGTAATTGATTTGTTAAGTTTTGTAATTGTATAATCTTTAACACTTCTAGTTCACATTGCTTTTTGTAAGGATCAAGATGCAACAATCATGGTTCAAACAATGTGATTTCCTTTTCCAGGTGTTTATTTTATCCCCCTAATGCTGGGAAGACTACCTCATTAAAATGACAATCGACAAAATATGTCGTAAAAACATCACCAGTTTTAGGCTCAAGATATCTGATAATAGAAGGGGATTCATACCCAACGTATGTTTCCAGTTTTGTGCTTTGTGGTGGAGCAATTGGTACATACACCGCACAACCAAAAATTCTTAGATGAGAGATATTTGGCTCTTGACCTAATACCAGTTGTAAAGGGGAGTACCTATTATAAGCACTTGGTCTTATGCGAATTAATGTCGCAATATGTAAAATTGCGTGACCTCATACAAAAATAGGTAGTTTTGCTCTAATTATTGTCTAGCAATAAACTGGAGGCGTTTAATAAATGATTTAGCCAAATCATTTTGTGTATGCACGTGATCAACAAGATGTTTGACAATAATTCCAACATACAATAATCATTAAATGATTAAGATGTGAATTCGCCAACATTATCAAGTCTAACTTTCTTAATTGTATAATCAGGAAATTGTGCTCATAATTTAATTATCTGAGCAAGAAATCTCGCAAATGCCACATTCTGAGTTGATAATAAGTAAACATGTGACCATCTATTGGATGAATCTATTCATACTATAAAGTATTGGAATGGTCCACACGATGGGTATAGGCCCACATATATCACCTTGAATACATTCAAGAAATGTAGGTGATTCTGTTTCAATTTTAACTGGTGAAGGCCTTGTAATTAGTTTACTAAGAGAACAAGCTTCACATAGAACTTTATTCATTTGAAAGATCTGCCGGCCTTTTAATGAATGTCCATGTGAACTTTTCGAGATTTTTCACATCATTAATGAACCAGGATGGCACAAACAGTCATGCCATAGAATTAATATTTGGGGATCTTCTTTAACTGCCATGTGTGACTCTATCACATTTATATATGTGTAATGTAATCCTGAAGATAGTTTTAGAAGTTTTTCTAATATGTACTTCTTTTCTGATACGTTAGTAGTTAAATACATATATTTCTCATTCCCTTTAGTTTCAGATTGTGTATCATATCCATGGAGATATATGTCTTTGAAACTTAACAAATTTCTTTTAGACTTTGGTGAAAATAGAGCATCATTTATGGAAAACATTGTTTCATTTGGCAATATAAAACTCACTCTACCAATCCCCTCAACCAGATTTAATGAATGTAGACAATTGCAGTAGGAATAGAACTTTCGTGCTGATAACATGTTATAAAAACTAAGAAGAAAAACTTTAGAGAGAGAAACTAGAGCGAGAGACTTTCATTAATCTTGTGAAGGTATATAAAATGAAGAGCCTTAGAGCTCTATTTATAGGAAAATTTTGGCACTATTTAGAGTTACTATTTGCATAGTACTTATTATTTATAGTTATTATTTGCAAAGTAAGATTCTGATATGAACAGTAAATTTGATTGACTTGCATGACAACTTTAACTGACGTTGACAACTACTATTCATAACTGAGTGGTTTTATTTGTTGATAGTCACTTGTTACTCATTCCATAGCCCCACGAGTTTCCTCTCCTGGAACATTAAAAAAAAAAAAAAAAAAAAAAAAAAAAAAATGTTATATATCAGCAATTGGAAATGTTATATGGAAAAAATTGAAAATATTTATAATCTTATAAAAATTTTTCGTTAGATAACAATAATTGGAAAAGGAAAATTAAGTAAATGCGAAATAGAGCTACCTCTGCGGACTTCCGATATTTGGTCATCGATATTGTTTTTTCCTTGTCTAATAGACCCTTTATCTGCAAGAGAAACACATGGGTGTTAGTGTAAATATATGTGGAACAATATATTATAATGATCTTATGAAAAAAAAAAAAAAAGAAAAAAAAAAGAAAAAACCATACCTTATTCTTTCTTTTTGCTATTTTATCCTTTGATATGCGCTTTATATGTCTATCTTCGAACACAAAACGTTTATTAATACTGGTCTGCAAGATATTGTCAAAGTTAGAAATTATATTAAAGAAGTTCAAAAAGAATACAAATTAAAACCATTATAGAAATTTTACAATATAAGCAAAATTAACGAACCTCTTCCGCAACGGGTGTGTATAAATCTTGGACTGGCCTCGAAATTTTTCTGGGAGTAAAATCAAATATTTCTTGGAGTTTTTCATTTTCCTGTTTCAAGAAACAAAACTAGTTTATTTGGATATTTCCTTTTCGGAGGCTTTCTAATTCTCAGATCTATAACATGTATAATAGAGCTAATTTCTCTTTCCATCTCTCTTTCTCCATTCAATTCTCTGTTTGTGTGTGTGTGTGTGTGTGTGTGTGTGTGTGTGTGTGTGTGTGTGTGTGTGTGTGTGTGTGTGTTTATTTTGTTTTATTTTTTCTAATTTTTTTCTTTCTGCTTATTTCTTTTAAATACTCTTCTAAAATTTATTTACCGCAGTGTGTTTTTTTTTTGGAATTTTTTTTTTTCTAATTTTACTCCTATTGTAATTATTTTCCAGACAAAACTTATGAAAGGACATACATTTTTGTTCCACAGGTAGGAACTAATGTTTTAGCTATTAAATTAATTTTTTAATAATTTGATTTGGAGTAGGAGCAATTTATGTTTTCCCTTATAAATTTTTAATTTAATCTATAATCTATATATAATAGTCAATTAATCTATCTATTAACTATTAAAAGAACCGAGTGTTCTTTCTTCTAAAGATGCCACGTAGCAGCTCCTCTCTTTTCTTTTTTTTCCCCTTTTTTTTAAATGTTTTGTTTTGTTTTTTATTTTTTTAATTTTGTGAATTTTTTTATAATTTAACTTTTCGTGTTTGACGCATATCAAATTTACAAAGTTATTTCTCACATAATGGCGTCACCATCATCTCAACTAGTACAAAAGAAAGAGGAGAAGACCAACCTTCATGTGGATATAAAATCCCTCATCTCCTAGAAAGGATTTCAGATAGTTGAACTGCACAAAAATATATTTAAAAAAAAAAGAAATTGCCAATCACTAAACTTTAACAAGAGAAGAAAAATTGCAACTAATAAACTTAGAAATATCAAAAATCATAAAACGTCTAAAAATCACCTGGATTATTTGAGACCAATGTGATAATATTAATTTATCTCCGTTGATTAATTCACAAATTTCCAAGAAACATCCACTCTGTCAAACAATAAACAAACTAGAATAAAAAAAACACAAGCAAAAATAATAATAATAATAATTTTTTTTTACTAAAGAAACAAATAAATAAATATTCCAAAAAAAATACCTGAAAATAGTTCAAAATACGCAAATATTGGACCTTCATTTTATCGGCAGCATTCTGATGAGTTATCTGCTCTAGAGCAAGACGTAATTTCTCTAAAACAACACCTTTAAATGTTTCTTCTGTGTACGAGTACGTAGGTGTTGAACTATTTTCTTCCTTGAAGGAAAACTTGTCAATGATTTGCGATTCAAATATTAGTGCCAATCCTTCAGCGGCTATTAAAGACAATGATGGGTCACCATTCTGTAATAGATTCAAGAAATAAGAAACCGCCCTGCATGATTTGTTGCAACAAATTTATGTTAGCTTTTCTTGGAACTAAAAAACGAATTAAGGTTTTCACGACAATTTTTAACCGTCGTCAAAAGTTACGGATAAAACACCATCATAATAACTGGAATCGGGGCGATTTAAAAAGCAAATAAAACTTAGAATGGTGAAAAATGTAAGACATTAACAAGAATACATAAATTTATTCAAAATGAAGAAATTTCTCTAGGCGGGTTTATTTACCCTTGCCAACGATTGTAGCTGAATCTCCATCCATCCAAGCTTGCAACAAGAAACAGCCAGGCAGATATAGCAGCATGGAGGACATCTGATGAATGCTGTGCGGATTAAAATAATAATGTTAAAAAAATTGTGTAGCATAATTAAAATTTACACAGGATCAGAAAATATTAAAATAATTTATAACATACCTTAGTATCGGATTGAATAAAATTCCATAGTATTTGCATGGCATTTTCAGTTTCCTCTGACCTAGTTGAACCAAACAAGCTTGTTATAGCCAAACACTCCAACTCCTGCATGAAAATATATTAGTACAAGATAAAATAAACTGTGTAGAAGGTATATTCAAATTATGATTCTTGATTCTGACATTTGAAATTTAAATTTTTTATGAAAGAAAAACATTGTAGTAGAATCAAATATTTGAGTTGGAGCATATGAAACAAACAGACCTTAAAATATCATTTATCCCAACACAATCAAGAATAATGTTAAAAGACACTAACGGTGTTGAACACCAACACTGATAGAGAATAAATTCTACGGTGTGGCCCGGGCTCACTTTTTTTTAAATGTGGTGCTCAATACTTGTGTGTCCCAAGAATTTTTCCAGAACTAGCTATATATGTGTAAAATCTACCGTTACCTTTAAGGGTTTAGGTCCAGACTTGAGGGCTTTGGAGAGTACAGGAAGTAACTCCTTGTATATCTCATACTCATTGTCTTCATTGTCAATAATTATAGCCAACAAGCCTGACAAATTGAAATAATAAGAAACCATAGAATTAATAATAGAAAAGACATCATCATCTGTGTTTGTATTTGTGTGTGTGTGTGGTTTTTTTTTTTTAAAAAAAAAAAATTAAGGATAGAATGTCAATATACTTGCCTATAGCTTGAGATGCTAAACGCGACTCTTTGACAGAATTTTTCTTGTTCTTGAATAAATTTAAACACCGATAAAGGGTGGTAGCAAAACTAAAAAAAAAAAAAAAAAAAAGTTTATAAAGAAAGTAACTTTGAACTGGTATGATAAATATTTAACGGAATTGAAATGGATGAAATAGAAATTGTAACTATATTTCAAAGAAAAAAAAAAAAAAAAAAAAAAAAAAAAGACTTTACTGGGTTTGTAAGCATTCACGCTTCGAGTTAGAGTAAAAGGTTAAGCCCTTGATGATTGATTTTAGTGCATCCTCCCTCTTGACACTCCTTCAATAAAATAAATAAATAACAGAAAATTAGATAGATCATGCCAAATTTCCAAAATAAAAATGGAAAAAAAAAAAAGAGAAAAGAGAAAGGAATAGATTGATTATAAATATGAATATTAACAAAAAGAAAAATATATTTACTTTCTCTCAAGTAATTCCTCTAAATAATGCTTCATTCCCTTATAAGAATCCAGAGGAATCGTGCTGGCATCTTCTATGCTTACTGTTTAATTAGTATCAAGGGAATAAAAAGTTAAACAGCAATTATAAAAAATTAGTAATAATTCCATAAAATAACATTACAATTAGTAAACATCACCCTCTTTATTTAAGATAGCTTATTTTGATCAAAGGTAAACCCTAACTTTTATTTTATTTTATTTTTTTGTACGCATAAGCCAGTATCACGTTTGTCCTTTAAAAAATAACTACATTTATTGTTTCATACATTTATATAGAAAGTAAGAATTTAAAAAAAAAAAAAAAAAAAATCATCCTTTTGGTTTGTCATTAAGTAATATAAACGTCATCAGTGATCCATGTTTAATTAGATTTCATGTTTCTGAAAAACCTTAACAAAATTTAAAAAGTGCTGATCCAAAAGAATACGTATAGATTAGTAATACTTACACTTCATGATGCTTCTGATTTCTGGATACTAAGTTCCTGTTCTTCACTTTTCTACTTGTTCTTTTTTTTCTTTTTTTTCTTCTTAAACAAGTTATGAAGTTCTTCAATCCGGTAAGTAAAAATACGTTCTAAGCTTCCTTTTATAGGCACCACAAGTCCACAGCCAAAGTCCTAAAACAAATCGAAGTAGAAAGTAAGATCTAATTCCTAATTTGAAAGGAAATCTAATTCCTAAATTAATAATAATGCCAAATTTAAAATCCTAAACAAAATAATATTCAGTTTAATGTCACTACTACCCTTAAAATAATTAACAAAAGATTGATCCTAATCCCTAGTTCCCAAGACACGAAAAACATAAATAAATTCATGAATTAGTCCACCTTTACATTGAATCGAACGCTTATAGAATTAAAGTGCTCATTTAGTTGATAATTAAAATTTAAATTTTTGTTAGAGAGAGAGAGAGAGAGAGAGAGAGAGAGAGAGAGAGAGAGAGAGAGAGAGAGAGAGAGAGAGAGATTACTCTTTCTGAAATAAAATTAGACCCTTGATGAAATTTTCTTGTTACACCTCAACACAAAGAAACAAGATATACAGAAGAAGGGCAAAAACGAACACTAATAAATTAACCGCATCCATAGTTTACATCTGGTTTTGCAGCTGCCGAGGAAAACGGAACTTCAACTCTCTCTTTCACAAGACATCGAGCCTCGCCATTTTCCACCACCAAGATTTTCCCAGGTGGGCATTTAATGCTTGATCTCTTTTCTTCAGATGCTTGTTGATTAAAGAAGCTCAAAAGCTTCAAAGGGGTTTCTCTACCCGAAAATTTAGGCCCGAAGCCAGACAGACTCAACACTGATACCGCACCAACAAGGGTGAGCACTGTCTTTGCTGCCGCACCCAAAAAGGACCCCATTCCTCTCGAATTCTTATTTCGCTCCAACTCATGTGGATCCTTCTTTTCTCCGTTTGTGGCATCACCGGAGGTTACACCATTTCGAACAACCTTGTGCAAAGATGGCAAATAGCCGTTATCTCTACGCAAGGATTGCGGAGGGCGGGTTGGGTATGGTGGAAGCAGGAGATCATTGTTCCGCTCCACTGTCTCGCCAGCAAAAGCAGATGCCTCATTTATGACTTCCAATTGCTCTCCTTTGTAGTCCTTCAACTTATCAAGCAACGTCTTGCGGCTTTGCTCAATCTCAGCAAGAGCAGCTTCTCTTTCATACCGTTGTTGTTGCTGCAAAGCCTGGTGATAATGGGAACAATAGAGCTTTAATATCAGTGTATCAAAATCAAAGTGGACGTGGTAGATATCGTTAATGTGCATTAAAGATTAAATACCCTTATTCAGTCTTGGAGTGTTTAAAGATGAGATCGTTTCTGCTTCAACTTTGAAATTTAGGGACTAGGATGCTATCTCCGGGAAAGACTAAGAGATATCAATCGACAATTATCATACAATGAATATATATATTTGACTAAATGAAGTTTCGGATAAAATGTGAGCACATATATGAAGATTCTAAGCGGCAGATGGATCATGGGTGGAAAAAACTGATACACGATTTATTGAGTCATTAAACTACTTGATGAATAAAAATCCACTTCCTAGGCTGCCACGACCACATGCATATCATACTCAAGGAAGTACAGGGTCACAGGTAAGTTAGAACTTACAAAGTATCATGATCCCATCTTATTAGGTTGAAGAAAGTAAAGGACAACAAAAGGATCCACAGCTCTGATCTAACCATTTCCATATTTGGTTCGGTACCTATTACGCTTACATTTGAAAGAACACTGACATTTAAATAATGTATCCTCTTCATAGACTCCTATTTCATTAGTGGTGGTAACCAGTAAGGATAGCTTTTATGTGTCTGTGGTAGTCAGATACCTCGAGAAGGGGTCAATGATCTTGTCTACCTCCGGATCACTATCTGATCCAGAAAGCAGGGGTGCTGCCCTATGAGCTTTAGCAACAGTTATATCAAAACAGTGTATTTTGACTTGATTATCAGGACTGAAGAAAGATCAAACGGTCTATTCTAAAAGCCACGTGGTTAAGCAAGTGAAGAAACATATAAACAATAATACCTGGTTAACCGTGAATGCAACTACCCTACAACAACATAACTCAGTTATATAAATGAATGTCTAGTCCCAGCTTCAGGCAGCCTCCAGAAACATCCCATTTCCCAAATGTCCGTGCTAGAAGGAGATATATTGATCATGACGATCGCTACTCGAATTCTAAATCTAAAGAGTGCAGTGCAATTGAGGATTTAATAAAAGCGCTTGTGCCCCATCAATTTGAACTTTATCGATTCTAAAATTTCCTCTGTCTCTAAAATCTTTGAATTAGCATGTAACTTGTTCTTCATAATTGACATAAGGAAAAAAAACAAAAACAAAAACAAAAACAGTTGCTAGATCTGACCATAAAATAAACTAAATCCTAATTGTTAGATTTGGAAATAAAACCATAAAATAAACTAAATCCTAATGGCTAGATTTAGCACTTTGATAGCAGTTGCCTTTCAAAATACCTGTTAACATGCTCACTAAGAATAAGATAATTCCAGGAAAACCAAAACAGAAAAAGCAAAAGTTAGCCAAATTTCCGAACAGAACCTAGATATTTCAGTTGAACAAAATTTCACTTTGAATTGCCAACCAGTTCTCCCAGTCCCAGCTATAATACTGATCAGAAACTACGAAATCTTTGGTACAAATAGATAAAAGCAATACCCAAATAAATAAATAAACCAAAGAAATAAAACAAAATAAAGTAATTGAAAATTGTGACTTTTCGTATGAATATGAACCTCTAGAATATATCTTCAAAAAAAAAAAAAAAAAAAAAAAAAAAAAAAAAAAAAAAAAAAAAAAACCCTAGTATATTCTCTATCAAATTGGTCTCAAATGTCTAAAAAAATCATCCACAAGGATACCCTCCAAATATGAGCGTGTTTCTAATTAGTCAAAATTAAGCTGAACAGAACAAAGCGGTTTTTCAATCCCATTTCACACTAACAAAACACTACAGGTTCAAAGCTAATCCACAAGAAAATTGGGGCTTTTTTTTTTCTTTTTTTTAAATTTCCAAGAGAACCCTAATTCGAAATAAAAATGGAAACTTGAAGAAGCAAACCTGCAAAGAAGAGAGCTGCGACTCGAGGGAGTCAAGCGCATCGCAGATATTCAAAAGCCTCTGTGCCTCATCATCATCTTCTTCTTCCTCGTCGTCGTCGCCGACGTCGCCGACGCCATTTTCATTTTGGGGCAATAATTCATCTGCATCTAGGGCTTTGCGCGGAGAATTTGTCGCTTTGTGAATGCAGTTTCCGATCTTCAGCCGAAGCTCCGTAGCCCTCGCGAGCACCAATCCTATGCCTTCTTCTTCCATCCTCTCTCTCTCTCTCTCTCTCTAGGAGGGTTTGACAATACTGGAAGGAGAAAATTATGACTGGAACTGGATTTTCAATTCAATGGAGGGTTTGGGTTTCAGGTTTCAACGCGGGGAAAAAGTTTCTCACAACCGCCAAAATTAGCTCTGTTTCTTTCTTTTCTTTATTATTATTTTTTTTTTCTTTTTGAGTTTTGATTTATGAGTATCCGGTGCTCCTTTTATCACAGAAAATATCTCTCCAGTTTTTTTCACAAACGACAAACATTTTCCAATTGAGAGAAAACAAAATGTCGCTTTCTTTATGAATCTTTATTTTATTACTCCCCATAAAGTTTTTTTTTTTTTTTTTTTGTAAATTTTTATTATTTTTTAAGAGGGTAAAATAATAGGGGAGAAAATAAAGTGGTGGCTCTTATATGCCAGGGGATTCACTTGTTACTCTCATGACAAAATAAATTTGCTTCTCTGTAACCCGTTAAATAACAATTTGATAAATTATGTGCTTTTTTTATCCAACAGAAGAAAATGGGAGAGTTTTGATCAGAATTCAGATATCCCAGGCCCCACAGCCTCCGTTTGCTTTCCATGCCATTAAAAGAAAAAAAACGAAACAAAAAAAGAATTAGTTTTGATGCTGAATGTTACAACTTAGAAGAAGAATACAAATGGTAACAAATAAGAATGAAAACATTTATCAACCAAGTTCTTATGTAAAATATTAACTGCCGGTTTAGAACATATATTTAAGTCAATGAGTCTGATTCAGTAATAAGAATTTATAAAAATAAAATTTTTGATAAGACACTATAATTGAATTCAAATTATGAGTTCAAATATATTCTCTAAACAATTCCTCCATTACTCAAATCTTTGCTTTTATTATGTTTAATAAAATACTACAAATGCCTTGATGAACATCCTTGTCATTCAAATCGTTCATATCCACATATCACGACGCAAATAAAAATTAGCATTCTCAACCCTTTCTTTTAGTATGTTTAACATGATATTTATTATCATGACACCTATTCAGGCTGTCGTATTTTTTCTAATTATGATATGTCAATTTTTACATTACAAACCTCTTTTTTCTTTTCTTTTCTTTTTTTATTTTTTGAAACAAGACGTTATTAGAATGGCGAAAGACCGACGTAACACACCGACATGAGCAAAACTACGCAGGTGCACAACTAATAAAGACTAGAAACTATGCTTAAATGAGCCTTAGAGCCCGACAACACTCCACTCTACAGGACCGAAAGAACCCAACGACATAATCTATGAGTCGCGACAATACAAACCTCATAATTGCATGATGCAAGAATGACATTTTCTTTGCATTTTGTTTACTTTTTGCTAATGGTATCTTATTTGTATATAGTTTTTCTTTTCGTTAATGGTGTCAAAAGATAGAGAGAAAAATGCAAACTAAAAAGAGAGTACAAGTCCAAAGATGCATGTTGTGAGAGTGCACAAGTCCAAAGGTGTGTTGTGTGATCGCCAAAATAAATACGACAAAAAATATTTCAGTCACTAATTAGCTTAACAGAGATCATACTACAAAAATTGCATAATAAGAGCATATGCCAAAGGTTCATGTAGATTGGCAAAGTAAAAGGTAGTAACAGCGAGTGAGACTTCAAATAACATGCAGCCATAATTTGCTATCTCATGTTTCTATGCATATAAAACTTGTCAAAAAAGGGCAAGAAGTCTGATCTTAACAACAGCAAAATCGCAGCCATAGCTAGTGAGCAAACAAGATCTCAATTTTTAACAGAATCCAAAGCACGACGGTTTTGAAGCATCTTTCTTTTTCATTTCTTGATGAACTATACTTGGCGATCATCTGCTTCACAAAAGGCTTACCGATCTCCGAGCTACTAAGATCAGAAACCCAACCTAACTTTAACCAGCCAACTTAGTTAAGTATATTCCCATCTTGTATAAGAAAAGCCTCCTCCGTGAGCTTGAGGTTAGCCTTGGCCTGCAAAAACTGCTTCTCCAAGGCAGCACTGTCCCGCTCATTCTGGCACAACAGCATCGTTAGTGTCGACAATTGGCACCGCAGACTATCCCTCTCCTCATTCAAATGCCTCTTTTGATTTTCCAGCGTAAGAACACCCTCCCTCTGCCACTCCAAATGGGAACTTACGCTAAGTCCAAACGTCACAGCAGTAGACAGCCAAGATAAATCAAACCCCAAAACTTGAGCCTCCTTCCACAGCCCTTTGAGACGCTTGCACATCTCCTCAGTCATTTCTCTCCTTCTCGTTGAATGCAGGAAAAACAGCAGCTCCCCCAACGTTTCATAAGCAAAATAGCGCCATCTGGATGTCCTGCTGCCCGAGCAAATGGCCAAATCTGGATGATCAAGACAGGCCTCCTGAAGCAATGCGGCGTGGCACCTTGGAAGCATTGCCAAGCCCCGGAAGTCCACCAAGTCATCATTTGATGTTTCAGATTTGACTTGGACATGCGGCTGAGTTGAAGAAAGATCCTTTTGTGGGGCAGACTTTGTGCATTGCACTTGGACAGAATTTTCATGCGTTTGGTCTTGAGGTGCGCTGAACCTGGTAGCAACACCAACTAAAGCTTCTGTGAGGTTCTGCTGTGATTGTTTGGGGGCTGATGGTGTACTCTCTGCCGTCTCCATTACCTTATGCAGGGGAAGCTTTCGCTTTTATTATTCTGACAAGTAACAATTAACATTTACAACATTTGTAGAGGCCGTTAATACCTTATTGCAGTCTTCGGTAGCTTTGGCCAATAACTCTGAAGCATCCGCAACTTTCTTGTCACGACTTCTTTTCCTATTTCCCTTTAATCCCCAGGGGTTCTTTACACCCAGCATATCCTCCAACCATGTCTTTTCAGGAGGAGAGGACCTGATAACAGCATAATTTTCAAAGAATCAAGTAGTGTACATTGACAAAGATCAACAAAAAACTTCGCCTATATATGATAGATATCTGAAAGACAAATTAACACCCACACAATAGCAAGCATTTTAATAAACGTGCAAAACTAACCTCCAACTGTAACTTTACTATATTTCCCCACATCAGACTAGTCGACTAGATACCTGACTCAAGAAGGAAAAGATGAAACACGTAGGACATTGCGAGAACCACAATGTTTTTCATCCCATAGTAATCTTGCTTTACAGTCGAAGTAGGGAGCACGTTTTGCTCAACTAGAAAGGATGTGTAATGATTTTGGCAATGGCTCAATCTCATCGAAAGTTAACAGAGTGGTGCTAGTGATCCCAACTTTTTCATACCAATTCACATAGCAAAGAGTTGTCATCTTTGATGAGTGATCCCAACTTTTTCATACCAATTCACATAGCGAAGACTTGTCATCTTTGATCTCATCTAGACGTGATAACCTTTTAATATCAACAAACCTCGTAATTTTTTAATCACCTTCCAATATGATATAGCATTATTTTGTATACTAGATTTCCACATTCTTATGCAAATAGCATACCTATTCATCAGCTGACCTGATGATGACCACTAGACACCAGGTACGAGCCTTACATGTAGTCTCACATATAGAACTCACATCCTATTAGTTGCGGACCGGTGATTGAGAGAGAGAGAGAGAGGAACTCACATCCTATTAGTTGCGGACCGGTGATTGAGAGAGAGAGAGAGCGCGGGCGCGCACCTTCCATTTTCTCTTATGCAAAGATATAATTGTTACAAAAAAAAAAAAAAAAGAAACCCATAATTTTCTTTTTTCCCTTTAGTGCAGGTAACATTTTGTAAACTACCGAAAGAAAATTGAACATGCATTAGTAAGGGTCCAAAGAAGGTACCAAACACACTTCACTCTCAAAACCCTCCTGGTTAATCTACCAAACATAACTCAGCAGAAATTTCACTAAATTACACAATAAAATGGGGTTCAAAAAAAAAAAGAAAAGAAAAGAAAAAAAACCCTTACTTGGAAAAGAAGTAAAAAGAGGGGGAAAAAAATTGCACATGAACAAAAAAAAGGTAAAAATGTGTACGTGTATGGTGAAATAATGAAAGAAAACCTAAGAAACAAAATGGGGTTTGGTTTAAAGAAGTAAACCTGCAAGGAGTGTTGGGTGTAAGGGATGGGGACGACATTACTGGTTCTGGCTTGCTGGTCAAGAATCTCTTTCTTCCACATTCGCTTTCTCTCCCCTTTTTATCTCACTAACCTTCAACTTTCTAAGGAAGTCAGAAAGCAACAAATGTGTTTAAGATAAAAAGGACTTCCTCTCTAAGCATCAGCAACCGAACGAACTCTTAAATAAACAGAAGTTTCCACCCTTTTTTTTTTTTTTTTTTTTGCCCTTTTTAAGAAAATTCTTGAAAGTTAGGGTCATTAAATTAGTGGGTGCACCCGAACTTGTTGGTATTTACATGTTGTACCATTGAATTTTTATTTTAATGCGTTTAGTTGATAAATTCATGTTATAATTTAAATTATTATTTATAATTTATTATAATATTTTTTTTATAAAAAATATATATAAATTAAAATTATTTTTGAATGTATTTACTAAACGTTTACTTTTACATTAAAAACCTTAAAATTAACTAAAATGAGACTTTGGATGAAATTATGGGTTTAATTGAGTGATTTTAATGGTTATTTTAATATTTATTTATCAGTAATTATTATTTTTTTTACTTACGTAATATTAATTTGATGGTTCTAAAAAATTAAGTAGACCAAAAAATATATAATAATTAATGAGATTAAATTATTATCAATTCATATCATTAAATATTTATATTTAATTAATATAAATATATATATATAAATATATATATTTATGAATTATTAACCTTGTGGCCGTGGGTTCAACCCCATGGTGGGCAAATTCGTTCCCTTTTTTCTTTTAATAATCAATAGCAATTAGAATTCATTAAAAAGTCACCAAAGAGTTAAGATATATAACAAATCTAAAGTAATAAAAATAAGTGTCACTCATACGAATAAACAATATAACACACTATTAACCTAACAAAAGAAAATACTCCTCTAATAAGTAGCACGATAACATGATTCGTACTCAAGATGGCCTTACTAAAACTTTTTTTTTCAATAGTTAAAAAAGACATTTTAAATTTTTACTGAGGTAATATATTAAAAAGATCTCCACCCTCTATTTAATCCCCATATAATAAATAGAATAAAAGAAAAGGATTTCCGTTGTTTCTCTCTTTTCTTTTCCAATATATTTTTTTAATGAATGAGAGCTTGGTATGGTAAAGAGGTTAAAATATAATGGGCGCAATTTTAAAGCTTCGTATTGAAAACTTGAATTAAAAGATTATGAATGCAACATCTTCATTTTTTCTTCAATCAATTTTCCTTTCTGCTTCAAGCCACATGCACGAACTACAATTTTTTGCAGTCTTTTCTTATGTGCTTATCAACCCATCTCCAATAACTACTAGTCATAACTTTTCAAAACCTGAAAAAAAAAATAATAATAATATTAGACAACATTACACAAAATGCATATATAGCCTAATTTATATATATATATATATATATATATATATATATATATATCAACCAATCTCTTACTAGTGTGATCAAACCAGCTCAAGCTTACAAGAGGGAAATATATGATATATCCATGCCTTGGTTTAGAAGTCAAAGTCAACATTCTTGAGCCAGTTTGCTGTGTAATGGTTTTAGTCTTATATAAGTGAACAGCAAAAGTTGTCGTAGAGGGATCATCTTGGTCGTTTGAAGAATGCAAAGAGATCATCACCAAGCTACTTCTTTTGAGAGCAAATAGTGGAAGGTGAAGTTGTGAGGAATCCACTCAATGGCCTTCCAGATTTTCTTGTGTTGACAATGGTGGATACTTATATTCTTCCTTTGCGAATCGGGCATAAAATGCTCGACCATCTCTACCAAATCGACCAGGGACAGGCCTGAATCCTTTGCAAAAGACTCCACAATCTTGGGGAGAAGGATTTTCTGTTCTTTATGCACAATGAAGTTCGACTGAACGTATTCTTCCTTCGCCGTCTCCAGCTCCTCGAACACTCTTTTCGGTGTATATACACGAACCTAAACAAATAATGGAAGTGTTTAACAGAGATTATAAGATATGAGCACTTAAATAATAGCTATGAAAACAGCAAAATCCTTCTTGCAGGATATCTTGTCATATTCTCTAACATTAGTCTAGAAGCTTGGATCCCATTTGATAGCACTTAGAACCAATTTGGTATTGCTTCTTGTTGAGGCTCCAAAAGTCATTTTCACATAAAACAATGTAAATAGTGTGTTAGCAAAAGTGTCTATTGGACAGGCACGAATGCACTTTTACAGTTGTTTGGAGAAGCTAAGATGTTTAACTTAGTTTTTTGTTCTATTTCTCCTTTTGCTATAAGTAAAAATAGTCGTATCCTTACGCTCTAATAACTTACATTTTTGTTTCAGTTTAAGTTTTGTCGTATATCCCTTTTCATTTCCTTGGAACAGTAATCAAGATAATGGAGCCTAAGTAGAGAACTGCATATTCTGGAGAAAACTTATGAAAGCAGTTTTAAATTGTGTTTTAAAAGATTGGCAAGGAAGGAAGTTTACCGCAGGATCATATTGGCTTCCTGAGCAGAGCGCAAAATGTAAAAGGGGTTCAGGATGATCAATGCCAAAAGCTTTTCTTGCATCTCCAACCTTGAATTTTGTTTTTGAAGAAAAGAGCAGCCTCAACCACTGGACAAACAAAATAAGAAGAAGAAGAAGAAGATCAGCTAATAAGATAACTAATGGAAAAAAAAAAAAAAAAAAAAAAAAAGTAGGAAAGAAGCGATCAAATGACTTCAAAGACCATAACAAAGTAATCACTGCATATTTGACATAATCTAGTTAAATGTGAAAATTTATATGATAAACAAATTTTGTTTGATCTAGAATTATGGAAAGGAAATCTGGCATGTAAGCTGGTTTGAAGGAAGAGAATGAAATTTTGAATCATGATTGGAGCGCATCATGTCACGTGCATGAGGGTGTTTCCTTCAGGAGGTAAAAGTGCCAAAAACCCTTGTGGAAATGAGATAATTTACTTGTCCTGGACGAGGCAGTCGGCATCCTAGAATCGAGTTCTGTATCATATCCACGCTTATGTTGTGACCTCCCACATTGTAGGCAGCCTGAATCACACACGAGCTTCTAATGAGAATCACACTCAGCTCAACATTTTCTTCTTCAAATTTAAGTTGAAAAAGCCGTACTTACCTTGAGTACTAAAGAAACTCTTTTGAGATTGTTTTGTGGAATCCCATAAACCAAAAAGGCCTATCAACATATTTTCACAAAAAAAAAAAAAAAAAAAAAAAAAAAAAAAGAAGTGATTGTGTCATTCACATACTTCACAAGAAATACTTTAAAACAGATACTCCACAAGAAAATCATTTATTAGCTTCAGAAATTTACATGCATTACTAGCGCATTGTGAACATTAATCCAAAACGCCAACTTCTCCTCATGCTTCATCTTTCTGAGATCCACTTCTTCCAACTGATAGACAAGCGACCTGCAAAGAAACAACTTCGCGTCTCACAGATTTGCACCAAAGTTGTGTGAAACAATAAAGAGAAGCAAGGAAAAACGATGTAATATCAAACAAAAAGCACACAAGATAGAAATGGTTACTCTAAAACTAAATAAACCATGATGCAGAAGAAATGAGGCTTTGTACCTAAATTTTTGTAGCATGCTATCAATCTCTCTTAATTTCACAGAGTCCCTACATATCCATTGAACCTTCAGCATTCTAAAGTAAGGTCTAGTAAGTCCTGACTCATCCAAGTGAAAAGGGTTGTCAAGGTGTGAATTGAAAAATGGTATTTTCCTGCTTATTGAGCTCCACTTTTCACTGTGGCTGTGTATTGAAGCCTCATAAATTGATGATGAGAATGCAACAGGAGAGGAAGGGGAATCTTGATTGATCAAAGGCGGGTCTGCAAGTTCGCAGTATATGGCTGAAATACACCTTATCATCTCCTCAGATAGGCAGTTCGGTGTCTCTGGAACGTGGTCATACAAACTAGCACCTAAATGCTCTGCTAGACTTGCATTTGGTGTTGAACTTTCAGCTTGCTGAAACAATAAATTGAGGATTGATTATGCATTAGGTGGGAATATTACTTTCACAAACACCAATTATAGGAAGAAGCTACAATACATTCCAATTTTTGGGACATACCAATCTCAGTTGTTGGATGATGGAAAGAAACGACTCGATCGGTTGAACTTTTTTTTTTTTTCAACAACTTTTAGGTGATAAATTTGTTTTAATTACTGAGATCGATCTTTCCATCACCTACTGGCTGAGATTTGGCTGCATGGTAACTCCGAAATTTTTTTGGATGTTACTATGGAACCTTGTAGTGCAGTATTGCCCTTTAGTTAAATTTCTTGAATCTAGTTACCTCTAGCATTGACAAAGGTAAGGAGTGGTATGAATTCACAGCGTTATTTAGAAACTTCCTTGGTGAAGTTCTAAAGGAACAAAATGAACGCTGAGATAGAGACGAGTGACTGCGATGAATGCTCGAATCTAGAAGTTTCTCCGGTTCCCACATGTCATCGCATTCCTGCAGGCTGCCAAGTGAATTTCGCGGCGGCATAAGATTACGAGAGTGGTGCAAAATTGAATTCTCTTCAGCTTGTCCAGAAACTTCCGAGGATGTTCCTTTCTCTGTAACTAAAGCTGAATCTAGTCTTCCATCTGCTGTTGACACTGATGACATTTGTTGATCAAATGTTTTCCGATACAAGGAGAGAAGATACCGTTCCAAATACAGGATTTCCAGTTCCAACACTGTGATTTCCTGTATTAGCTCCTTAGTGGGCTGAAACCAAGTTGGAATATCAAATGATTAGCAAAAGCAAGAATTCTTAAAAACAAGAAATGATATAATATCTTCAAATGTAGATAATTGTAAAAAATAGTTAGTTACCTTTGGTACGGAATCATCAATTGCCACTTCATGTGACAATGGCTGATAACTAAGCGCTTTTTCCAGTGCATGACGTACCAGAAATTGGTCTTGTAATTGCCTTTGAAGCATCATAATCTGCAGAACAAATAAAAGTCGTAAAGGTTGAGAAATCAAGCCAAATTTTGACCAGACTAGTAGTTGCAATGTCCTTTACAATACTTGTGGAAAAATCATAAGCATATTCTTTAGAAATCAAAGATCCAAATCTGCTCATATGCTCAGAAACTACTATCTCTCTCCATACCTGCTGGTTCAAAGAGCTCTGAACATCGGTTTTTTCGATATGCCTTTTCCGAGCTTCAGCAGAGCCTTTGGTTCCTACTATTTCCTTCTGTGAAAACAAGAGAACACTTTGTAAGCAAAACTGCTCTAACCATTGGAATTTACCCGACCACAATAAAAAATTTAGAAAAAAAGAAACAAAAATCTAAACCTTAATGAAGGAAGAAAGAAAGAAAAACAAACTCGGAACTTCTCTACCATTTTGAGTCTGTAAGGAGCTTCAAGAATGGCGTTTAGTTTATCCCTTTTTGATTTTCTTTTAACTGGATCGCTGTCACAAAAAAGAAACACAAGAAGTTACGAAATGCATATTGTATTAGTGTATAGCTAGTACTTAATACAAACGTTTTTGAAAAATGTTGAAAGTTTTCATCTGAACTTCACAGCTTAGTTTTATGTGTTCATTTTCAATGCTAAAAAAAAAAATATATATATATATATATATATATATATAATATATTTACCGATTCAAAAGTGGGATTCTTTTTTTTCTTTTCTCAAAAAACTTTTCCCAAGTTACAAAGTTCACGAGTGAAATAATAAGAGCTGAAGTTTAAAGAGCTAATACCTCTTGGAACGCTTGTGTGTGGAGATTTCAACTTCCATGAACTTGAAAGGCTTCAAACTATAGTAACCCCGCCACTTTATTCCATGCATACTAACCAAAAAAAAAATCTGGCTCAAGCCCCAGTGCTGAATATAAATGGAAAATATTCACTTAAATAGCATTAAATGCAAAGGCATATACCAACATTGGATATTGACAAGTAATTATACAGAGAGAGAAGAGCAACATGAAAGATACAGCCAAAAAGCATTAATTGTTAACAGAAAACAAATAAACTCTGCTTATAAGCAAACAGAAGAACCACTCAGACAGAGTGAGACTACTCACTAAAGTTGGGTTTTTTGAAAAGTTGAACCAAATTAATCTTTGTGGTGATCCAAATACCAAATGGGGTTTCTCAGCTGATCATTTTAATTCAAAACCAGATGCCCAATTTGCCTTTTTTTTTTATTTTTTATTTTTTTTGGGTATGCGTGTGATGCAACTAGCAATGATATTACACGGATATAAAACATGTTGATTTTTGCATGTTGACGCTGTTGAGTTATGTGGAGCCTACCAAGGGTTCTGAGACGAATTTTTGGGGGCATTTTAGGTATTTTGCGTATGTTTTAGTTTGTTTTTAATTTTTGTGATACCTACCCTAGCTAAAAGATTTTAGTTGTAGAGAAAAACAGAGAGATTGAGTGATGGCATTATATCTTATATTATAATAATATTTTACAGTGACAAATGGACATAGCTCTCACGTTAATTTTTTTTTTAATTCTCGTTTTTCTTAATGGTCTCGGTTAGTAAAAAATTAAGAGGTTGTTCTTTGGGATGAAATTCAAAAAAAGTTTAAATTCGAGTTACAATTTTATTTAAGTTCATGTTCTTTTATAAAATTTGAGTTTGAACTCGAATTTAGGACTAAACTCGAGTTCAAGTTTCCTCTTCAACTCGAGTTCATAAACTCGCACTCAAGTTAATGAATAATATTTTTTTTATTCTTAAAAATATCATAATTTTTTCGTTTTAATTCTGATTGAGATGATTTTTTTTCTATGCATTCACAACGAAAAGACGAAAAAAATCTCACCCATATACCCTATTAAAATTTGTCATCACTATTGATTTTTTATTAAAATATTGTCTAAATATAAATTTAAGTTTTGATCCACCCAAACACAAACTCAAATAGATTTTTAATTCAAATCATAATTTAAATGTGCACATAAAAACACAAACTCAAATTACAACTTCAACTCAAACTATAACTCAAACTCAATTTAAGATTATCACTCAAATCACCTTAACTCAAAAATGTAAAAGAACAATAAAGTGTTTTAATTCCTAACACAGGAATAATATGTAAAAGGACACATATAGTGCTCAAAAAGATGACTGTTTTTCTTTGACCAGTCGGTTGTCTTAGAAAGCTATACCACCTTTGAAGCTTTTGGCAATGGTGGGCTTTTTTGCGTTTGCATTAAAAGAAGCAAATCAGCTCGTGTGGCTTTTTATTGAAGATCAGGCGCAAAAGTAGAAATCCACCTATTTAAATAAAAAACAAAACAAAACAAAACAAACAAACAAATTGTGGTGTAGAGTAGTCGCTACTCAAACGGTGGACTTTTGTAATGGTTCTCTACTTCTCTTCTCATGGTACCTAATATCTAACTGCTTAAGCATGCATGATTTTCATTCAAGTATTTTACGACTACACAAATTCCAAATAGGAAGAGACCGGTATAAAACACACAGAAACAAAGAAAAGAATACACAAAACATACAGACAGACCATAACGGCCTTCACGAGGAGCTGACACGTGGCTTGTAAGCTGACCCTATACAAGTAGATACTTGTGTACGTAACTTGATTTTATAAGTTTAACCAATGCTACACATTTTTAACCAACAACAAATTGACACGTTACTTCTGAGATTGACTAATCATAATACTAAATCTCAGTCTTATATGTCAATGTTTTATCCAGTAATAACTAATTATACCTTCCTTGGGCATTGATTGGTCGAGTCAATAAAAAGTCACTTTCCAATTCAACGCTAGGAGTGCATGGGAACAAATCTTTCTATAAATTATAAATAGTTAACAAAGAGGGACATACAATTCCTATTAGAAAATAATCTTGGTGAGATAATTTCAACAAAACAGGCATACCTTAAAAATAAAACATATATATATATATATATATATATTACGTATACTTTGTATGATTAGCCAACAAAGTTTTTAACATATCTAAGCTGTACAGCAGAAGGGCACGACTATAGAGTATGTGGCAGGCCCCCAAATGCAAAAGGAGTAACCACACTTAAGGAAAAGAACAAAAGTATATGCATGTATACCTCAAAAGGGCTGAAAGGTGAGAGTCAAAACTATTAAGAATATATACAATATGTGTGATTGAATTTGACATGAAATGACTGGTTTTTGGTGGGCTTTCCTTTGTCTAATCTCTAATCCCCCTTTGCAGAATTTTGGTTTTTGATACAACCACTTTGTGCAGGATAAGTGAGTGACCGGCTGCCAAAAGCTTCTAGCCTTTTATGGATAGGGCTTGTCATAGACCAAGGAAATGAAAAGAGAAATAAAAGTAATATGATCTTTACAGAATCTAAAAGTTCGCCTGAATTATCTGAGTGATACACGTATAAAATGATCAAAGTAAACAAAGGATCAAAACGGTTTCACTTGCGTTTGTCACGTTTGCGTCATGCCATGGAAATGATAATATATATATATATATATATGTACGTAAATTTAATTTCTTCATGAATTGTTTAGCTAAAAACTTCACTTGTGTACGTAATACAAGTAGAATAATCCTAGTTTGATTGTCAAGGATATGCATATAAGTATTTCTTTGACATGTGCCGAAAGGACAACTGCGTTACCATTAGTACTGTAAGACTAATATTTGCGCGACTCGTTTTGATCAATAGTATAGAAAATTGACCATCACGACAATAATTTAATGTTTCTCTTATTTATTTAGTCATTATTAAGTTTTCATTGGCACGTTATCGTAGAGTTTCAACAATTTACTGAACTCTGAGTTTGTCCCATTTCTCTAATCTTAACAGGTTTTGTAAAACAAGTGAATTTTAAATATATTCAAGGACTTAACTCTTATTGGTCATTGTCAAGTTTGCAACTTTATTAATGTTATCCTTAATCTTGGAACCAGTCTAGCTTTATAGCAAATATTTTTTTCCTTTATGGAGAAATGAAACTAACAAATTGTTTGGAAAACGCACTTTACTGTAGAAATTTTTATGCATATAGTTGGAAATGTGTTGAAAGTGAGATGAAGAAATGTTACTAAAGAAATATTAAAAATTGAGACCAATTGATGGTAATTCCATCTCCTAGACAGAAGTCTCGCGCATTTAAGATTTTGGTAAAACCAAGACTACTGGTTTTTTTTTTTTTTTTTTTTTGGTGTATGTAATGTAAAACCAAGAGCACTGTGGGACTTATGACATTGTTTCTCCTACATTTACTAGATGTTTTTGGTGGGGCCGTATAGTAGTTTATTCGATGTATATATCAATGTTTCGTACTATTACTTAAAAAATAAAAATAAAAAAAAAACTTTTTTCTTACTAATGCGTAATGATTAATGACATACTTATTTTTTGCTGAATGAAAAATACTTATTATTTGATGAATTTCTGCACAATCTTTCCTCTAGCTACCTAGCTATTTTTGCTTTCTCTAACTAGTTAGGGCAAATTATGGACTGTTATTACTTTTATCAATCTAAAAGTTATAAAAATTGTAACATTCTATAAATGGTAGAATTGTTTCTAAGGCAGTAAGCAATATTAGGTGTTCATCAAATTCCACAAAATTATCCTATATATTTTTTGATCTGATATTATTAATTTTGAGGTGCAGATCTCACAGTTTAAAACGATGTCTTAATGACAAGATTTTTTTTTTTTTTTTAAATACTTTACCACAGTATTCTCTTCAACCGTTTTATGTAGAACCAATAAAGATAATCCCTCTTTCTATCCTTTCATTTAATCTAAACAAAATCCACTTAATGAGTATTATATTAAGAGTCGTTAAACTTAATACAAAACGACATAATGTAGTACTTCAAGAAGTTTCTAATTTGGCATGTGTATAGATGGTCAACTTGAACAAGGCTCTCCAAATATTTAAATGATCTAATTAAGATCCAAACAAATTAGAAGTCACAATAATATTGAAAATCTTTCATAAATCGATGTCCATGCAAAATCGGTAAATGCGAAGGAAAACAAACATTTCCAATCTCGAGCTAGTTGAGTACCATTTCTCCAAAGAGGCTGACAGACATACTTTGATTATCTTAAAAAAAACTTCGGTTGTTGTTCATTTATTTATTTATTTATTTGTATTCTTTGAGTGTTGTTTATTGATTAATTATGCAGTTAATTTAATAATGAAATTTCTGCTGAACCCGATGCCATTAGAATTAGTGCAAGGCCTAACTGCAATAAAAAGGCAACGTTTAGAAAGATGCTTTTGTCTCTATCATTGTGAACTTAATTAATTTGGATAAATCAAGATAGCTCAATTTTCGGTAACTTATATAAAATTAGTTAAAGGTCAAACAACTTACCTAGGTATTATACATATATGAAGAAGAAAATACCTCCCCTTCATTAGCCCCCCAAAAAAAAAAAAAAAAGGAAATTACTTCAAAGAATTTTTTTTTCCCTGGAAAGCACAGAACTAAAGTTAGTATGTGTGTGTGTGTGTGTGTGTGTGTGTGTGTGTGTGTGTGTGTGTGTGTGTGTATATATATATATATATAAGACTATTACAATATTGTGTGTAGGTTTTATTTTCTTGCTAGGATATAGAGTAAGAATGGTTATGTGGTAAGTGGTATAAAAAAAATAGGGAGAAATAGGTAAATTTCATATGTTTTAGTGGAATAAAAATAATTAGCAAAAATTATTGAAAAATTAGTAAATAGTAGTAAATTCGAGATTTGTTGGGTAAATCATAATTTATCTCATAATCAAATTTAATAAATTCACGATTTAATTGCTCTTTAGAATAGTGATCTAAAACCATCTAGTTTTTCTCAGGTTTTGTTAAATTATCATATTTTTTCATATAATAGAATAATAATATGATAGTCTTGTATCCTACATCTTGTGACATTTACAATGGCATTACTTAAAAAAAAAAAAAAAAAAAAAAATTTGTTACTTTGCGAAGATCAAAGCCAGTGAAGCTTCTCTTATGGAAGGAAACAGAATCTTTACTTTAATAATATTTCTGACGAGTGAGGAGATCAGGGAAAAAAAAAAAAAAAAAAGAGTGAGGCTCTTTAAGGCATCAAAACCTAGAAGAGGAACACATGAAAGTTGAAGTTTCCAAAGGGATTAGAGACGGTTAGCCAATGCCAATGATAAAAAAAAAAAAAAAAAAAAAAAAAGGAAGGCTTTTCCCACTTCTGAGCAAGCTCTTCTTTTTCTAATATTGCCTGTTATTTAGAGACAAGACTATATATGTATATTACTTTTAATTGAATCTTATTTTGTTAACAGTAGCACTCCCACTCAGCAATTATAACATGCTATGCGTAATGGATTGATTGGTGACTTGCCATTTGAACATGCAAATTCACCTGTCCTAAAATGATTGTAAAAGGTCGCATTGTTGTCAAATTTTGACCTCTTAGTGTTATTTATATATTTTGTCACGTAAAGGGAAAGAAAAATTAGGAACCAAAAAACGACAGTGAAAACCAACTCTTAACCATTTAGGACGAAATTAGCAATTTGATAATCTCACGCAAAAATCTTGACTTTGACCTTGTCACGTGAAAAATGATTCTTAACGTTGGAAGCTGTATAGCATATAGTACATTTACAAATTATCGTTATCTTTCAGCACAGCACCCAAAAAAAAATATCTCAGTAGCATAAAAAGGCTCTAACAAACTAGATTCACATGAAAAACCAACTTAACCATTTAAGTTGAAAATGAGGATTCGTAGGATTATTTTTTGCACAACATTTAAGACTCGTTTAGTTTATAAATTTAAACTAATAGTTTTGATTATTCATTCAAATTTTATGAGAAAACTCACTGATATGAACCTTTTAAATTTTTTTTTTTTTTAAAAAGAAAATATTGTAACAGAATTAAAATCATAAATTCAAATCCTTATACAATAAGTCCTTATTTTGTTCACCTAAGGAGTCTCAAACACACCGCTCTCTATGCCTTTACACTAAACAAGACTAGTTCAAACTTCAAAGCTTTAAGCTTACTATCATAAATAAATTAAAAAATAAAAGAAGAAGAAGAGAGAGTCGTTGAAGAAGAAGAAGAAGAGAGAGTAGTTGGTTGAAAGGTTGAACTCTCACCACAGTCGAGACCCACCAAGGTCTCGACATTTTTTTTTCACCTCCTTGCCACCGTTTCTATTGAAATGCTTTCGACTTTCTGGATTTAAAAGCTGCTAAGAAGACTCTACTTCTAAAATTCTACCCAAGTTTTAATGCTAAGAAGACTTTACTTCTAAAATTCTAAACTAAACTTCTAAAATTCTACCCACGTTTTAATGCTAAGAAGACTTTACTTCTAAAATTCTACCCAAGACTAAGAAGACTTTACTTCCAAAATTCTACCCAAGTTTTAATAAGACTTTATAAACTTTACTCTCCACTTTATTACTTCTTAAAAAAATTAAATATTGTTCGTCCCATTAAGCTCTTAAAAAAAACAAGTTCTAAATACTCACGAAGGTGAAAATTGTTACTTTTCTTGTTTCATAGACTGAAAGTATAAGCAAAAATAATGTCAAAGGGGCAAAAATCTATGAAAGATCCAATCCTGACCGACATTAGAAGCACTTCGTCTTGAGCAGTAATGAGATAATGACTGCATTGGAGATTAAAAATTCATTCATGTACATATAAGTTGAAGCAGCCACCATGAATGTCTACAAATGCACTAAATTAAAAAAGAAACAGACAAGTAGAATACTGCCAAATCCTCATTGTATTTGTGAAAATTTCTTTCAGGGCAAAATGGACATGATACAAGTGACCATCTCTCTTCATTCAAACAGTGCCACTACCATATTATTTTCAGCCCAAAAACAAAATAAAAAAAAAAAAGAAGGTAAAACTAAACATGTTATTTATGTTCTCTTAGGATTTGATCCTTAAGTTGACACACATTATGGTCATGTAACTGTAGTGGCGAAAAACTTGGACCAGATCCGACAATGGATGGCAACGGGGGGCAAGGCAGAGATAGGGAATGATTTCCTATCCCCATCCCCGTCGCCCTACTCTATCCCTATTCCCGCCCCCATTCTTGCTTAAGGAGAGGTGGGGCCGGAATTGAGAATTCTCCATTATAAAGACCATCCTCATACCCGCCATATTTCCCATCAAATAGAACTATACATTTAAAAATTATTGCAACTTAAAATAAAAAGAGTAAAAATTCATTATAAATTTAGATCAAAATTATAGGTTGCATAATACAAACCAATTTCTAAACATATGCAAACTAAATCTTAATAGTAGAGTAATTAAAAAAAAATAACATAGCTATCTTTTTTTTCCTTTTTTTAAGTAAAAAATAATTTTAAAAAATTATAAATTATATATATGTATATATTTACATTAAAAAAATACATTATTGTATATCGGGACAACAGAGACGGGACATTGAATGCTACTTGGGGATTAGATTTTATCCCCATCTTCAATAATCGTCTCCCATCCCCGCCCCATTCGGGGTGGAGCCCCATTTTCATGGAAAATATTGTCATTCCTATCCAACATCAATAAGATGAGAAAACACTGGTCAGAAAATAATAAGCCATATTCACGTTATCAAACACCAACGGGGTAAAGGTTCTGTGGTTTTCTTATCATAGATTTGAATAGAAAACTTAAGCTAAAATTAATATTTTTATGAAAAAATACTGCAGCATATAGGTTGAATTGCGTTCAACATCTCCAAAGTTAAGTGAATGTTTTAAGTGTTGCAAGGCAACAAAATCTCAAAAGAAATGTGCTTCCGTGTTGTACTTCATGCATGAAGCCAAATTAGTTTTAATGTTTGGCACTGAATAAAAGAAAGGAACAAAAACCAACTTACTTACCAGGAAAAGAAAGCATAAAGCCGAGCAGAAACAGCCAAAACAAAAAGTCAAATTTACTTCTAGCCTCCAAAATAATGGATATATCTCAAAATATTATTTAAAGGTTAATTAAATTTCATGTAAAATTCCATATTTAATGTCTCTAAAGCCCAAACCAAGGACTGTAGTATGTACAAACTGAGATGACACAAAAGATCAAGAAACAAGGAACCCCAGATGTCTTCTAAAATATTTTAACGCAAGATAAAGATGGTGGAAAAATACGAGAGGGAAGCACTCGTTATTTTAATCCACAATTGATGACACCCACCATACCAAAAGGGAGATTGTCTTAGACTAGAGACTGTACACCTGTGTCTATTTGAAGCCAACTATCTTCAGAGTCAAGTTCTGTCAGCAACGTCTGCTGCCGGTAAATTTAAGTCAAAAAAGCCACCCCCAGGAACCTTTGTCCGAGCACGCTTCCGAGGAGAAAATGTGCTCTCATCAGAACTTCCAGAACCAGAGGGTTGATCAGATTCCGTCGTTCCTCCTATATTATAAGTGTGTCAGCTAAACATATAAATGTCAACCTCAGTAATCTCTCCTTTTTTTAGATGAAACCTTAATAATCTTCAAGATGTAATCTTCCAGAAATCCTTTTTATAACTATTAAAAAAAATCATGCCATTAACAAACAAACAAAAAAAAAAGGGAAAGAGATCATATCAACTCATGGAGAAAAATTGGAGACCGCATAAAAAGGTTTCTAGTATACGTCGCTTCTCCATCTATATAGATCTTTAGTGCACATGCAACATTAGGACTAACAATCCGAGTGGCGACACAACAACACGACTCAAAATCCGCACGAAATTAGCGGGTTTAGGTTTACTATAAATGAGTTTAGGTCATAATCACGATTAATAAATAGGTTGGGTTAAAATTAATCTCCTAACACGAAGTGACACGAATTGGTACGATTAACTATATGTGTCATATGTAATCTAATGATATGTGATATGACGTGAAAATTTATATACCATATTAAATACAAATAATGTTATTTTTAATATTTGTAGGTAAAATTCATTTAAATTTCTTAAAGAAAAATATAAATTGACCAATAAACATGTTAAACTTATCTTGACCATGTTGAATAAATCATTATTATATTAGTTATTTATTCAATATATTAATTTAAAAAGATTATACAGGTTGACACGATTAACAGGATTAATAAATAGGTCGTGTTTGGGTTAACATTTTTGACACGTTTAATAAACATGTCATGTTTGAGTTGATTTATTCTAACACGATTAAAAAACAAGTTGACACGAATACGACCCACTAACACGAATTGTCACCCTTATGCAACATTATAACTTTTGGTCCTTTATCACACGAAAGTAATGCTTTCCTACTTTATTGAGTAATGCTAGGTATACCAACCTGTTTACCAGGTTTGTATCTGAAGTGATATGGCAATACACTCAGTTCATAATACACACACACACACACATTTGAGAATCAAAGACGTAGATCAGTTAGTTCCTAATTGGTTGAACAAAATATGCATTAAATCAATTGCCACAACATGTGGTACTAGAAATTTGGTTAACTAGGTGCCTTTAGTATAATTCTTCCCTCTATAGATATATTGAGAGATAAATCGAGTGGCAAGGGGAAAACTTAATACCAGTTGAGCCACAATGTGGTGGCAGAGCTTTATCAGAAGCATCGACTTTATTGCCCCAACAAGCAGAAAGTTCTGATGCCTTCTCGATGCCCTTTGACCTATATGGAGCTATATTGTGGATACCTAGTTGTAAAGGACCCAATAAATCATTCTCAATACAGTCATACCTGCGAGCAATTTAGAAAAACATAAGTTTTAAGAGTATATTTACAAAAGCATGAATTTTAAGACCGTTATTTTCACAACAGGACTTACATCTTCTGACAGAGGCTATCAGTGATTCCTGTCAGATTAATCACTTGCATCCTTGTCTCCATAACCTTATCCTCACTGTACTCATCGAAGGGGGCCTCTAAGAACTTGGATAATTTCTCAACATTTGCCTCAAGCTGCTGTTGTTGGTCCTCAAATAAATTCTGCTTTATTTCCCTTTCTTCATTTGTCATTTCATCCTTAAAAAGTTCATCTCCAAACATATAAAATGCAAATGGGTATGAGTATGAAAGAACCCGCCTCGATCTAAAAAGTCTGTTGAGTCCATTGTGTACCCAACTGAAATCTCTGAGCTTTGATTCCCTCTCTTCCAAAACTGACACCTTGTCCTGTATAGTCCCCTTCAATTTACTTTCAAGTTTAAAGGAATCTGTATGAGCTTTGTACCGATTGTGATAGTGCATATATCGATAAAGATCTCGCTTTGCCCTCTCAGCCTTTTTCTCTTGGTCTGCCTTGTAGCGACCACAGCTATGCCCTGCAATACTTGACCAAGTATGGTCTCGCCCAGTGGCTCCACCGCACAGCCAACTGCCTCAAGATAAAGCATATATCAATTTCAACATCCATGAGAAAGAGATTGATGACAAGAAAATCCAAATGTGGAAACTAAATCGAGTTCTTTGTTGAATGTAAAAGTCTACTCACGTGTGCAGACAAGTATATAACCAAATATAATGAATATCTTTGAAAAAGAAGATTTTCTACTAATATTAGATCACACTTAAGACTGGACTCCAAGTACAGAAAACAATGTGTGCGGAAAAGAACAACTAGCTAAGCCTGAAATCTTCACGGTGAAGCAAAGAAAAGGGTTCTAATATACCATATTGAAAACTAATCAAATGATAACTTGAATAAGAGGGTTAACAGACTCGCCGAATTCTCAGTTGTATAAGTTTAAAACGATCCAAATTGTGCCAATGAAACATGCAAAGAGGGTATATAGGAGAGTATGGAAACTGTCGATTAGATAAGGGTTTTGTATTTAAATTTAAATAAAACAGAGGATAAAGGGTTTATCATTAGAGATAAGGTTTCTAGGGTTAGAGTTTATCTTTAGTTAGGATAGTTTCATTTAGGAAGATAAGGTTTCTTCCTTAACCTATTTATTTTGTATTACTTTTTTACTATTCCCAAATAATAGAAAAAATTCTCTCTAGAAAAGTTAAATAGTATCAAAACCATGACAAAAACAGCCATGGTTGGTACCACTAAAGGCACGAGTTCCTCAGAGGTTGCCGATGAGGTTGTTCATTAGTCTCCTATGTTTCTACCCAATCATTCCCTTCAAATAACCATTCATAAACTGCATGAAAAAAATTATCTAGAATGGTCACAATCTGTCAAACTTGTGATCGATGGTAAAGGAAAGCTTGGTTACCTAACCGGAGAAATAAAACAGCCTACTGATGTGCAAAGCAGAGGAGCTAGAAATCAGAGAACTCAATGGTAATTGCTTGGTTGATTAATTCTATGGAGCCGATGATTGGGAAACCCTTCATGTTTCTCCCTACTGCCTGAGATGTTAGGGAAGCAATGCGGGATACAAACTCTGATCTGGAAAATTATTCCCAAATGTTTGAATTAAATGCCAAGATGTGGAGATCCCAGCAAGGAGATCGAGAAGTGACTGTGTATTATAACAAGATGATGACACTATGGCAAAAACTTGATCAAATCGAAGAAGAAGAATGGGAGAGTCTAAGTGATAGTGTTCGATACAAGAAAAAAATTGAAAGGAACCGTGTGTTTGTATTTCTTGCAGGTTTTAGGAAAGAATTAGATAAGTCCGAGGTTGAATTTTGAGTCGAACACCTCTCCCCTCAATCAGAAAGGTTTTCTCCGAAGTCCGCAGAGAAGAAGCTCGTAGACATGTCATGATGAAACCAACAGGAGACACTCAACAAAGCCTTGATGCTAAAAGTTCTGCACTGGCTACAAAAGGCTATGATCCAGGGAGCGAGAGGAAGAATGGAAGACAGAAGTCATGGTGTGATCACTGCAAAAAACCATGGCAATATTGATGCTTTTAAAAAAACTGAAACGGTTTCAGCCGTGTTTGAACTTACACCTGAAATAGATGAGGAAATAACTGATGTAGGTATAGTTTTGAATGAAAATTCAAATGAAACAAATGTATTGGATACTAAAAATCATGGATAGCCTTCTTTAATGCCATCACATGATCATAATCGTGAAAAATCAAAGATGTGTGCGAAACAATACAAAGGGCTGGTCTTCTCAAGAAGAAATCATCAACAAGGAACAGATAAATCTAGCTTGCATCACTGCCAAGAGTCCAACCGTGGATTAGATCGCATGTCAGATAAAGTCCCAGGTAATTCTGAACCAAACTCTTCAATTCCTATTGCTCTCAGAAAAGGTATTAGATCTTGCACCAAACATCCATTGTCCAATTTTGTGTCGTATGAAAGAGTGTCACCCTCCTTCCATGCATTTATCTCACAACTCTCCAGTGTAGCTATTCCAAAAAATGTACAGGAAGCTCTAGTTCCCGAGTGGAAGGAAGCAGTTTATGAAGAGATGAGGGCTCTTGAGAAAAATGACACATGGGACGAAGTAGACTTGCCACGCGGGAAAACAACCGTTGGCTGCAGATGGGTGTTTGCCGTGAAGTACAAATCAAATGGCTCATTGGAAAGATATAAAGCTCGCTTGGTAACAAAGGGATTTACACAAACATACGGTATTGACTACTCCGAAACCTTCTCTCCAGTAGCAAAACTGAACATAGTTAGGGTTCTCCTGTCCATTGCCGTGAATCTTGATTGGCCTCTACACCAGCTAGACATAAAAAATGCCTTCCTCAATGGAGAATTAGCAGAAGAGGTGTATATGGATGCTCCACCAGGTTTTTCCGAGAGGTTTGGTTCAAGGGTTTGTCAATTAAAAAAGTTTCCATATGGGCTCAAGTAGTCTCCTAGAGCTTGGTTTTAACGATTTGCAAAGTTTGTAAGGCCAAGGCTTAGCAGACCATACTCTATTCATGAAGATATCCTCTGAAGGGAAGATCATTGTCTTAATTGTCTACATGGATGATATTATCCTTACAGGAGATGACTTCGAAGAAATGAGTAAATTAAAGCAGTGTTTGGCTACTGAATTTGAGATTAAGGATTTGGGACCATTATGATACTTTCTTGGTATGGAATTTGCTCGATCCAAGAAAGGGATTGTCGTCTCACAGCGCAAATATATCCTTGATCTTTTAGAAGAAACAGGTATGAGTGGATGTAGACCGGTTGACACCCCTATGGACTTCAATGTAAAACTTGGTGAAGGAGAGAAAAAGGTCCAAGTTGATACAAACCGATACCAGAGACTAGTTGGCAAGTTAATCTACTTGTCTCATACAAAACCTGATATCGCATTCACAGTAAGTGTGGTTAGCCAGTTTCGTACGAGGAATACCTTGAAGCGGTTTACTAGATCTTGAGATATTTAAAGAGAACTCCAGGAAAAGGATTGTCTTTCAGGAAGTGAGCACAGGGGAATTGAAGTCTATACGAATGCTGACTGGGCAGGATCAATAGTGGAAGAAAGATCAACCTCTGGATATTGCACATTCTTATGGGGAAATTTAGTCATGTGGAGGAGCAAAAAGCTGAGTGTAGTAGCTAGAAGTAGTGCCGAGGCCAAGTATAGATCAACGACACTAGGGATATGTGAGGTACTATGGCTACTGAGAGTTCTCAAGGAGCTTAGAAGATCACACGATAGTCCTATGAAACTATATTATGACAACAAGGCTACAATCAGTATCGTGCACAATCTTGTTCAACATGACAGAACAAAACACATTGAGGTGGATAGACACTTTATAAAGGAGAAACTTGAAGAAGGGGTCATCTGCACGCCATTTGTTCCAACCACACAGCAAGTTGCAGATATTCTAACAAAGGGTCTCCTAAGGCAGAAGTTTGAGTTTCTAGTTAGCAAGTTGGGCATGATAGATATCTTTGCACCAACTTGAGGGGGAGTGTCGGTTAGATAAGGGTTTTGTATTTGAATTTAAATAAAGCAGAGGATAAAGGGTTTATCATTAGAGATAAGGTTTCTAGGGTTAGAGTGTATCTTTAGTTATGATAGTTTCTTTTAGGAAGATAAGGTTTCTTCCTTAAACTATTTATTATGTATTATTTTTTTATTATTCCCGAATAATAGAAAAAAGTTTCTTTCTAGAAAATTTACAGAAACAATCTCAACCTCTCCCTTCCAACTCTAATAAAAACAAAACATGATTTACACACTATATTTAACCAAATTTTCTCACTAATATTCTTTGATAAAGTTTAGATCTGCTACAGTTATGATTTATTAGTTAGCAAAATATCAAACTGAATGCCAGATATTACTTCAAAATACCAAGTATTTCTTACATTTGAGTTTCAATTATCAGAAATCTTTTTGAGAACTGCATGGGTACGGTTGCATAAAGTTTTTCCTGATAGTAAAGTTGGTGACAATAAAGATACAGTAATAGGAGCAATATGCATCACAAATATCCATGTATAAAAATCAAGGTACAAAAGAGTAAAGATAACAGAGTAGAGCTAAGAACTCTTACCAAAATGCTTGCCCACAGATACAGCTAACAAGGTTACACCCACCATTCTTTTCTACAGGTTTGTGACACTTGGGGCAAGGCTTTGTGTGGACTGTGATCCAATTAACAGTCTCCGATTCATCTCGGCACTTTTTAACCCAAAGCTCCCACATTAAACATGAGCAGGGCGAGTGGGCTTCTAATGAGCAACCAAAGCAAAATTGCACACCACATGAACATTCTACCTCGCAAAACTGATCATCCTCGACGCGTATTGCATTTCCACAATGAGGAGTACTCGGGCACCATTTAACCCTTTTATTATCTTCAATATATGACTCAAGAAGAAAACGATCAAATTTCTCTGCCAGATCCGGATTTGTTTTGCTAACGAGATTTCTAACAACTGATTCATCACATATTGCGTTGCATTTGTGTGCCATGCACTTTATTCTTTTACTTTGACCATCGTTTATCTTAACAATAAAATGCCCAGTCCAACCTAAAAAAGAGGGAAAAAAAAGAGATAAAGATAAAGAAAAATGAAAACTAATGATACATGATAGCTATATGAGATGAAAAAGATGGAGAAAACTATAAACAGAAAAGTTCTTAAATCCATGAATCAAAATCCAGAGTGTTTTTCTCTTTTTGTTTTTCCCCCTCCTTTTGATAGACCAAAATTACCCAAACCCACTTAGTGGGCTCAGGTTCTTAACTGAGGAATTGAACTTCAGACCATGTGGGAGCCAACCACAGACCTAAACATTCAACCAAGATTATTATTTGGGTTACACTAAAAACTGGGCGGCTATTTAAAATAATACTCGTAAAAGCAAAATCCCATCAAACACGACCACTTACAGTTGTTGCAAAAACAATGACCGCAGTCCATCTTTGTCGTCTCACCACTAGGTAAATCCTCTATACATATATCACACATGACAGTCTGAGGTGGTCGGATGTCAAGATCTTGATGCTCAACAATCGAGACACCCGCTTCCGCGAAAAGGGATGCTTTTCCCTTCTCTACAAACACTGCAAACAACTTCTCCACATCCCAGCGATAATGAATAAGTAATGTTCGAGCATGGTGCACTCTTATAGATAGCAATTCCATTACTCTACGCAAATCCTCCCTCTGCACATACATATCAAAAATCAACCCTCTTTTTCCAACCTCACCAATCGTTGTAAAAATAAAAAATAATAATAATAATAAAACCCAAAAAAAAAAAAAACAAAACAAAAACAAATAAATAAGCCAATGGAGATTTTGTTTTTACCTGTGCAGCCAAAAGAGATTCTTTTGTAATAACCTGCAAAGAAAAGACAGAAGGTTTACAGAAACTAAGTCAATTTTCTAACTAAAACTATGGAGGGGAATATAAATCACATGAAAATTCTTTAGAGAGAAACTTCTCTGATGAAGTAAATTTGTACTTTATCTCTATATCCATTAATTTAAATAAGAATCAAACGGAAAACTCAAAGAGTTTACACAAACACAACAACCTAGACCATATACATTTAACACAATATCAATTTCCATTATGAGCCAAACAAGAAAATCCCTTTGCTTTTACCATCAATTTCTTGTTTCAAGAAAGAAAATCCATTTACATTCGGAGGGAGAAAATAAATTCATGAGCCAAACAGTCATAAACCCCCAATATTCATGAGCCAAACAGAACAAAAACACCCAGAATATCACACAAACCGAACCAAAATTCCAATATTCATGAGCCAAACAGAACAAAAACACCCAGAATATCACACAAACCGAACCAAAATTCCACAATTAACGACAAAAAATAAAAATTTTCCAGGAAAAAAATATCACAATTTCGATTCCTTCATGACAAGTAAAAAATTTCACCTTACTCGTAGGACCCTTAGAGGCCCACTGCGGACCACAGTCCTCGTTCTCGAGACCATCCAGCGAGTCCCGATCGGAATAATAGTAATCATCATCGCCGAAATAATCCTCCATTCCCGATTCTCCAAAAGAAACGAGAAAAAAGGACAAATTTCACGATATTCAGGTAATAAAAACAACAATCTCGGATAATCTAGGAACAACACGGAACAGGACAAACTCGTGCGATATTCAATCGGATCCTCTAGCCGGAGGAGAAGGAAAAATCGATTGACTCCGGCGGAAACGGAAGCTCCGACGAGTTCTCCAAGGAAACGAAATACATATATATATCTAGAGAGAGAGAGAGAGAGAGCTTACAGAGAAAGCATGAGAAATTTGGAGCATAAATAAGGAAAGTAAAAGATGAGCACAAAAAAATAAGGAAAGTAAAAATTAACGCCTCGTTCATTTCGCTTATTCAAGTTTAGAATTTAAATTTTGTTACAGTAAAAAGTTCTCACAAATAATTATATTTAACTTTTTTATTACAATAAAAGGCTCACATAAAATTAAATCTCAACTCAAATTAAAAACTCAAATCAACGAAATGAACGGTCCCTAAATAAATAAAAGAGCGAGCTTTGACAAATAAAATGTAATATAAAAAAAAAGACAAATAAAATGTAATATAAAAAAAGACAAATAAAATAAATAAATAAAATAAATATTAACACTCAGGGAGAATAAGGGCCGTTTGATTAGGGGATTTGTCCCTTGATTTGAATCATGATTCGTGGTTCACTACAGTGATTTCTTTCATAAAAAATATACATAAATCAAAAATGGTTCAAATTACATGATTTTGAATCCTTGAACCAAACAGACACTTAAATTTTAAATTTTAGATAAATATTAAAATACACGGAGAATGAATTTTATATATTAAATAAATATTAACGCACAGGGAGAATACATTCTAAATATTAAAAAATATTAACACACAGGGAGAATACATTTTAAATAATATTAAATAAATATTAAAGCATAAGGAGATGAATTTAAGCTCTTTTAATTTGTTTATTTAAATTTTTAATTTAAATTGAGATGTAATTTTATGTGAAAATTTTTTTAATATAATAAAAATATAAAATGTGATTATTTTTTAGAATTTTTTTCTCTAATAAAACTCAAATTAATAAAATAAACAAAGTCTTAATATTAATTAAGAGAGAATACATTTTAAACATTAAAAAATATTCTCCTATTTCGCACCAAAAAAGGAAGATAATTTTATTTAATATTTAAAATGTATTCTCCCTGTGTGTTAATATTTTTTTAATATTTAAAATGTATTCTCCCTGTGGGTTAATATTTATTAAATATATATAAAATTCATTTTCCCTGCAACACCCGACTGAGAAATTTATGTGTGGCTCTTTCTCTTCTGACGGCGTCGTTTAGTTTGTTGAGATAGAGATTAGGAGAAGAGGCTAGGCCCAGGAGGCCAGTGGCCCGCGAGATTCGTGGTATATGCTTTTGTAAAAGGTCGGACGACGCCGTTTTGTAGACATGGAACATCGCCCGGTTGACTGCTCTCCACCAAGGATTGAACAAAAAAGAGAGAAATGGTAATAAATTGGTCGTCTAATAGCTCAGCTCAACATTGCAGATATAATTTATTATTAAAAAAAAAACATTGCAGATATAATTTAACGATAATTTCATGCTTGATTCCATCATAAAATATAAAGTTTAAATTCTCTTACTCTCAATTTTTCTTAATTAAGAAAAAATACCCAAATCGAATGTGGGTTTGTGGTAAAATCTTTTAATCAATATGTAATTACATCTATACAAACAAGAAAGAAGTAGTTAACAAATCTAGTATAGATAATGAGATTGAACGCAACTAGTTTTATTATTGTAAATAATCAAGCAAATTATTGTATACCATTGAGGTCATGAAGAAACAATCTAGGGACAAGACAAATATTACATGCACACAATTCTGCAAAGGATATAAATTATAGCTCATGAGAATTACCTTTTGATACTCTTTGAGATAACCTTCATTGTTAGAGTTAGATCTTCTGATTATGATGATGAATCTTTCTCAAAGATCGACCGTCATCAATTTATAGTCTTTTAAATTTGACCATCATAGGTTTCATATGAACGAAACCACAATAAATCACATAAACATTAAACAAAAAAAAAGAGTCAGATTTATAGATCCAAATGAACGAAAAATATTATAGATCTAGATTTAGGTAAAAATCTATTTAGACATTGAAACTTCATAAATAAGAAAAAAAAAATTTTAATCTCATGGGAGAGATAGATACTCATTAGAGGAACAATGATCTTCTTTTCTAATGAGGCGAAAGCTATTTGGATGAAGAAATAAGAAAACGGAAAAGAAAGGAGACAAAGAAGGGTCTAGGGCCGGCCCTAATTCGCTTTCGTGTTTTTATAGATGGTGCATTATATTTGTAACATTGTCAATACATTTGCCTGTTATAGTGGATTCCTTATAAGGTATAGGCACAATATAAATTTATAATGAAATGAAGATTAATAGAGTATTAACTAAATTAAATATGTCAAATTTATGTGGTATTTTCAAAATAAACTGATGCTAAAATTCTAATTAATAAATTTTTGGGTATTTTCAACCCTCCTCCCATCCTAATTTTTTTTTTCCATGAAGTGGAAAGTTTCTTTTAAACTTTTAATTAGATCAAATTATCCATGAATTTAATTAAGTGTTGAAAAATGCAACAAATTGACAATAACTGTTAAAATTTGAATATAAACACCTTCATGCACATCATGAGCTCGATTAATAGTAAAAGACTAATGGGTTGTTTAGTTAGTGGATTCGTATCCTGATTTGAATAATAGTTCGTGATTCGATGTAGTATTTTTTTCACAAAAAACACACATAAATCAAAAATGATTCTGAATCTATGAACCAAAAGCTAAAATTTCAAAAGGTCATGGAGCAGGTTATGTCTCATGCACAACGACATATCCATCTAAATTTTAACAACCACAATCGGCTTGGAAGATTTTGCAACATTTTAATAATTCAATGCATAATTTGTTAAAATTAAATACGGGGATCAACTTATCAATTTGTAGAAAGTCTAGGAAGGAATGTTAATGCTGCCAATGTCATTTAAACGAGAAAAGGAAATATCCCTTTATTAGTTCCCCTTTGATATTTGCGTCACAAATCTATTGAAGTTGTGAGGAAGGAGTGAAAGGGGTAGTCAAAATGATAAAATTTCAGACCAATCATTTTAAAGGGTAAAATCTTCAATTTGCTCAAAAGATTAAACAAATAAAATCCATAGCCTAAACATATAAAATGGAGGTAAAGGTAAAATAGAATGTATTTTTTAGAGGCACCTTTTCCTTATCCTATGTTTGGTATAGTGGAAAATTGAAAGGAAAGAAATTAGAGCAAGGATTTTAAAGAGGAAAAATGAATTGGTTGTTTAGTAGAGAAAAAATGGGCAGGGAAATTTTTTTTTTTTTTTCCTTTCTGCACCTAAAAGGAAGTTGTAAATTTATGAGACCCACTATTTTTTAATATTTAACTTTGGAAAAGAAAAAAGGTGGGAAAAGTTTGACAAAACAAATGAAATGTATTCTCATTTTCTCTTTTGTTTTTAATTAAAGTAATTTACTGAGACTTTTTATCATAAATTGCTGGAGTAGCTCAGTTGGTTAGAGTGTATGGCTCTTAACCATAAGGTCGAAGGTTTCAGTCCTTTCTCTAGCGATTTACAAAAGTTGTACTTTGCTATTATTATTTTAAAATTTTCCTTTCCTTTTTTTTTTTTTTTTTTCTTTTTTCTTTTTCTTGAGCCATAGGCCCATAGCAAAGGCCTAAGAGAGCTTAAACAAATTTCCTTATTCAATCTCTTTTCTGTTTTCTCCCTTTCGTTTCGTTTGTATAAATTACTTTTTTCTGTTTTCTCCCTTTTGTTTCGTTGTATAAATTAAGTAGACGTTTGGTTCATAAATTTAAAATTATTTTTAATTTACGTATATTTTTTAAAAAAAAATACTATAACAAATAACGAATCATAATTTCAACTATAACACAAATCTTCATACCAAACACCCTCTAATAAATCTTCCAATTATTGCCATCGACTTCAAAGTTCAAACCATGATTGTCTTGGTTGCGTCATTGACCACCCAAGACAACAAGGTACAAAAACTTTTACAAGTCGTCATCCTTCTTCGTGCCAGTCAACTTGGAGATGACATTATATTATAGCATTATAATCAAACCAATTATCCAAAAAAAAAACCAAGAGTGGTGATAACTTATTAGAAATTATGTGGGAATTTAGCATTATAATCAAACCAATTATCAAGAGTGGTGATAAAAAAAACCAAGCCCCAAGATTTGGTGATAACATTTATTTAGAAATGGTGTAACTTATTAGAAATGTGTTGGTGAGTGGCCATGTGGGAATTTATGCATGCAACGGCCCCAAGATTTCAGCAAAAGAAAACCAATTCTAAAGATGGGTTAAGTTTCTAACCCCACATGAAACTCTAAACAGAGAAGTAGATAATTAAGAAGCCAATTTACACGAACTTTAATATGATAGTGAGTGTTGTTTATGGACTCCTATTGCTCCAAATTGAAACTTTGCAAATTAGGTGAAAAAAAAACTATCTGATTTATAATCACACCACAAATTACAAAAAAAGAATTTTTTTAGTAAGACTGAAAAAAATAAACTATCGATAATTCTCTATTTTTAAGTCATCAAATTTGTATTAAAAATATGTTCTACATACTTTAAAATCTGATATGATTTAGGAGGTTTAAAATGACATGATAAGTTCTAAGAATTGAGCTCCTCGATGTTGGTTCGGAAAATATAATCTTCGCTTTCCAATTCATCTTGGAATAGACAAATCGATGGCCTCTCTAACTTCTCTGTAGTTCCTTCACTCTCCAACGTTCTCTTCCCCTGAGACATGGTTATTCATCATATCATGAATTCAATGGAGAACTAGATTTAGTTCGAGTCCAAAAATTAAGTGAAATTTTGAAAGAGGGAAAAAAAAAAAAAAAAAAAAAGAAAGAAAGAAAAGAAAGGGAACTTATGAGTTACTTTTCATAAAAATTCCAGGTACACAGTCACAGAAGATACAGTGATATGCCATTCGCCAAAGGGAGCATTAACAAGCTAAATTTTTGGACTAACCTTTTTTAAGACGTAGACAAAATAGTGAAATCCATCACCAAAAGTGTTCCATTCAAGAGACCAGGTAAATTCTGGGGCATCAAAAAAAGGACGCCTGAAGTGTGGCTGTGAGAGATACGCTACAAGTAAGAACATAGTAACAAGTTCCGAATAAAGAAAGAACATGGTAAGACGTAATTGCGAACCATAATATTTAAGATCTACTTCACAACCTGACCAAAAGAAATCGAGATGAAAACCCCATCTGGTTTCAAAACCCTATGGACACCCTTAAGCATCTGCATGACCTTAGTTACTGTTGCGGGCCTTGGATTCCACGGGTCGCCACTGTCCACGAACAAAACCTCCTTCAAAATCCAAAATAAGATATATGCATTCATCTCATTTAAAGGTGAAATTAAACTGCTGAAGAAATTATGAGAATAACACTTAATAATAACAGACGTAAACGGCAAACAATGGTGATCGAACAATTACCATGGTTCCTTTCTCAATAACAGCATCGAAAGACTCGTCGCTAAAAGGAAGGTCTAGCATGTCAGCTTCCAGAACTTTTATGTCTGATACCAGATGCATTCAAAAAGAAATTAGGTGATTACAGTCTAGATAGATGATACATTTTACCGCAAGTTGAACATTGCTCCATGTTTTTTTTTTTTTTTTTTTTTTTAAATCAGTTTCAAGTACAATGGGAAAGAACAATTTCAATGGAAAAACAAAGCAGCAGAGGCAACTTCTTGAAACAACCATTAACTTCAAAACAAAGCAACAAAGGCAATTTCTTGAAACAACCACTACTTTTGAAGTTATTCCCTGATGCTCTCTATTTCTCAAATGCTGTAATGTATTAACACATATGTTTTTTAGGAGAAATTTACTAGAGTGACTATCTAACAAAGTGAGATTGACAAAATGGCCTTCTTCATTTTTTATGAAAAACGACCACCCGATCATTCTTTGTAAAAAGTGGTCATTCTTGGTCATTCCATAGTCATTCTACAAATACAAATTTTTTTAAAAGTTATTTTACTAATAAAACTTTCCCATCGAGTCATTTTTACAAAGGCCTCAGTTTTTTAGTACATTTATATGCATAACTAAATCCAATTTCTATTTAAACTTACAATGCAACAACTTGAACGCTCCAAATGCAAAGTAATGTAAATATACTACACGTGAAAATAGAATTGAATTATCAACCTGATCCTATTTCTTCAATTTAAACAAAAATACAAGCAAATATATGTATTTTTTTCCTAAAAACCACTCTAATTCCTCTCATTAAGAACCTAAAAAGCCCAGATGGCATGAGCGCATAAAGAAATAAGCAACAAACAGTACAGGCATAAATATATCATCACACCTTTAAACCCCTTAGATAGCAATTGTTTCTTCTTATTCTCAACTGCAACAGCTGAGAGATCAATGCATGTTATTTTAGCAATCCCGTCTTTGTACAATTCTTCAGACAACTGTGAGTTCCCACAGCCTAGCTCCAAAACCTGCAGCGCTCTCAATTTTCATAAACCTGGAATTGCCAAAATAAGCTAACTTTTTCATTAAATGCAGAAAAAATAGAAGAAAAGCTGATGAATATACCACTTCTATAGCAACATTGCCCATTGCATAACCAAGGGAAACCAAGAGCAGCAGATCATTCAGCCACAAAAATAAATAGGTATACCATAAGAACTTTTAGACTTTTAAGTCTTTTCAGACAGTCTTAACTCCAGCAGCCATATAAACCGATAAATGTAACTTTTTTAATATGTACATGTAACATCATTGTTTCATATGTGCAACATTTTTTCCACGTGTAACACTCAATGTTACATATATTGAACTATATTTATTGAATGTTACATTGAAGAAAACCGAGTGTTAACAATGTTATACGGGCATAAAAAAAAATTTAAAATTTGCCTGATCGACTCAGGTGCCGGACTTAAAAACAATTCCTATATGTATATATATTCTGCTGTATATTATCAAGGACACTTAAAAAGCTCATTTAATTTGTTAATTTGAGTTTTTAATTCGAGTTGAGATGTGATTTTATTTGAAAACCTTTTACTGTAATAAAAAAATTAAATGTGACTATTTTTAAAAATTTTTTACTCTAACAAAACTTGAATAAGTGAAATTAACGGGGACTTATTCTGTACCTTATTCTGTTTAAACAATAATTCGCAAACGACCTAAGCCTTTGCCTAAAAAAAATTTATCTAACTTCTAAAAGCACATATTGTCTTCCCAATACTCACAAGTACCCGCATCGTTTAGCTGCTAAACAGAATTATAAGTAAAAATGGAACAAAAACCATATGAAATGGGAAATCCAAATCCAAATATATAGAAAGAGTGGAAGTTATTGTAGAAGTACAGAAAAACTGGGATTCAGATGGGGTTGAACCAGGTGCCGAAATTGAGAATAGTCCTTGAGCCACTCGTAGTGCTCTTCATTAGAAAAACGTGTATCCCTGAAAATGCCACAACAAGATTATACAAAACAGATACATATATACATATATCCATATATCCATACATATGTATATATATATATGTGCGTATATGTGTGTGTAGAATTACCAGTAATTAGGATCACGGTAAGCCGAGACAGAGGATGGGAGAACGCATTTTTGAAGTCTGTCCTTCTGATTTTGATTCGTTTCCATTGTTACAGAATTGTCGAGTCTGAATCAAATTGGATGTGACTGAGAAACCCTAAAGCCTAAACCCTCCCCGAATTTGGGTTTAATCTTGTTCAAGTAAGACGATCAAAATGTCGTTTTTGTTTACATGAAAAAAATTCCAAACTGTGAACGGCATTCCGTGTTAAATCTTGAACACGTTAAGACTTGAGAGAGAGAGGGTCATGAAATGTTAATTTTTTGACATAAACCCTGCCGTTTTTAATTAAAGGATGAAGATGAATGTCGTTTTGAAGGTAAACGACAACAAAACCAAGCTATTAAGGGCAATACGCTATTGCTTCTTCCCTGACGACAGTTCAATTAGACCGCAAGAGAGGTGTCGTTTTTCCTTCAATATATATCTTAGTTTTTTTTTTTTTTTTGAAAAATTTTAGTTCATTTCAACCGTTGAAGTAATATTTCAATATGAGTGCTTACATAAAAAATTTGCATCGCATGACACAAAATGGCTATATTAACAGATGATTATGTTAAAAATTTAATTTAACAGTTTAAATAACAGTACTTGTTGGTAGTTAAAAGGACAAATTCTATCTTAAAATTCCTTAAAAATAATTCAAAACTCCTCATAAACATAATTAGGTACAAAATATAACTTTTCCTTATAGTTAGCGTCCTTTTTAAATGCACTATATAGGAATTTAATAGAAAAGAAATAGAATTCCTTCGAGATGAGTAACAAATCATTAAAAATCCAATAGAAAAGACAAACACTATATTCAAATCTACGGACTTAAATTATATGATGAATGGATAAAAAAAATAACTATTAAAAAAATTATGATTTCATCAGTTATATTTATATTAAAAATTATCTCTTTTACATAATTTTTTAATCTTATATAATTTTAATAAAATGTAACTGTTAAAAACATAAAAATTTCTACTAGAAAAAAGATCTTAGGAATAAACATAAAACAATATTGTCATAAACACTGACAAGATCCGTCCTTGCAATGTCAGGATTGTGTTGTTAGCCTCTGAGTACAACTATACTGTGTTTCTTATTGTTTTTAACTGTAATCATATTGGATTAAAAAAATATATAGATTAAATAAATTTTTATACAAATTTAATAATTAAAAAATAAGAAATATCAATGTTTAAAAAAAACACTAATGAAAGTATTTTTTTAATTCTTCTTATTTTTTTTTAATTTTTTGCTAGTTTTACGAATTTACAAACACTATAAATATGTGTGTGTATATATATATATATATATATATAATATACATTGCTAAGAAGAGTAAAGGCGGTTCTTTCATGCCATGAAACAAAATATTTTGTGAAATGCAAATCAGAAGGTTGCTTATGGAGGACGACGGTGTTCATCACATGAGTTTGTAACTTTGTATGGATTATGGCTCCGTTTCCCATCTATTCCAACAACTTTGACTTGTAATTAAATGCACTAGTAACTAGTTTTTTACTTGGGGCTCAATGGTCTTTTTGTTGCCACTATTTACCCATAATGGTCAAAAGACAAAATAGAAATTAAATTATTAAGGGTTCGTTTGGTTTTAGATTTGAATTCCTGATTCGAATTATGATTTATGATCGTTATAGTATTTTTTCTCATAAAAAATAAACGTAAATTAAAAATAATTTAAATCACATGATTTAAATTTATGAACTAAACGACCCTAAATCAATAAGATAGTAGATTCTTCAAAGTCAAATGAGAGAGGGATTCTAATTACGGCTTCTTTGTCAATTCCTGCTTTTTTCTCTGTTTTGACCTATTCATGTTTATCGTAGCTGCATGTACTTTTCTCTTTCTTTTTTTCTTGAAACTCGGTGTACTTTCTTTCTATTGCTTTTTTCATCCTTCCCCTGTTTCTCATTTATCTTTGGGAGGTTTGATTAAAAGATTTTTTTTCATGTATTATAATTTGAATCATAATTTATAGTTTTTTATAATATTTTTTTTATAAAAATATATATAAATTAAAAATAATTTTAATTTTATAATTTTAATTTATGAAGTAAATGTTTTTTTAATTTTAATTATTTTGCTACTAATTTTCCTCTGATTCATGATTGTAAATTTGTTATGCTTTGCTTCCAATTTTAAGGATTTGATCAATTAATTGGTTATCCAGCTATCCTCTGCATGATCATACCTTCTTTTTAGCCAGCCTCCAAAAAGGAAAAATATGGATAAAACTTGTGGACGGGGTTTGTTGACAAATTCAATAAAGTGAGACACCAAAGAAGTGAGAGAGTTGCCAAATGTAATACATTACTCGTCGACCAGAAAAATGCATTAATTGAATTCCGAAGAAATCATATCATTTCTACAAAGAAAGAAAAAGGATTAATTATTTTCACACCACCCTTTTCTCTCTCTCCCTTTTTATCTCAAGGGTTTTCTTCTTTTCTTTATGAGCGGCCTTTTTTTTTTTTTTTTTTTTTTCTAAAGATTATAGTCTAGCGTCGTTTCTTGATTGATCGTCATACCTCTAAATTTAAAGATAAAGTTCTAAGTCTCGTGGCAAAGATTATAGTGATAGTGGTGACTTCATGGACGGAAGGAAGAGATAGGAAGTGCTAGTTTTTTGATTGATCATATTGTGCATGTCAAATCTCTTATGTATTATGTGTGGATGAGCTCTTAACGTTGATAGTAGAGTTATATGGGTCCTTGCTAATCTATTCTTTATGATTTTAGTTGTCATCTCATCCTAAGAATTTTGTATGTGTGGCTAAGGAATTTTATCTTATTTTTTATTTATATTTTGATATAATAAAAGCTATGTAGATTCTACCATTTTAATTTTATGTTTTTGTCATATAATAACAAAGTTGTTATCTCACATTTTCTATGATGGTGATGGCTTTATCTTGTTAGGTTTGATCATATGCAGTGTTGTGAGTAACTCTAGTGCTCTAAGTCTTTTGGTCTTGGTCTACTAGTTTTATCCATCTGCTGCAATGGTTTTGTTAAACGAGCTTTTGTTGTGCTCGATTGTTAATGTGTCGAGCGTGTCTTTTCTCATTGAAAATCAACACTCGTATTTGTTAGCGTTTATGTCCTTAGGAATAAATGTAACAATTTTCTTCGAGACATTTTGACTATTAATAAAGATTTGTTTATTTCATATATTTATGTATTGTCCTCTTTATGTTCATAATAGTTGAATGTTGATAAGCAAACAAAAAGTGCGAGACTGTCATTCTAAATCTTTAGATCATGCATGTAATGTGAAGAACATGCGGAAGACAAGAATCTAAAGATGATAGTCTAAATCTTATGATCCACAATCGAGGGAATAAAGTTGGGCGCTTTATTCATGTTAAGATTGTTATGTTGTCTACTTCCTAACGGAGACGGCTTGTCTTGGTCGTCGGAGGTGGGACTCCATGGGTAGAGACATTGATATAGTTTCTAATGGTGAAATCTATATTGGATCGGACCAAAGATGAATTGTTTTAATTAATAATTCTGTTTGAATAAAACAATTCACTTTTGATTTAATTATATGTTGTCATCTTAATCCCGAGATGGATGATGAACTCGTATACTTAACTTGTATCCTTTGATGTACTAAAGGGAGACATCCCGACATTATTTTGCCGGTACATTGGGGTATGTTTCGTGTGTCGAGATTCGTTATTCATAGATAGTGGAATCCATAGCTCCTATAAAGAGTCAATGATATCCTCTTATGCATTATAAGTGGATTGGAAAATCTGAAATTTTCGGCTATTAGACTACTCTGTGTTATCTAATGGTTTACTATTTGTAATAGTATGAATAGTATTTTTCCAATGGTTTGATAATGGAACATAAGATAAATGTAATCGGGAAGGTAAAAGCAGAACTTGACCTCAAGTCGATTATGGATATCCTATGGGGATGATATACTAATATATTGAGTCATGGACTAGAGCTAATTAGAGCTTTGTAAATACGCTATATGAATCGAGAGTGCAGCTCTAGGCTTTTAGTGGAATAGCTAGAGTTTTATAATCATGAGACGGACTTGTTGGTTTACAAGTAGCGTTGTGATTATCGGAGCTTGATTTATATATGTCCATCGGGTCCCTTTGCTAGCTCACTTAATTTCCTATAACGATACGGTGTATTTCCTACATATTGGTAACTTGTGTTATTTCCGTAAAAAAGAGGTTCAAAGTTAATTCATGAGTGATTTATCGGGTGAATTAATTGATAAATTAATTCTAGATAAATTGGTTGAATTATTGTTTTAAGAGTTGTTTAATATGGGAAGACTATTATATATTTGTTTTGAAGGCAATTTCTCTATTGGGTTGCTTGAATCAAAACCGAGGCTCTACAAGTTTCCCATGTTGAAAAACTAGAAAAACAACTTTCAATAAAGTTGACGGTGGGTAGACCGGTCTGGTCGAGTTCGACCGGTCAGTCGACGGTGGGTAGACCGGTTTATGAAGGACCGGTCGACCGGTGAGTTATTTTAAAACGCGTAACGCGTCTTGATGTGGCAAAATCGACTGAAAAGTGCGATTAAATCTTTGGGAAACCTAATTGTTACGGAAGTATGACTTCCTAACAAAGTATAAATAGCCTATTAAGTCTCATTACTCATTAGATCACTTGAGAGACTTTTTTGGAGGCTATTGATAAGAGAATTCAAGAGGAAAAATTGTTTAATTATCAAGAACAATTTTTTTTGGCTCTCTTGTGATTGGAAGGAGATTAAGAATACCAAGAGGAGATTAAACGACGTGTGCCCACTCGCACACCGATCGTGGAAACGAGAATAGCAAAGAAGACCCGGTTGGTTGAGGCTCTTCCGGTTCTTTGTTTGGAACGCTTTGATCTGTCAGACGTCTTTGTTTCTGAAATCTCAAAAAGGTATGATTTAGATATTTAGTATTTATGTTATATAGCATCATGAACATGTTCTTGTTTGGCTTTGATGTTGATTAAAATTTTTAAATTCAGCTGCGCTTTTCGATGCCATTATTTTTCCAACAATTGGTATCAGAGCCAGGTTATTTGTTCATGATTATGCTATGTACATAGATTTGTGATCTAAAAATATCTCTTTTATGCTTGAATTGATATTTTAGAGAGATGGCACTCTAGGGTTTCTATATTATGTTGTTGTCATGAATATATGGTGAATGAATGATTAAATAATTATTATTGGTTGTCATTTATGAATTATCAATGATTATTTATTATTTAATTTTACCGGTTATGGTTCCTTAGAGTTTAGAATGGTTGTATAGGAATTTGTTCTTTGCAATGTAATTAGATATGCGGCCTATCATCGCCGTTATGGTTTATTTTATTTTCTCTAGTAGAAATTTTGTAAACCGAAAAGCGGTATAGGAATTTTTATGTAAAATTCTTGGAGGAGATTGAAGATAGATTTTCAAGATGAAGGAGATGAAGGTATCTAATTTTTCCTTGGTTTATAAAATTGTTTTGTGTTTTTTGAATAGATTGAAAAAAGCGCTTTATTTCTGAAAACTGGGTTCTTGTCATTCGACCTCACCCGGTCGACCGGTTAGTGTAAAGGCGGTCGACCGGTTCTCCGGTCGACCGGACCTAACAGACGATATCGATTTTGCAGTTTTTTTGAGATTTTTTCAAGAAAACATGAAAAATAATTTTATGATAACGGAATTAGATTGTGATAAAGAATTCAAGGACAACCGGGAAGATTCAAGATGAAGAATCGATATATGTTTCGATTATTCTTTGTAATCTTTAATTTCTTTTTTTTTCTCTAGGATGGAACCATAATGTTACGGTTATTATTATTATTATGCTTGTTGCCTAGCTTAATTGCTTTGTATGATTGCATATAATATGATTTGCTATATATGTGATAACATGTCATATAGAATAAAGTCTTTGCTCATTAAAATTGTTCATGCATATTTCTTAACATAAAACCTTGTTTTCCAAAAGATTGAGTGGGTGAGGGTTTTTTGAAGAAAAGACCCATGGCCTCCATCGTTGGTCCTTGAGGTAACACATGGTGATACCGACCCCTAGGAAGGATTCATTATGTACGGTGTGGATCTCCGAGAGGATAATTTATTTGAGCATATTTTATGGTTGTACACCCCTAGGTGACAATTGTAATATATGGATCAAATAGTTGAAACGATGGTTATACATTTCAAGATTAATTTAATTATTAATCTCCCTAGAGCTCGATAATTAAATTAATGGCCAAAGAAAACGATTATCAATATATGCCGGGACCAGAGATTGATCCGGATGGTATATATTGATTGATCGGGGGATCCGTGTTCCCAATTAAATTTTACATGATCTCCCTAGGAGACTTACAAAATTTTGAGTTGGGAATTATCGTTGTAAGGTTGTGATTTTTTTTCAAGGTTTTGACACACAAACATATTTGTTGCATTATAACATGTATATATGTTTGATTACTAAATGTTTATGCAAGTTTGCTTATACTAGATATATGAATGTTTATTGTAGATCAAAATGTCTTCTAGCGCATTATCATCGATACTTAATAAACACAACTTAATCAAGAGAATTTTACCGATTGGAAAAGGAACCTAAAGATCGTCCCCTAACCTTTGAGAAACTAAATTTCGTCTTGAACACACCTTGTCCTCCGGAGCCACCGTTGATGCTCCTAATGAGGTTTTCGTGAGCGTATCAACGCCGGAAGGACTCGAATATGGCTTTTGTTATATGATGGCGAGCATGTCCACTATGCTACAAGCACAACATGAAGATTACATTCGCTCGTCCGATTATGGATAATCTTGAGGACATGTTCGGTGGCCAAGCCATCGAAAAACGTCGGGAAGCCCTTAGCAACCTCATTAACCGCAGATGCGGAAGGTGGGTCTTCCATAAAGGAAGATATCTTTGAAGGTAATGGGCTATTTTTGAAGTTCAGACCAATGGGGCCGACATCGATGTTGAGTCTCAATTGACCATGATCTTTGAGACTTTGTCGAAGGAGTATATTCCGTTTAGGGCAACGTTCAATTTGAGCGCTAGAGAATATAACCTTGAAGAGTTGATGCAAGAACTCCAAAAGTTCGACGGATGATCAATGGGTCGACTATTGTGGAAGCCAACTTTTTGAGGCATCTTCTTCCAAAACCCCTTCAGGGAATGGAAAGAAGAAGCAAGTAGCTAAGAAGGAGAGTTCTTGATTCCGCCAAACAAGGGCAAGAACAAGAAGAAGAGGAACCCGAACAAGCTTAAATGCTTTCATTCGGGAAGGTGGGGCACATGAAGAAGAATTGCAAAGACTACCTAGCCGTTAAAGGCAAAGGAGGTGAGTGTGATCTTTTGATTGTGGAAGCATGTCTAGTTGAGGAATCCAGTGACAATGGGTCATAAATTCTGGAGCAACTAATCATGTATGTGTTTCTGCGGGGTTCAAGCAAACGAGAAGTCTTCTAAATGAAAGCTTCACGTTGAGGATGGGCGATGGAACACTAGTGTTGGTGAAAAAATGGGAGACGTCCATCTTTATTTTGATAGTTATAGGAGTTTATTTTTGCGAGACTGTTTTTTATGTTCCTCGGTTTAAGAGGAATCTTATTTTTTGCTTGTTTATTTAAAGATTCTTATTCAGTTTCTTTTAATAATAAAGTTGTGATTCGTAAAAACAAGTCTTTTTTATCCGTGATGGATGGATGCAAAATAATCTATATTTTATCAAACCAAAGATGGACTCTTTGCTAAACAAAGTTGTTAATAACTCTAAAAGGCTTAAAACTTCTCACTCTAATGAGACATATCTTTGGCATTTGCGACTTGGTCACATTAGCCTTAACAGGATACTGAGAGGTTGGTAAAAGATGGACCTTTAAGTTCTTTAAAGGTTGAGTCCTTACCCCAATGTGAATCTTGTTTGGAGGGCAAAATGACCAAAAGACCATTTGGGTCTAAAGGCAATAGGGTAGAAGGTGTTCTTGAACTTGTGCATAGTGATGTTTGTGGTCCCATGAACATCAAGGCAAGAGGAGGGTATGAGTATTACGTCACTTTTATTGACGATTACTCAAGATATGGTTATGTGTACCTATTGCATTACAAAAGCGAAACTTTTGATAAATTCAGGGAGTTTCGGGTGAAGTGGAAAAGCAACTAGGTAAACCCATAAAGGCGCCGATCCGATCGAGGTGGAGAATACCCTCTCGATGAGTTCACCGGATACTTATTAGAGAATGGGATTCTATCCCATTTAATCGCACGGCACTCCACGCCAGAATGGTGTAGGCGAGAGAAGAAATAGAACCTTGTTGGACATGGTACGGTCCATGATGAGTTATTCGACATTGCCTATATCTTTACGGGGATATGCTTTACAAACTGCATGTTATCTTACGAACAACGTGTCAACAAAGTCGGTTCCTAAAAAGTTGTGGACGGGCGGGGAAGACATCCTTGAACCATATTCGCGATATGGGAGTGTCCCGCACATGTCTTGGACAAGGAAGCGAACAAGTTTGAAGTATGCATTTTGTAGGTTATCCAAGAGGGACTAAAGGGGTTATTTCTATAATCCCAAGGAAAATAAAGTCGTGGTTTCAACGAATGCAACATTCCTTGAGGAAAGTTACATGAACGACTTTAAGCCTCGTTAAAAAATAGTGCTTGAGGAAATGTCGAGTGACTTAGTCATACCAACTGTTCCTTTGAAACCGATCCAATTCTAAAAAAGAGTGGGAGGATCGACATGAACCGAGAGATTCATGGCTAATGGGGAAATTTTTGGCGTAATCTTTCGAACATGACAGAGATCCTTATACTTACAAAGAAGCTATGGAGGATGTTGATGCAAATCTCTGGACAGAAGCCATGAAAGTCGAGATGAAATCTATGGATTTTAATCTAGTCCGGGAACTTTAGATCTTCCCGATGGGATTAAGCCCATTGGGTGTAAATGGGTCTACAAGAGAAAGAGAAATGCGAAGGAAAGGTGAAACCTATAAGGCTAGAAGCTAAGGGATACACGCAAAAGGAAGGAATCGACCACGAGGAAACCTTTTCGTTTGTAGCCATGCTTCATTCTCTTATCCATCAATTACTTAGATCTGGCAAATGGATGTCAAGACGGCGTTCTTGAGCGGCCATCTTGAGGAGAGTATCTACATGGTACAACCGGAAGGCTTTTTGGGGCTAAGGGTCAAGAGGAAAAATTTGCAAGTTGTTGAAATCCATTTATGGATTAAAACAAGCTTCCGTTCTTGGAACAAAAGATTTGACCAAGTGGTCAAGACTTTTGGATTTCAACAGAATATGGATGAACCTTGTGTTTATAAACATATTTTTGTTATATGTTGATGATATTCTACTTATTGGCAATGATGTAGGGGCTTTATCATCGGTCAAAGTTTGGCTTACTAAAGCAGTTTGACATGAAGGACTTAGGAGAAGCTAATTATGTTCTAGGCATTCGAATCTTAAGAGATCGAAAGAACAAAATGATAGCTCTCTCGGGCTTCATACATAGATAAAATTTCGAGAAGTATGCAATGCAGAATTCCAAGAAAGGTGGGCAACCATCTAGGTCTGGAATTACTCTTTTTCGAGCAGCGATTGTCCCAAGACAAATTGGTCGGGAGCCTCATGTATGCAATGCTTTGTACTCGACCGGACATTTGCCATGCGGTTGGGATTGTAAGTCGATTTCGATCGAATCCAGGACCTAACCACTTTGGGTTGCGGTTAAGCATATATTCAAGTATCTTCGGAGAACTAGAAATTATATGCTAGTATATTCCGGGAGGATTTAACACCTCTAGGATATCTGATTGATTTTCAATCTTGTTTGGATTCTAGGAAATCGACTTGGGTTGTCTTTACTCAGGGAGGCGGTTACATCGTTTGGAGGAGTGTCAAGCAAACTTGCACTTCCGACTCAACGATGGAAGCGAGTATGTGGACTAGTGATGTTTTGAAAGAAAAAATGGTAGCTCAAATTTTTGATGGATCTTGAAGTTGTTCCTGGTGTGGATAAGCCATTGAGACTATCTTTGTGATAAAAATCGGCAATAGCTAACACCAAAGAACCAAGATATCAGAAAATGAGTAAGCACATAGGCGGGAAGTATCATGTGATAAGAAGCTTTATTGAAGAAGGGCATGTGGAAATATGCAAAATCGCGTCGAGAGGACAATATGGGTGACCTGTTCACGAAGGCCCCCGCCGGGCTAAGGTCTCGAGAAGCATGTCGAGGCTATGGGGATGCGTAGCATGTCACATTTACTCACTTAAGTGCAAGTGGGAGATTGTTAGCGTTTATGCCCTTAGGAATAAATGTAACAATTTTTTTTGAGACATTTTGACTATTAATAAAGATTTGTTTATTTCATATATTTATGTATTGTCCTCTTTATGTTCATAATAGTTGAATGTATGATAAGCAAACAAAAAGTCCGAGAGACTGTCATTCTAAATCTTTAGATCATGCATGTAATGTGAAGAACATGCGGAAGACAAGAATCTAAAGATGATAGTCTAAATCTTATGATCCACAATCGAGGGAATAAAGTTGGGCGCTTTATTCATGTTAAGATTGTTATGTTGTCTACTTCCTAACGGAGACGGCTTGTCTTGGTCGTCGGAGGTGGGACTCATGGGTAGAGACATTGATATAGTTTCTAATGGTGAAATCTATATTGGATCGGACCAAAGATGAATTGTTTTAATTAATAATTTTTTGAATAAAACAATTCACTTTTTTTAATTATATGTTGTCATCTTAATCCCGAGATGGATGATGAACCCGTATACTTGACTTGTATCCTTTGATGTACTAAAGGGAGACATCCCGACATTATGTAAAGGTACGCTTGCGGTACATTGGGGTATGACTTCGTGTTCGTAGATTCGTTATTCATAGATAGTGGAATCCATAGCTCCTATAAAGAGTCAATGATATCCTCTTATGCATTATCGGTGGATTGGAAAATACGAATTTCGGCTATTAGACTACTCTGTGTTATCTAATGGTTTACTATTTGTAATAGTATGAATAGTATTTTTCCAATGGTTTGATAATGGAACATAAGATAAATGTAATCGGAAGGTAAACAGAACTTGACCTCAAGTCGATTATGGATATCCTATGGGGATGATATACTAATATATTGAGTCATGGACTAGAGCTAATTAGAGCTTTGTAAATACGCTTATATGAATCGAGAGTGCGACTCTAGGCTTTTAGTGGAATAGCTTAGAGTTTTATAATCATGAGACGGACTTGTTGGTTTACAAGTAGCGTTGTGATTATAGGAGCTTGATTTATATATGTCCATCGGGTCCCTTTGCTAGCTCACTTAATTTCCTATAACGATACGGTGTATTTCCTACATATTGGTAACTTGTGTTATTTCCGTAAAAGAGGTTCAAAGTTAATTCATGAGTGATTTATCGGGTGAATTAATTGATAAATTAATTCTAGATAAATTGGTTGAATTATTGTTTTAAGAGTTGTTTAATATGGGAAGACTATTATATGACTGTTTTGATCAGGCAATTTCTCTATTGGGTTGCTTGAATCAAAACTGAGGCTCTATGCAAGTTTCCCATGTTGAAAAACTAGAAAACAACTTTCATCGATCAAAGCAGCATAAAGTTGGACCGGTGGGTAGACCCGGTCAGGTCGACCGGTGGGTAGACCGGTTTGTGAAGGACCGGTCGACCCGGTGAGTTATAACGTCTCTCCTCTCCGGTCGACCGGTTGTAACGCCAGAACGCTAGCGTCTTGATGTGGCAAAATCGACTGAAAGTGCAATTAAATCTTTGGGAAACCTAATTGTTACGGAAGTATGACTTCCTAACAGTATAAATAGCCTATTAAGTCTCATTACTCATTAGATCACTTGAGAGACTTTTTTTGAGGCTATTGATAAGAGATTCAAGAGGAAAAATTGTTTAATTATCAAGAACAATTTTTCTTTGGCTCTCTTGTGATTGGAAGGAGATTAAGAATACCAAGAGGAGATTAAACGACGTGTGCCCACCGCACAACCGATCGTGGAAACGAGAATAGCAAAGAAGACCGTTGGTTGAGGCTCTTCCGGTTCTTTGTTTGGAACGCTTTGATCTGTCCGACGCGTCTTTGTTTCCGAAATCTCAAAAGGTATGATTTAGATCTTTAGTATTTATGTTATATAGCATCATGAACATGTTCTTGTTTGGCTTTGATGTTGATTAAAATTTTAATTCACTGCGCTTTTCGATGCCATTATTTTTCCAACAATATTCACGTTTGTGCCTCATTTATCTTTACTGGTGGATCCAGTTTTTGTCCGTGGTAGAATATCCTTATATTTGGTGATCATTTTTTTTATTATTTAGAGTTTATATTGACTTAATTATTAAATAAAATTTTCCCATTTAAAAAAGAAAATTACATGTTTTTCTTATAATTTAATTAGGAGTCTTTACATTGGAGCAAGTTATTTTGCTTCACCGATTGGAACTGTGTTTTCACTGTTCGATAGTTTTTCAACGATTAGATTTGCAGAGGAGCAGTTATGTGCAATGCATTGTAAATTTTTAATACAGACTTGTACAAATTTAACTAATAAAAAAATAATCTCATCAATAAAATAAAATAGCTTGTTTCACTGAAAATTCACAATTTAATTATAGATTATTATCAATGCAGCTCATACTTTCATCGCTCAACAATAATGTTCTTTTATAACTATAGACTAGACTAGATAAGAGCCTTCAATTGTATTACCCATAATGATAGCACATGTTTTTTTTTTTTTTAGCATTATATTAATTACAATTTTAATTGGAAAAGTTTGTAAAATTAACAAAATATGGCACAAACTTTTGTTTCAAAACGGAGTTCTACCTCATCATTTAATTAATCATAAAAAAAAGTTTAAGGGCCTACTTAGTTGAGAGTTTGAACGCGGTTCAAATAGTTTTGTTATAATATTTTTTTCATAAAAAAGTATAAATTTTAATTCAAATAATTGAATTTAAACCCATAAACAAAATAGGAATCCTTTACGAGCCCCCGAGAAGGAAAAATATGGAGAAAACTTGTGTGGGTGGTTCCTTGACATTTGACAAAATCGGCAAAAAGAAACTATGGACAGAGAGAGACGTTGCCAAATGTACTAATGTCCAGCACATGATGATGATACATTTGCTTGACCAGAAAAATGAATAAAAACGTGGGCCACCAAAAAAAAGGAAGGTTTTTTAGTTTTAGCTTATGGTGGTAGTAGTTCAGAAACGCTAAAATTGAGGAGGAAATAGGAATTGACTGATTGTGAAATGGTCTTTTTATATTTTGTTAGAAGGGCCTCACGTTCAGCTACCTCAGTCGTTGATATTCTGAATAGTCGTAGAAAGCCTGCTTAGAGAGAGAGAGAGGTTAGACAATATTTTGGTCTCTAGAACCCACCAATTTCGGCTGCGTTGGCGTCTTACCATTTTTTAATTTCCCACACAAAGCTTCAATTTTTTTTTTTTTTTTAATATTCAACTCTTGGCTGGTTGAGTTTAAGAACAAGTTTGATTCATATATTAAAATTATTTTTAATTTATGTATATTTTTTATGAAAAAAATATTATAATAAATCACGAATTATGATTTAAATGGAATGAATCTAAATATTAATTATCTTTTAAAGTTTTGTTGTACCTCTAAACTGGTTGAGGTACAACAAATTTAAAGAATTATTACTGTTTTAAATTTATAACTCTTGGTTGTTTTTAAAATTTAGAGAATAAATTATTAAAATGATCATAATTTAAGAGATTTTTTAAAATTAATTTTAATATATTTATTTTAAAACTTATAATTTTTTATATATGTATATTTTTATTTTGATATAATTTTAATTAGATTAAATGATAAGAATTTAAATGCATAAACGTCAAGGTCGAGAGATTGCTTATAATTAAAAAAAAAAAAAAAAAAAAAAAAAAAAGTCGCAGAGTGATGAACGTGGCTTATCTTTAATTAAAAATATAATAAAAAGGATAATGATAATTACAAAAGCAGCCATTCCAACAACCAACGTGAGACTGGAATCCCAACAACGACATTTTGAATGTGATCCTTATGCTCGTTAAGTGCCAAAAACAAGTTTGGTCAAAACAATACAAAAAATAAACAACACAAAAAGAAAAAGAAAAAAAAAACACACCAAAAAAAAAAAAAAAAGGCACACAATTACCTCGCACATTCGTCCACGCTTGGGATAAAATACGCACCACTACCTAGTCTAGCCTCCGTCCACCATTCCCTGCTATCGTGCGCACCTCCTCCCATGGCGATCGCCTTCCAGCTCTGCCGCATCCCCACCCGCACTGACCTTTTCCTTCCGGAGACCTTCTCTCTCCGGTGCCGGAAACCTCTCTCCCTCAGATGCTCCGGCGACTCCTCCTCCGCCTCTTCTCCCTCCGTCGCTGCCGAGTCCGACTTCGACGCCAAGGTTTTCCGGAAGAACTTGACGCGAAGCAAGAACTACAACCGCAAAGGCTTCGGCCACAAGGAGGAGACTCTCGAGCTCATGAACCGCGAGTACACCAGTAATTTACTCGCTCAAGCCTTTTTTTTTTTTTCCTTTTTCTTGTCGAGGATTTTCTTCGGTTCTTCTTGTTTGGTTGTTTGTTGATTGTTTGGATTTTTCTCAGGTGATGTTATCAAGACTTTGAAGGAGAACGGGAACGAGTACACCTGGGGAAACGTGACGGTGAAGTTGGCCGAAGCGTACGGATTCTGCTGGGGCGTCGAGCGCGCTGTGCAGATCGCCTACGAGGCGAGAAAGCAGTTTCCCGATGAGAAAATTTGGATCACCAACGAAATTATCCACAATCCCACCGTCAACAAGGTTTTAATTTTTGTGCTTTGAAATTTCACTCAAAGTCTGTTTCTGATTGTCTGAACAAAATTCTGAATTATCCACATCCAACGGCTAATAAGGTTTTAGTTTTCCACTTTGAAATTTCACTCAAATTTTGTTTCCGATTGTCTAAACAAAACGCTAAATTATCTACAATTCAACCGTCAAAAGGTTTTAATTTTACGCTTTGAAATTTCACTGTTTCTGATTTTCTGAACAAAATTGTGAATTTTGTTGGGCGTATTTTGGCAGAGGTTAGAGGAGATGAAAGTGGAGAATATTCCGATTGAGCAAGGGAATAAGCAGTTCGAGGTTGTGGACAAAGGTGATGTTGTGATTTTGCCTGCGTTTGGAGCTGCCGTGGACGAGATGTTGACTTTGAGTGATAAAAACGTACAAATTGTTGATACTACTTGTCCTTGGGTTTCAAAGGTAAGCTGAATTTTGCCTCTTCAATTAATTATAATTTTTTTTGTTTGTTAAGCCTAAAAACCTGAAAATTTTGTTAAATTGATTGGTGGTTTTGGGTTTGTGAAGGTGTGGAATACCGTTGAGAAGCACAAGAAAGGGGAGTACACTTCTATTATTCATGGGAAATATTCCCATGAAGAGACCATAGCAACTGCTTCTTTTGCTGGAACTTATATTATTGTGAAGAACATGCAAGAGGTGGGCATGGGTTTTTTTATTTATTTTTTATTTTTTATAGCTTAGATGTTGTGGTTCCTTTGGCGAAAATATATGCTCTTTTTAGAATTAGGTTTTTATGGAGCGTTTCTTTGTCTTGATTCAGGCGACCTATGTGTGTGATTATATTCTTGGCGGTGCGCTTGATGGATCTAGCTCAACTAGAGAGGCGTTTCTGGAGGTTTGATCATTGCCGTTGCTTTGTTTAATATACTTTTCTTGAACAACTTATAGGAAAATATACGTGGGTTTAATGATTGTTACTGGATTTGCCTGCAGAAATTTAAGTATGCAGTTTCTGATGGGTTTGATCCCGATAAGGACCTCGTGAAGGTTGGCATTGCAAATCAGACTACCATGCTTAAGGGAGAAACTGAAGAGATTGGTTAGTTTTTGCTGGTTATGCTATCATCTTACAAGGAACTGCTGCCATTTTTGTCGAATGTTGCTGAAGGATTCTTGTTTTATTATTTGCAGGGAAATTGGCTGAGAGGACTATGATGCAGAAATACGGAGTGGAAAATGTCAATGACCATTTCATAAGCTTCAACACAATTTGCGATGCAACTCAGGTAACTCCCTCTTCTTTTAATATATCCTGGTCTGGTTATTTGCAAGATTGCCCAAGGAAGAACATTCCACAGCGTCAAATGCAGCAACTACACACCTGCACATCCTTTGAAGCTAATTCGGTTTTCTGCTTAACTCCAAATTGCTAGCCAGAATGGTTATGTTGAGGATTCACGAATCTTCAGTGAGATTCAAAGTAATTTTATACGTTTCTTTTTCAGGAGCGTCAAGATGCAATGTACAAGATGGTAGAGGATGATCTAGACCTTATTCTAGTTGTTGGTGGTTGGAACTCGAGCAACACGTCTCATCTACAAGAGATTGCTGAGGAGCGGGGAATACCCTCGTATTGGATTGACAGTGAGCAGAGAATAGGTCCTGGGAACAGAATAGCATACAAGCTTAATGTAAGTTTGGACCGATAAGAGTCACGCTGCAATCAGTTCTACAACCATACCAATTTACATTATGTTCTTATCTTTGTTTCCTTGTGATTTTTTTGATAGCATGGAGAATTGGTTGAGAAAGAGAATTGGTTGCCTAAGGGTCCCCTCGCGATTGGTATAACATCGGGTGCTTCTACTCCAGATAAGGTAAATTTCTCCCTCCGTTTATTTTGAGGGTTTCGGCCTGGTTTAGGATCATGGTTATTGGTTCGCTAGTGTTTTTCTCTCACAAAAAAATTAAATTTCAAAAATCAGAATCATGAACCATGGTTCTGAACCCATGAACCAAACGTTAGTAGTTTGAACTTCGAATTGGATAATAGTGTTTTTTTGTTTTGTTTTGTTTTTGTTTTTTTTTTGCAAGCTATGAGAAACTGCATTCTATATCAAACTGAATTCTTAGTTAGTGCTCTTAACAATGATTTTGATCCATGCCCGTTTGGACTCTTTTAACTAGGTTGTTGAAGATGTTCTTATCAAGGTGTTCGACCTCAAACGCGAAGAAGCGTTGCAACTAGCGTAATGTAAGATAGATTTATGTTTATACTTCACCGTTGTGCTGAGCTTGGTTATAGAGCTTCATTATTGTATAATTAAGATATGAAAGGCTATGCTGGATCTTTGTAGAAAAAGCTCCATGTACCCCAAAATTACTTGCATTGCCGTATAGTAATAGAGGTCTTTTTTTTTATTGCTCAAAAGATCAAGTTCTTTGACCATAAGAGGTGGTGTAGACTGCAAACGGCAGCCAGACTGGACCTTATTATTGACACAATTATAAAATTGATGCCTTTTGAAAACGTCAAAAAGGGTGGAAGCACTCATGAAGAATATATTGCATTGTATTCAATTATATTGTTGAATGTTCCTCAAAAAATAAAAATAAAAATAAAAAACTTTTATATTTTTTATTGTAGTACAGAAGTAAGTGGGATTACAGCTGGTGATAAAGAAGTATTATATGTTATCAACCATGACATAAATACCCAAAATTTTTCTATACATTCGGAAAAGTAAATCAACCACTAATCGCAAATCTTCTCATTTCTGCTTTCATGAGTTGGGAAAGTGCCTTTTGCTTATTGCTGAACTGCACAATCAAATTGAATTGTTGACGTTCTTTGCGTTTTTACCTCAAAAACTTGAATGTGGTAGCTAGTATCCAACAGGAAGTGCTCTTTTGTTGCATGTGAAATAACTCCCAAGCTTGGTGCTAAGCTACTGAATTACTTGGAAGAAGACGATTCAACTATTTCTGGAAGCTGATCGAGCAAGCGATTCATCTCGTCCGGAAATTCGGCTTTCGCTCGATTAGTCTTTGCTCCAACAACCACTGCCGTTCCATCTTGGAAGGCCCATATCTTTTGATGAGCAGAGAAGAAAAAAAAGGAACATAAGAACACAATTGATAATTTATTTCATTAAAGGACTCAACAATGGCAAAACAAGCACTACTTAAATCGGTAACGGCAATACTAACAATTTATTCATGTTGAAACCGTCTCCACAGTTCATTAGAATTTATTCTCATAAAGTTGGAATTATTATTCGGGGTTTTTTCTAACACCTATACCCCTAAACTGCTTGCAGTCCAGCACTTTCGTCTATGATCTTTTTTCTTCTTAGCAATTTAGTCCTAATATTTACAATATCTATGCCTAAACTTTAAAGTCATTTTCAATTTACTCTCTAAACTTTAAAAACTCTCATTTTACACCCTAAACTTTAAATTGTTTTCACTTTAACCCCTTCTGTAGCAGTTTATGATAAAAATAGAAAAAAAAAAAAAAGAAAAGAGAATAACGCAATCACGTGGTCTTTTTGTTTGGATTTCTGTTAAAAAGAAACATAAAAATCAAATGATCACACTTAACCCCCTCTTTTTCTTTATGATTTTAACATAAATTGCAATAAAAGAGATTAAGTAAGAACAATTCAAAGTTCCGAGGATAAAGTGAGAGTTTTTAAAGTTTAAGAGGTAAACTGAAAATGACACTAAAATTCAGGGACACCAGTGAAAATAATCCTTACAACATAGTAGAAATTAAGGGAGTTAACTCCAATTTGTTTATCAAGGTTAACGTTTTAGACAGAATCACTAATTTTTAGCACTCATGCGAAGTTGGCATTTTAGTCCCTCAAAAGTAGTTATTATTATTATTATTTTTTTTTTTTTTTTTGGTAATTTAGTTCCAAAATTGGTCCTAGAATTCCCTAAAAGTTAAAACTCCCATTAACCGTTCGAGTAGTAGCTACCATCCAGAGACTTTCCAAGAAAACAAAGGTCAGCGACTAAATTTCCAAAACACAAAACGTTCAAGGGCCACAAGTGCTAAAGAGCCTTATTGTTCCGAATTACAACTGCTACTGTTTTTCTATTAAATGATATTCTCAATCCTAATGCGTTGTAAAATATGATATAAGGTACAAAGATCAGTTTCTAAACAACAACAAAAAGTACGTTCAGTGATCACTATATAAAGTCTGGCATAACTTTTAAAGCATATAGAAATTTAAAGCTGTAACACAAAGAATAAAAACTCGCCTGTGCATGAGACAAATAGCTGATGCAAGTGGTGAGCATCAAAGCACCAAATCCAGCATATACAATTGGCACTCCCGGGTCAGTCTAGCAAAGAACAAAATGTTATTAGAAGTGAATACAAAGAACCGGAGATTTTCACATTGTGTAGTATAATAACTTGTTTTTAGCGTTTACTTTCAAGTCAAGGCCACTGCTTCCTATTGCATCTTCAATAACAATATTAGTTCCATTAATCTCGATTGGTAGTTTAGAGTTTGGTCGCCGGACCCCAACAAATTTTCCTTCTTGATCGTACAAGATGATGGATTGTAGATCACGAGCAAGCATTGATCTGTTTACGAACAAAGGGGCGGGTAGAACAGAGAAGTGGTTAGTTTCATTACTTACAGTAAAACTGAAGCTTCAGTTTTATCTTTTTTCCCCGTTACTTACAATACGAGACCTTTTACAGCTTATTCATATGGCAACAAGATTCACATAACTCTCTCAGTTTCACTGGATTGAGTGGTTTATATGATGTCGTTGTTGGAACTTGAGAGAAACCTCTCAAAGTAGGGGAAAAAAATCCTGATTTTATTCCTTGATATCTTTGTTACTAGCATTTAAAGAGGTATTCGAATCAAAGCTGCGGTATAGAAGAAAGAGCAGCGAGAAGAGCACATACATTCCTTTGACGTTAGGAGAATTCACATCTCCAATTGGCAAGAAGGTCCCAAAAAGCTTCTTGTCCCCATTTATCTTAAGAGGTGCCATGGCCAAATTAAATGGCCCTTCATTATCCTGAAGTATTTGCAGTGCTGAAAAACTCCAATCAGTCTGGTATATAGTAATCCCGCCATACCTTAAGGGGTCATTTACACTTATTGTTTTCCTCAGCACCTCCTTACCGTTAAGGTCGTATAACGAAAGGTCAGTGTGAAACTGGGACACCTATTGCATAAAACGGAGGGGAGAGTTAGGTAAAAACATCTACTTCTTTAGCTGCGATAAGCAAGTAACTATAAGCCTTTTTAGACATTCCCAAATGAAAAGGAAGAAAGGATAAAACATGCAGGCGTTAAACTGTTAGAAGCAAAGGATTCTAAAGATGTGATCATAAATATTCTAGACAGGCACGTCATTTCATAACGAGAAACATTTACCAGTGAAAAGATGAGAATATGCTGCCACGTAAGTCGGTACAAAAAAAGTTAAGATTAGAGTTGGTGTCCCTAGTACTATTCATGCATAAATTATCAATTGCAGACATTCTGATGACAGCTTTGCAGAGTACAATATCACAGCAACCAAAATAATGCTTATAAAAAATCAACTGTCTATTGCACCTTTCACATCAGGAAGTCCATGATAAGAGCAAGTATAGCTCATAGAGAGACATTAAAATCTACCTCCCCACTATCATAGTAATCCATGTAGAATCTGTTGACATGAACTTCTGTGTTAAAAGCTTCGGTAGGAGCAGAGAGAAAACCAGTTGGGCCTAATACATCTCCAACGACAAAATTCAGCCCCTGCGGCACTGTGACTGAACCTCTGAAGCTCCCTGTGGCACTAAGAGTTCCACCTGCCATTATGAGCAGCATTGCTAAATGTACTCCAATAGGAGCAAACCGACCAGCGAGCCCCTTGAATGCATATAAGGACGGTCCCTTCAGGAATACCTATATCAAACAAAATAATCATTGTGAAACACAGCCGTAAATGTAAGTTAATAAGACGACCATAGAGCAATGTGATAAGCCCCTACTCAGGCAAGTGTATGTTAGGAGGAACAAACGGGTCTAGGCAGGGGAAGGCTGTCGTTAGTGGGCTGTAGAAGTACGGTATTAGTTGGCTTAATTGGAAGTGTTAGTATTAGTTAGCTTACGGGGGAAGTTTGTTGGTTGGAGGGAAATTGTATAAAAGGGGGAAGAGGAGGGAAAGGTGGTTATGGGGAAATAAACAGTTAGTTGAACAAGTCTTGGAAAGATTCCAAGCAAGGGGAGGAAGCAGACCCTCGAAGATCTGCGTATCAGTGTATAGCATCTGTTGACAATAAAATCCTTTCTTTGATTCTTTCTTTCATTCTTACGATTCTACAATTTGTTCCTCTATAGTTCTTGTTTCAATCATCCTAGACTTTATCACAATGCTGGTAAGTTAAAAAGCAGTTATGAGAGAGCCCTCATGATGCTAAGATTCTATATTGATTTTATAGCTGAAAAACAGAGTTGCTACACACTTCCAATCAGCTTTACCGTGATAAATTTCCATGTTATATTTCACCATACAACAAAAACTAATTCACGTACAATGAAGACATCATTTCCCGCTCAGTGAAGTGCTCTTTAACATACTAGTTGAGCAGATGAGATCCAACAGTAGAAATCTAACCAGAAACGAATATATAAAACTGCCCAGGCATAGTTTAAGTACATTATAAACAAGGTTACTGATAAGAACCAGACGCTGCTGGTCTATAGTAGCAGGAAGAAACGCCAGTAATTAGTGCTGACGTGGATATTGTTTGTTAAAGAGTCTTGTTGAGGAAGTTTTAGGATAATTGAATTGGGTTAGGGTTAGTAAGGGAGCCTATAAATGAGAGAGGGAGGCTGAGAAGTTAGTTAGAGAGAATTCTGTAGAAATTGAGTTGTGTAGGAGAGTGGGTGATCTCTCGAACATCACCTAATAAACTTTCCATCATTTGTTCCGTTCATTGCTAAACCGTTGAGGTTTCCATCAGTTACTAGGTCGGCGTATACATAGAATAGGTATTAAGGTATCAAACATGAAACTTAAAGCAATTAAATTTCACAAAAATGGAAGAAAAGACCACTAACTAAATAAAAATCAAATAGGAAATCAGAAGGATCAAGAAAAGGAGTTGCGAAAGTACTAACCTCGTATCCTGATCCCATTAGAATTACGCCTAAATCTTGCACTGATGCTCTTGGGAGAGTATCCGAAAATTCCTGCTTGAGGATGGCCTCCGCAGAATGCAGAAAATTCCATCTGATTTTACACGCAAACCCCTTGGTTAATCAAAAAGTCACCCAACTAATTTCAAGCCATAAACGTTTGGGTGAAGATAACCATGTGAAGGAAATCAAACCTTCTAGCAACTTTGACAAGTGGTATCTGTGTTGTGTAAGTGCATGCCATGAGTGATGTACCAAGCAGAGCAAGAGTTGCAAGGAAAATGGGAGAGGAATACACGTGATCAAACCCAAGGGTGAGAACCCATCTCCAAGTGAAGAATCCCAAAAATGGATTCTCTTCCGGGTATTTCTGGAAATAGAAATCCGGGGCCTCGCCTTGGTCAATGACGGTTCCTGCAGAAGCATTTAAAGCACACAAGGCCTACTTACTTTAAAACACAGTATATAAGGTCTTGCAGAAATGGTACATAATCACATGAAGTTTATGAATGGAGCTAAAAGAGCTGGAAAATAAGAGAATTTGTTATAATCTAATTATTTCAAGTGTCAACAAGAGGTTTGGACAAATCAAAGCAAATAAATTAAGTCTACTTCCTCAGCTTCCGAGCTCAACAGCGCAAAACCTGAATCACAAATTCTAAACCACAAATCATCACAGCTATGAAATGAGGATAAGAGCCCAAACGCAGAACATAACAAGAGGCTGCCATGAGAGCAAGAACAAATGGCATATATTCTCATAACCTCTTTGAATTTTATCAGCACATGAAATTCCCAAATGAAGCCAAAAGAAGCTTGAAAATAAGTGCATTAGCGATGAAATAGTTCTCTAAAATATCTACATAAAGGGGGTTAGTCTCTTCACAACTGATAAACCCCACGAAATATAGAGAATAAGAAAACAGAATGCGAATCCTAACACTTCTACTTATATATATATTATTTTTAAAAGTTCACATATTATATAATAAGCCAACAATTATCAAACGATTTAAAAGACTATTTTAGTAATTACATTGTTAACATTTATATTTCTAAATTTAGTAAACACCAGAAAGAGTCATTAAAATTCCTTTTACTTTGCCTTTCAAACTCGTTACATTTCTCATTACATTTAGGAATATTCCCCACCCAAAATCAAGATAAACCAAAGTGAATTAAGCACATTTCTCAGACTCCAACCTTAACTCCACAAAACCCAATTCACAAAAAATCTCACAAACTACAAATCATTATCCACAATTCAACAAAAACACACAGTAACATACCAAGAGCCATAAGAGCAGCAACAGTGAACATCTCTCCAATAGCCAGGGGCAGATTAGACAAAATCGCCAAAACCTTTCTTGGCAATCTCTTGACCATCCCCATCACTCCTCCTCCACTCCTGTCATTCCCAGAACTCCCCACAACAGCTTCCTCATTTCCGCCCTCCTCCGCGAGCGGCGGCGGAGCGCCTTCGGAGAGCAGAATCTTCTTGCTTATGCTAGTCTGGCTCTTCCTGTTATCTTGAGGGCTCTTAAGCGTACAAGTGGTGGTAAATGAGAAAGGTCTCTTACTGTGAGAGAAGAATGTGGATTTGGAGATGTTGCGGTGAGAAAGAGAAGGTTTGACGAAAAGGGGTTTGTGGAAAGATAGTTTGGGAGTTATGGTGGGGTTTAGAGACTCCATTGATGGGATTTTGGAGCTTTGGTCGGTTTTCGTATCTTCCCTGTTTGCAGAACAGGATGTAACGACCGTATAGGTTGTTGGTTTATCCTTCTAATTATTTCTCACGCTTTTGCATAATAATGCCACGTCGGCAAAAGAAAATTGAGACCGCTGGCTCCAACCATTTCACTTGAAAAAAAAGGGGTTAATTCCACTAATGATTTACGAGGTTTACACTTATTTCACTTTAGTTTTTGATTTTTTAAACGTTATACAAATGATTCTTAAATTTTATTTTGTTTTAATTGTAGCTCTTCTATTAATTAGGTGTTAACATTTAATAAAATATGTATAAATAAGAGTTTAAAATTAAAAATCACTCAAATTTTAGGTCTATTAGTGAAAATTAACTTTTAATTTTTTATATTATTTTAATCTTTAAACTTTATGTGTTTCTAATTTTAATTTATAATTTCTACAGATTCCGTCAAATAATTAACACCAAATTAACAGAAAAAGTAAAATGAAATATAATAAAATTTCAAGGACTAATTATGTGACGTTTAAAAAGTCAAGTATTAAAGTGAAATTGAAGCTAAATTTTAGAGACCATTTATAAGATTAACTTAAAAAAATAAAATTAAATTAAAGAACTTTCTTTAATAGGGCCTTTCTACTAATGGAGTTAATTTTTATCATAGTATTTGGTCAAAATCACATCACTCATACAAAATTGAAAGTTGAAATTGAAAATTATTAGTAGTCTATGTTTTTTTATTCTACCAAAAAAATTTCCTAAAATAAAATAAATGAGTAAATTTTTTTTTTTTTTCAAACACTATTTCTCAACTAGAGCCGAGACTCAATATGGTGCAAATAACTCACACACCCACAAAATCAATTGGGTAAGTTAAAAATGCTCTTATTTAACGAAACATACTAATTTTTAGGTTTTTTCTTTTTTTATTTATTGATGAAGCTTGAATTTAATATTCGGATCTCAAACCTTTAATTCTGAAAAATAGGAACTTCAAGTTGAAAATATGTTGTAATCATGGTACAATAACTAGCAGACGTCGATTAACACACAGAATGTCCAATAATATTTGCACAAAGTGCAACCAAAGTGTTCAGTGGTTGACAAGTTGAACCATGAGTTCATGACCTTCTTAATTTTAGCACTTGGAACGGATAATTTCCGTTTATTAACTAATGTTTGTTAGTGATCAGATAAACCATGAGTTCATGACCTTCTTAAATTTTAGCACTTGGAACCGATAATTTCCGTTTATTAACTAATGTTTGTTAGTGATCAGATAATACTACTAAAGATTGTCAAATTCAGAGACTTTATAAATATATAAAGGAGAGTTGGGGTTTACTGTTCCTTTTACAGTAAAATGAAGATTTTGTCTTCAATTTAATGATGATTTTGCCCTCAATTTATAAAGGAGAGCTGGGGTTTACGGTTCAGTTTACTGTTTCTTCAAAGATTTTGCCCTCAATTTATTGCTATTTTCTTCTTCTGGTGCAAGGGCATCTTGGTCTTTAAGTTGGTTAAGGGACGTTAATCCAATTCCACGCGATTGTAGATAAAGACTAAGGCCTCGTTCACTTCATGGATTCGAGTTTTTAATTCGAGCTGAGATGTGACATTTTTTGAGAATTTTTTACTATAGCAAAAAAAGTTAGATGTGACATTTTCTGAGAGCCTTTTACTGTAAAAACTTAAAACTGAAAACTCAAATCGATAAAATGAACGAGGCCTAAAACTATTTTGTAGTTGAGCGATGCGGGACTTTTTTTGCGTAAAAGCTTTAACAACAGCGGACTTTTAATGGGCATTAAGCAGACTCAAGGCCACACACGCTATTCCACGCCCATCCTTTATATTTCTTAGGATTAATCAATTGGTGTAATTTTAAGATTGTTTCTGCTTTTTTATTTTATTTTAAATTTTAAAAACTCTCACTTTAGTCTTAATAAGAGTCCGTTTAATTCGTTGATTTGAGTTTTTAATTTGAGTTGAGATATGACTTTATGTGAGAGTTGTGGCATGAAGGGATTGTTGTTCGTGATTTTGCTACGAATACGTCGTTTCGAATGCGAGCTGTGTTGCTGATGACAGTTAATGACTTTCCTGCACGTAGTAGTTTTTCTGGTTTGAGTGGTCAAGGGTACTTTGCGTGTCCTAATTTTAATGATGCAACTCCATCGAAGCGAATAAAAATAAAATTTGCTTTGTTGGGCATAAACAATGACTTCCTATGAGTCATAGAATGAGGACTAACAAAAAGTTTGATGGCAAGGTTGATCGACGACCTCCCCCGCCTTAGAAATCCGTTAAGCAAATATTGGCTCAATTAAAAAGGGTGGAAACTCGATTGCCAGATAAACATGAAAAATTTGGCTGTAAGAAGCGAAAGAGACAGCTGACAGAGCTTAATTGGACGAAGAAGAGTATCTTTTGGGAGTTGCCTTACTAGATCTCATTGTTGCTACGTCATAACTTAGATGTCATGCATATCGAGAAGAATGTGTGCGATAGTTTGTTGGGCACAATTCTAAATATTGACGGAAAAAGTAAGGATACATATAAGGCAATGATTGATTTACAAGATATGAGGGTATGTAAGGAGTTTCATTTGTAAAAAGATGGTGATCATTAAATGAAACCACATGCAGTGTACACATTGACTCTGATATATTGTAAAAAGTTTTACGATTTCTTAACGTCATTACGGTTTTCTGATAGGTTTGCTTCAAATCTTCAGAAAAACGTGATTGATGGAAATAATAAACTTATTGGGTTAAAATCACACAATTTTCATGCCATACTGCAGCGATTGTTGCCAATAGCGATTCGACCATTTATGAAGAAAGAAATTGTCAATGCAATCACCGAATTGAGCAACTTCTTCCGGTTGATATGTTCTAACACATTGCGGATGAGTGATTTAGAGAGAGCCCAACACGATATTGTTGTTATTTTATGCAAGTTAGAAACAATTTTTCCTCCACCATTTTTTGATGTAATGGTTCATTTAGTAATACACTTGCCAGAAGAAGTTATTCGCGGAGGACCTGTTCATTTGAGGTGGATGTATCCTATCGAACAATTCCTTGGTTCATTAAAAACATATGTGAGGAATCGGAAGAGACCGGAGGGTTCGATTGCCAAGGCTTATATTGTCAACGAAGCACCAACTTTTTGTTCAATGTATCTAAGTGGCATTGAGACAAGATTTAACAGATGTGAGATAAATTGGGTAGACGACACAGATAGTAGTGTGAATAAAATATCTATTTTCCAATCGAAATACTATCCAATTGGGAAGATGATCCCGATCACATTAGTGGTCAAGTTTTCATGGTCGGCTGTCATACTCCCAATGTTACAAATAATTTGACTATGCTTGCAAGTGCACAAGTCGTACAAGTAAGAAAATGGTCCGAAGACCAATATCGTCCCACGAGGATTGACGTTAAGAATGTAAACTAACTATTGTGAATATCATATCTTAACTTTATCTAAGCGATCAAATTTGGATGTGATAAACTCAAAGAAAAACTAAAATAAAGGAAAACTAAATCAAAAGGAAAGATGACAGTAATGAATAACACGTGCTGAAATTAAAACGAGAAATCAATATAATGAAAATGCTATGGTCTTGACTTCATTTTATTTCGATTATGTTTCTCCGTAGGAATGTGCCTAACCTAACTCAACGTTCTCAAGAACCTAGAGTGATGTGTATCCTTATACCTGTTGGAAATGTGTCCATAAAGTGGGATGTAATTTGTTGTTTGTGAAATGACAAATGTCAGACATTATTTTTTTTTTTTTTGCTGATTTTATAAAATGAAATAAAGTTATGTTTTGACACATAATCAAGAGTGTTAGTGATATTGCTTAGTCCATAGACTGTTACCAACGAAAGAAGAGTCAGGGGAACCCTATCGGACAAACTCTTCTGATACAATTTAAAATAGATATTCGCAGTCTTAGGATTTATTGGGCAATTGAATTCGATTATGATTGTTAGATCGAACCATGTGATGCTGGTCTCGGGGCATGGGAGTTGGACTTTGTGGTTGATCTAGACATGCTCACAACATGTTGAATAGACCATGTGACTGATTAGGTTAGAGTAAAAAAAACCGTTTACACAACTTTAAACCTAATTATCACAACTTAAGTATATTTGTATAATTATCTTAATCCTGAAGTGAATGCATAGCTCAACTTAATATCTCATGATCTTTGATTCACCAATGAAATTAGTTCATAGTTATTGAACGACATCTCGGTCATTGGGATCATGACATAATTGAGTTGGAGTTATGTGATTCATGGATATGGAATTCGTAAGAAATAATATCACCTCATGCTTTATTGATAGGTGTGTGAATAAATAAACCAGGCCTGGTATTCAATGATGATATTCATTGATTAAGACATCGTGACATGTGCGAGACATCTTACGATGTCTTTCTTATTCACAGTCATATAAAGGAGTTGAGGAAATAATGATTGGAATGGTAAAACGGTAATATTTTATACCATTCTGATCACTGATATTTACGAAGGATAATAATGCATTTACACTGTGGACCGTGTGATAAATTGTATCAATACCATTAGAAAAAATAGTGCACGTGAATCGAGAGATTATTCAGCATCAAAATTTTAGTGGAGTTGTGCGATGTCGGAATTAAATATGTCGATAACTTATTGGGATGAGTTAGTCGAATATTGTAATTCCATAGCTTTGTTCGTGTGGGTCCATTCGGTCTCAAGGCTACCTCTGATAAATGGGAAAATAGAAATTGATGTTTTGTTATATAATTATGTTTAAAATTCATTATGTTATTTTTCATTTATTTGATAATTGAAAAATAAAAGGAATGAATTTTGAATTTTGAAATTAATAGTGATTAATTCAAAATTCAAAATAAAATTTAAACATGATTTTATTTGGCAACTAAAGGAGAGAGAAAGTTGATATATTATTTTAGGAAAATTCAGAAATCCCTTGCCATAAGAGGATTTCGAATTTTGCTCCAAAAGGGGAAGAACAATTCGGAAATCCCTAGCCATGTGGGGATTTTCGGATTTTTACCCAAGGGTGAAGGGGAAATTCAAAAATCCCATCTAGGCTTTGAGTTTTTGAATTTCCTCCTTTATAAGGATATTTATTGAAAACCCTAATAATGAGTTTTTGAGAAGAAAAAATATCACACACTTTTCTCTCCTAGGGTGGCCGGATTTTAGAGACAAAAAATAGAAGGGAAATTGTTTCCTTAGGTTTTTAAAAAAAAGCCCACTCTCTCATCCCAAATACCATAGAGTCATAGCCTTGAATCAACGAGTGGTTTTTGGTGTGATCGTATCGATAGATCAACGATCTTGTTTCACGACAATTCTCCATCTCGGAATGTGAGATAGTGAGACAAGATCCTTGCGGTCATTTAATTCAATCGTCACAAAGGTATGTGTATTATTCTAATCCTTTGTCTATAAACATATATCATGCATGTATCTATCATTGTGGTTTACGTTTAATTTGGAATTAAATGGATATGATAAAATTTTTGAAATTCCGCCTACAATGTTGTTGTTGTTCAAATGATTTTTCATCTATAAATCACAACTAGATCCTACAATACCCTTTCTCGAGTGCTGCATATAGAATGAGTCGGTGATATCAAGCCTATATCTCTATACAACTATTCATCCCTACCTTCATTAAGTTCCACTCTAGAAACAATTCCTGTAATTCCACTTCTCAATTTCACAACCTAAAATTGTTTCGGCTACCTAGGCAATGTTTATCTCTCGACCTCAGACCAACCTAAGTTGTTCTACCAGTTTCTTGATTGCTTGAACATTCCCCTCTCGAGTATTAATCCTCACAATCTAAATTTGCCCAATTCAAAATCTCATAAAACATAGCAATATGTAAATCATAGATTTGGCAGCAACAATTCAAATAGAACACGAAAGAAAAGAAGAGCTTTAATTAAATGCACATTAAAACGTCGAAACAATAATCACAAATAGAGATTCATCTAAATCCTAACAAATAAGAAAATTAGCGACACATCATGTGGTTCACAGTCTCAAAATAATATTCAAAATCTAGAAAAATACAAGAAGAAAGAGAAGAAAGAACGCTTGGAATTCTTGAAGAATTGCTCCAATTTCCTCAAATCCTCTCCGATTCATTTTTTTTTCTTTTGCAAACCCTTTTCTTTTTCTTCACTTTAGTTTCTAGTCTCCCCTTTTATATTCCACGTCCAGCACGCCTTCCAAGAAGCCAATTTTAACTTTCCATAAAAGTATGCGCCTCAACCTAGGGCAAAACGCGTGTTTTTAATAAAATCAGGAGGCGACATATCCCCTAGAATAGGCGACGTATTGTGCCTCTCGCTGTCCCTTCATACAGGTTTGCTCGATTTTGCTCTTTTTCAAGCCGCATCGCCATCTGAAGGCGCCGTATCGCCTCATTCTCTATCTTTTTGATCCAAAATGCCTCAAAACTCAGCGATTTCACCCATTACTACACACTCAAGGAAAAATCATCAAATCTACATAAAAACTTGAGAAAAAACATGCCGAAACTAGCTAAAGGAGTAACGAATGAGTGCATAAATTATGCACTCATCACCCAACATCGCAATAAGAAAGTAAGTACTTGTTAATAAGCAGACTTTTGTAAGTATACTCGTAATGTTTAATTATATATTTTTATTTAAATTGCATTATGTATTTAATTATTTTTCTTATAATATTTGTAGCATCAGATGGAGGGAGAAAGAGAAACGCAGATCCAGACACAGTCTGCTACTTCTGGATCCTTCACACTAGGAACAATTAACGAGGAGGATATTATGGGCAGTTTTTGGGCACCCACAGAGGACACAAGACTAGTGTGGGTCGCACACTCCCATCAAAAGTTTATCAAGGGGATGCGTCGTCATCTGGCTCATGCTCAGCAAGATCTTCTACAACACATTCTGACCCACACGTAGAAGAATACTTACAACAGACTTATCAGCAAAACCTCTAGCTGTACGAGAGTGTCAGAATGATGCAGGATTTCATCACTCAAATGCACCTCAACATGACTTTCCTAACGGTTACTCCTCCTATGCCGTATGTCCGTCCAGGTCATCCGCCTCTGAATCTTTCTGATGATAACAACGATAATTCTAGTGATGCTGCTAATTTAAGAGATTAGAGTTTTATTAATATAATAATTTGTATTTCTGCATATTTCTACTATAATTAAATTTTAATTTTATTAATTACTTTTTACCATAATAATTTTTATTTATATTTTTTATTATTTATTTCCTTTTATTTAATTTTTATTTATATTTAATGTTATGAATTATATTTATTATAATTATTAAAATGAAAAAAATAAATAAAATTAAAATATTATTTGTAACGACAAATGTGGTCGCAAAAAATATATGCTACGTCAGTTACGTTTGCATCTTTTGTGACGACTTAATTCGAAAAATGTCATCTCAAATACTTAATGCCATATCATCTTAACGATGTACCCAATGAAATAATTGCAGCGACTCATTTGAGATGATTGTTGTCGAAAATATAATTTCGACGAAAAGCTATGGTCGCAATAATTGTTTTTACGACTAATTGTTTTTGGGGACTATTCAATCATGATTCGTGGTTCGCTATGTAGTTTCTCTCACAAAAATACACGAATCGAAAATGGTTCAAATCACATGATTGAATTTGCGACAGGTTTGCGACGACAAGTGGTCGCTAAAAATTCATTTGCGATGACTTTCTATTTTTTGCAACGACTTTTTATTGTCGCTAATAGCCCTTTTTTCTTGTAGTGTGTTCATTAGGCACTATTCAAGTGTTGCTTTGTGTTAGTGTTTTAATAGCTAACGGATTAGAGGTGAAAGTTCAAGCCACTTCGGTTAGGTCTGGCCTGTTATTTTCACCAGATAAAAGGGAGAGAACCGGCCTAACTCAGCTCTAAAGCCCAACAGGTTTGGGATGAAGTCTGGCCGGCTTGAAACTTTGAGGTATTGTTAAAATGATTTTCTAGAAAACGAGGATGGGTGGCTTGAATAAACTCCGGGCTCAAAATTTCGGTCTAGTTAAGACACTAAAGCAAGTCGAATTGGAACCGGACCAACAATGATCGGCCTTGGACTGCCAGTTTGCCCGTTCTAAACTTGCAGCTTTAACTGACAAAAAGATGTGTAATCTATACCATGCAAGCATGTGTCTTTTTTTTTCCTTGTTTTGTTCTGCTTCTGTATGTTTCTTGCCTTCGTTTGTAGGCTTCCTTTTTTTGTTATGTAGGCCTTTCGGCCCCTGTTCCCGGTTGAATGAAATTCGATTTTATAAAAAATATACCATGCAAGGATGGTTCAATGTGTAGCTCTTTCAGCAAAAAAATCTTCAATAAAATCACATGAAATTTTTACATGATACATATTCTAGCAACAAAATAATTTTTAAAAAAAGATTTTATTATAGAGACCATGATAATCAGTACAAAAGACCTCAAAAATAACATCCACCTAAAAAATCATTTACATCAACCACTGAATAAATTCCTAGAATCAGATTCTTGATCCCTTTTATCAGCACTTGGGGGAAACCAAAAAAAAAAAAAGGGTACTAATTATCATCATGTGTAATAATATCCATGTGGGGACCATCAAAACCAAGAATGTCGACAAAGACGACATAGAAGACATAGCTAAGCAATCTCCGCATCTGAATGTCCGAAAACACAACTAGAACAAATGCAACAACGCCGCCCATAGCGTAGCCAGCACCAAACATCTGAGCGCCGACAATCGCACTCTCGACAGATGACAAGGTCGTTACGGAGTTAAGAAAGTAGAAAATGATGAATGCCACTAAGCCAGCCAAGACGATACCATTAAGGGCATGAACTTGTACTAGTCTACGGGTATTAATCTGTGTAGATGACCTTGTCATGACTCTGTTAGATCCCAAGTTATGATTCTGATCATGTGTAGCAGTAGTAGTAGTACTACTAGTTTGTGAAGGAGCTATAATTTTTGTAGCGGTTGGACGGTCGGGAATGTTGCTACTAGAATCTGATGATGACGACGACAAAGATGATTTTGATCTTCCTTTTCCAAAAAGGGGAACCAAATTGTTTTCTTCGGCGCGGCATTTGCACACAGGGCATTGTTTGGATTGTGAGAAATTGTTGAGCCATTTGTAAAGACAAGGCCAGCAAAAGAGGTGGCCGCAGAGGGTCACTACTGGATCTACCGGCACTTGGTAGCAGATGCAGCAGTCGAAGTCGTTACTAGTACTCATATTGTTGTCACAACTCGTATCAATCGGGCAATTACTTTTGGATTCAAGACAAACTCCAATTTCTTTGTGTCCATGTTCATGTGAATTTTTGTGAAGCCAAATTTCGCAGTTTGTACTTCCAAATCCTGCAGACGAATATGGTGGGAATGATATTTAGTACTACTAAACAATATCATGTAAAGTTTATTTAGCTACAACATAAGAGAAGAAAAAAGATAAAATACAGGATATGGTACTTGGTGAGCAAAACAACTGAATATAAATCAAAATTGACACAAATTATTCAGTCTTTTGGAACTTTAAAGCACAGATAGTTAAGCCGACTCCTCTTTTTTATTTTTTATTTTTTTTTCTCAATACCAAAAACAAAACCCGCAAATAAAATACCATATACGTACATAATATACAAAAATTTGCTCTGGATATGTTCAACACCATCGTTATCATATCATCAAGTAAAAAACGGAAAGATTGCACAATACATACATACATACTTACATATATATACATATATATATATATATGTGCATGCATATGTATAACTTAGTGGTTTTCACCTGGTATGATGAGCGTTGCGATTTCCTGGTCAAGTGATTTTCTTTATGGAATTAGCAAAAAAAAGTGATTTTTCTTTTTGGGTTTCCAATATGTTTATATAGAGGAGTACTGAACTTGGACAAGTTTGAAAAGGATTCCAACTTTAACTCACTCCGAGTCACAATCGTTAATTCGTTTGACTCCTTATAGGAGGGTTTTTTCTAAATAATAAAAATTTTACCCACACAAAAGTCACTAATTTTCTCTTTGCGTTCCAATTTTGGCATGTGCTATAATATTTCACCTCAATATATATATATATATATATATATATATATATATATATATTAGAATTACTTCAAGTCCAATTACAATTTTAATATTTCAAAACATCCAGCGTAATAATTGAAAAAAAAAAATTGTACTATTATGATCATTTCTCTAGAAAAAAATTAACTCTTTTGATAGTTTCTCTAGGCGTAGTCCTTTTTATTTTTATTTTTTATAGCTTTTTCTTTGTTTTTCTTTTCTCTTTTAGCTTTTTTTTTTTAGTTTTTTTCTTTTTTTTTTTCTTTTTTACATATTTTAGCATTTTATTTTTTTATATATTTTCAAATATTTCTTATTTAAATCTAACCGTTATTTAAAATATATATATTTTTCCTATTTACCCTATTGAACTAATTTATTCTAATCAAATGTGTCCCTATAGAAACATTTTTTATCTTTAATTCTCATAAATTCTAGCTTTAGTTGTGAAATATTTTACGGTCTCGTTCATTTCATAAATTCGAGTTTTTAATTACAGTTTTACTACAGTTAAAAGTTATCACAAAAAGTCAAATCTAACTTTTTTTTTGTTATAGTGAAAAGTTCACACATAAAATCACATCTCAATTCAAATTTAAAATTCAAATTCACGAATCGAATAAGACCTACATGCTAACTAAGTGTGTGTAACGTTTTGTACGTTCTTTTTTTTTTTTTTTTTTTTTTGTCCTTTGCTTTAGATACTTTTTCCTACTTTAGTCTTTATTTATTTTTTGTTCACAATAATTTGTGTCATATAATTTAATTTGTATTTTCATTTATATGCTTCATCTTTTGTACATTTATGCCCTTTATCTCCCCCTTCTATTAAAAAAAAGTAATAATTCCACTACATGGTAAATTTTCATATTTTAAATTGAAATTGATAGATCTAAATTTACGTCTGGTGTTCTAAATGATGTTGGAACACTGTTTAGAACACAACTTAATTAATTAAGATTCGGGTTAATTACGTTCAGTTGCTCGAGTAGAATAAAGTTCGGTGCGCACACCTACATTTGCAGGGCCTCGGCCAGACAGTGAACATCATTATGTTCCAGAAATTATAGATACCAGACGGACTTATTCACTCAAGGACTCCCTCCTAGACAATGACGTCGTTGTGACAAATTTTCACAGTGATTGTTTAGTGTGCACATTTTCTATTCACCTAACGAACTCCATTCGACCGACAGAGCTTCCTTCTGAAAGCAACAAATCCATCTCATGAAGGACGATCTCAACAACTCACAAGGCTTACAAAAACTTATAGACGCTGAATATTTTTTTAGTAATAAGCTCTCAAATTCACATACTTTTTCTTTAAAGATATTCTATTAAATCCATACTCCATAAATAAGCATCCTAGAGCCGATTATATAGAACTTGTACTCCACGACAACTTCAGATAACTTCATCAATATCCAATAATGATCTCCTTTTTTACCAACTGCTCTATCCGGATATTTTCATCAATTATCCCATGATCAACTTTTAAATAAAACTAATTCATGATTTGCTGCACTACATATTTATCCAAGATATAAACCCAAGTATTGCTTTGTACAACAAGTAACAAAATTACGCTAAATAGATTTTCTAAATCTATTTCAAAATTTCAATTCCTTCCATCCCACTTTTACGGCACTCACTTTGACCCCGTTCATTTCATCGATTCAAGTTTAGAATTCAAGTATTGTTACAGTAAAAAGCTCTCAGAAACAATCACATCTAACTTTTTTACTATAGTAAAAAAACTCTTATATAAAGTCATATCTCAACTTGAATTAAAAACTCGAATCAACAAATTAAATGGGCCATTTATTCTTTAAATATAATTCAAACTCCAAATCTCTAATATCAATCCAAACAAGTCACCACATCAAGATAACTCTTCAGCTATAAATCGGATTATGCTCCATTTATCCAAATCTAAACAAGTCTCACATATGTCGCTCAATCAAATTTAAATGCCCAACAATATAAATATCCAAGACTTTCAAATACTTCAAGCTATTACTTTATCTCCTCTCCTCATAAATAGCAATTGGAATATGCCACTAGAAATCAAATCTGAATATGCCTTTGAATTCAAATTTGAATCTGCCTTGGGTTGCAAGCAAATATCTTCTTGTAGGCTATGTCCCATTCAAAATTGAAATCACCCTTTTTAATTCTTATTTTTACAAATAACAACTCAACAAAATCTACAACTTCAACTTAAAATCTGATCAAAATCTTCTTCTGCAATCTAAAATGTTCTTAAACCCATTTTTTGAACATCTTGGGAGCAATCCCGTCCTCAATACTCTTGGTCAAAGACAAAAAGAGGATGATGCTAACATGGTATCATAGTAGAAATACTTAAATAAAAGACCTTGAAATAGAGAGTATGAACATGGTAGCACCAATAAGAGTACAAGACCCGTCGTGAAGAAGTAGCTCTAGTTTGTTTGGCTGATGGACGGTTTGGAATGTTACTATAATTAGAATATTCTGATGATGATGATTTTGATCTTCCTTTTCCGAAAACGGGAACCAAATTTTTTTCTTTTATGCGGGTAAATTGTGTAGCCAGTTGTAAAGACAAGGCCAAGAAAAAGAGATGGCCACATGGAGTTATTACTGGCTCAATCCGCACTTCACAGCAGATGTAGCAGTCAAAGTCGTTACTGGTACACATGTTGTCACAACTTGCAACTACTTTTTGGGTCCAATTAGCTTTGTATCCATGATCATGTGAATTGCGAAGCCAAATTAGTTTCGCAGTATCTACTTCAAAATCCTGCAGAGGAATATATGCATGGTGGGGAATGATATTTAGTACTGCTACACAATAAATATAAGAGATGAAAAAAGAATATGGCAAAAATAAATACATGATAAGGTTGATAGTTAGCAAAACATGTTGCACACGAAAATTAACATGAAATCTATTCATATCTTTTGGAACTTTAAAAGCCAACATATAGTCGATGCGTGTTTTTTTTTTTTTTTTTTTTTTTTTGTCCAGTGCAACAACAAAACCTTAAAATAAAATACCATCTACGTAGACATACATATATTCAACACCATCAGTCTCATCATTAAGTAATAAAGGGAAAGAAAATAAACCAGCCATATATCCATATCTACATATGTAAATGAATGCATATGTATCACTTGGTGGTTTTCATACCTGCTATGATTAGCGTTCTGATTTCCTGATCAAGCAATTTTCTTTATGGGATTAGCAAAAAAGAAAATAATAATTTCTTTATGGGATTTCGATCTATTTATACAGAGTATTGAACGTAGTCTAGTTTGATAAGGACTCTAACTTAACTCACTTCAGTCACAACGTTGATATAGTGCCGCCACAGTTTATTTACTAGTTTGAGTCCCAATAAGAGTTTATTTATTTATTTATTTATTCAATATTTTAGCCTCACTCATATGTGCGAAAATATTTTTTTTTTTTTTTTTATATATTATTTGGCAATATTTATGATAGGGCATGCTTTTTTACTCTAAAGATAATGATGTTTTAACTTTTAATTAAATTAATTTTTTAAAAACAATTTTGTGTGATGTGTCTCAAATTTTTATATGGTCTGTTAAAAAGTTAATCCAAGAATAAAATATTGTTATCTATCGGTAGGATAAAAATACTTGCACTACCATAAAAATTACCTATTTTTTATTCTTCCAACCAATTATTTAAACTACACACAACAATGCCCCTAGAATGGCGCCTCTTGTCCCTCTCCTATACAGGAAAAAGAATTAATTTCACAAACGCTAACATGTTTTCAAACTTTGAAAAGGTTCATTTTACCTTTTAATATATGAAAAGTGGTTCATAACACTTCTTAAATTAATATAATTTCATAAATACCTTACAAATCATAAGTAATTTTGTATCATTTTACCTCTTGATCTTTTAAAATATCGAGAGGTAAGTTGACACAAAAGTTATAATTTAAGGATTATATTGACTTAACATCACTAGTTTAGGAGAATTTATAAAAAAAATATAAATAATGTCACACCATCTTTTTATTAGTTTTATAAGATGGAGAATATTTTGAGTTAGGGTACATAATTCAGGTGGTGATTTAAACCTTTTTCAAACTTCCGGGGTATATTAAAACATGATACAAAATTTTAAAAATATATATATAAAATTAATCCTTAAACAAAAAAATATAATTCTACAGTTTTTCATTTATATTCAAAATTATGCAGTAATATCATATTAGGTACATGTAACAGTATCAAAAATACTCACTTAACAAATGTTTTTTTAAGCCATGTTAAAGGAATTACTAGATACTTCTTATTTATCAACCAACGTGCAATTTTTTAGTCACACAAAAAAAAAAAAAAATTCTTGATATTCCCTAAAACGAATCAGTTTTCAATATAAAAATCTTTGATACGATGATTAAAAAAAAAAAAAAAAAGAGTAATGTTTATCAATCAAATTTTCATTAAGATTTTTTTTTTCAAAAATTAAAATTACATAATCATTAATTTTCAAGTATTCCTTAAAGGTTGTTCCTTCCCCAATTTTTTTTTTTTTTAATTCTATAAATCTCAATGACACTCTCTTCTCTAGATTTTCTTTCTGAACATATGCTTTATGACTATACATTTCTGCTAGCTCTTGAAACATAATAATGTGATGCATTTTTTCATACTTCTCACGTTATTTAGTTCTTTCAAAAAATAAAAAGAAATAAAAATAATAGTATTACCCTCCATGGAAGTAAGACTCACTCCACCACCGAATACCGACACCTACCGAACCAACTATCCTCCATGGTTGTTTCTTACCTAAATAAAAAAAAAAAATAATGTTAAGTACATAGATGCAAATTTTAAATTTTATATAATTAATGTGATATTTGAGTTGTCATTTTAATATTAATAGATGTTTAAAATATTATCACGTTAATTAATGATAAGAGATTATATCTACTAATAAAAAGGACAACAACTCACATGTCACATCAATTTATATAAAAAAAATTAAGTGGCTGTTTGGTATAAGAATTTTGAATCCGGAATTATAATTTTGGGTTCAAACTAGTGCTTATTTACAAAAAGTAAAAAGTAGTTCTAATTTCACTATTTTAAAATTAGTGTTTAGTTTGAATGATTATGATTCAAGATTTGAACTCTAATGTGATGTTTTAAACCGTGAATCACCTATAATTCTAAAATACCCACTCCTTGATTTTTAGTGGTTCAAACTCATGATTTTAATTCTAGTTTCAGAATCATAATTTAGACTTAAAATCATAAATTATGATTTTAGTTTCAAAATAAAAAATAAAATTACTCTATTTTAAATCTTCATATCAAATGGACCCTAAGATTTTTTGAGTTGATGTACTTACCATTACTCAAAATAAAATAAAATCTTGTTACTCTTCTCTAGTCTAGTACTAGTATCTCATCTAAAATATCTTCCTTATCCTTCTCAAGTCCCAAAATAACCGCCACTCATTCATAAATAAACAAACAATTCCTCCGTTTCAGTTGATTCACATTTCCCGCTTTTACAAAAAGAAAAAAAAAAATGCAGCTTCACTCTCTATCTATTTCCCTCAATTCCTTCTCCTCCTCAGTTTATTCCACCAATCCCCATTCCTCCTCCTCATCTCCTCCGACTTTCACTCCTTCCCGCTTCATCAAGTTCCGTACATCTCACCGCGAAAACCTCCGGTACCTTAAAACCCTCGGCATTGTCGCCGCCGACGAAAAACCCAAGAACCTTCCCCTCCCCGACGACGTCGACCGCATCCTCGCCGCCGTCGACTTCCTAAAGTCCAAGGGCTTCTCCAACGCCGACTTCCCCCGCCTCGCTTTCCTCTCCCCCGACCTCTTCTCCCCCGGCTTTGACCCCGCCGGCATTGCCCCTGTCTTTGACTTCCTTGCCTCCGACGTCGCCGCCTTGCCGGAGGAGTCCTGCCGCCTCATCCTCCGCTGCCCCGCCCTACTCTTCTCGAATGTCGAGTACTGCCTCCGCCCGACGCTTGATTATCTCCGGAAATTGGGACTGGAGAGGCTTAATTCGCCGACGACCCTGAATGCGCACCTTCTCAACACGCGTGTGGAGAAGCTGCAGAAGAAGATGAAGTTTTTGAGGAGTATTGGGTTGTCGTTTGACGAGTCGGCTAGGATTTGCGCGAGGATTCCGGCGATTTTCGGTTACAGTGTTGAGGATAACTTGAGGCCCAAGTATGAGTATTTGGTTTGGGAGATGGAGAGGAGTTTGGATGAGCTGAAGAGGTTTCCGCAGTATTTTGCCTTCAGTTTAAAGAAGCGGATTGTGCCAAGGCATCTGCATTTGAAGCAAAGGAATGTTAGGATACCATTGAATAGAATGTTGCTTTGGGGTGACCAAAAGTTTTATGCCAAATGGAAATAGTGAAATTGAATACTACTTTTGGGAGTCATTTATTTATTTATTTATTTTTAGAATTTTGGCTTCCATCGATTGAGTTCGTTCTAAAGATTGGGAAAGAAAACTGTCACAAGACTTTTGCTAGTTGTAGCTGGACAATAAAGTGTCAATCGGGTGCAGAAAGTATTTCTGAAGCATCAGAGAGGAAAAAAAAAAAATGGAGAAATTTACAATTTACTGAACTTACTCTTAAAAACATACGAGTCTAATTTTTATTTTTTATTTTTAATTAATACCCTTTCGACTAGTATAATATAACATTTAATTAAAATAGTATTAATTATGAGATTTAAACTTACCCAATGCGGTAGCTGTATTGGTTCCAAAATAAGTATAATAAGATTTGATAAATTATGAGAATGAATTGTTGTGTATAATTAAAAATTACGAGTATATTATATTATACTATAATATATATATAATTACAATATAATATATATTTAATATTATATTTAATATAATATAAAAAACTATTATTATATAATATATTATATAATTATGATATAGAATATAATAATATTATTAAAATAATAACTAAAATAATTAAAATAACGATTATATTATATATAATATATATATATATAATATAATTAAAATATAATGTATACTTATTATTATATTTAATATAATATAATAAAACTATTATTAAATAACATATTATATAACTATGATATATAATATAATAATATTATTAAAATAGTTAATATAATTACAATATTATAAAACATATTATAATAGTACATATTTCAGTTATAATATAATTAAAAATTACAACTATATTATATTATGTAATCATTAGTATATTATATTAAACAAATACATTATAAGATTATATTATATAATCATTATTATATTAATATATTATATAACCATGTAATACACTATAATACATAATAATATTATAATTATGAGATTATATTAATATTTAATTATATTAATTATTTTATTATTATTATTATAAAAATATAATTATATCAATACAATATAATATATAATATATTATAAAATAATAATTCATATTATGATTATATTATAATTATAATATCATATTATTAAAGAAATTATAATATTATTATAATATCATATTATAAAAATAAAATAATAATATTAAAGTTATTAATATAATTATGATATTATTTGTTATAATATTACTATTATATTATATTGTGAGTCTGAATTTTAGATTAAGAAGATTGTAAATTTTAAATTTCATTAGGGGTATTATGGGTATTATGAAAGTTTTATTAATTATATTATGTTGATTCCCGTACAATTTAAAAGCTAAAGTTATCTTTATGCTACTTTTGATTTTAACTATAGATTTTAAAAATTCTTCAAAAAACACTTTTTTAGAAGATTTACTAAACATTAAAATCAGCTTTCTGCTACTAGCATAAGTTGATTTTGGGATGAAAAAGCAATACTAAACTAAGCCAAAGTGTCAATTGGGTACAGAAAATATTTCTAAAGCATGAGAGAGAGGAAAAAAACGTACAAGTCTAATTTTTATCTTTTATTCTTGATTAATACCATTTCGACTAACATAATATAACATTTGATTAAAATAATATTAATTAAGAATAAATGATAAAAATTAAGATTCATACAATTTAAAAAAGTATTTGTCTCATTTTCTCAAAAAAAAAAAAAAAAAATAGTATGAGGCAACTTTGCCTAAAATTATGGGGTAGTAAGGATCGCTTACTCCACAAAGTCTTGAATTCGAATCAATCCGATGGTCGGACTATACCACATGGAGTCATCCGAGTATGTTACTTTCAACCCTTATTACTCTTGGTTTGGTCGAAGCAAGTTACTTGAGTTTTCATGCTTATCATAGTCTTTACACAAGTGATGCATCGGATCATACACAAGAATTACCATATAGACAATAGAGATGGAACAGAAACGTATCATTCGGATTCATTTCAGGTTGCGAATCATGGGCACTAATATCATTCTTCAGCAGGTTAATTTATGCCAGGTGGATATCAAAAGAGTGATATTTCTTGGCACCAATAGTTTCACTTTGTTTTTTTTTCCTCTTATCATTCAGTTGCTGTCGAAGCAAAAATAAATATAAATTGTTTTTTGCAGGTAAACAAACTTGATCTTTTCTATTCTAAATCTTGCCAGACTGCCTTTTCATAATCCCTGGCAAACTCTTCAACCAATGAAAATCCTTTGTCATCTGTATGAAATCACAAAAACACATTTCTTGTTGCACTTATAACACGTTGCTGCGTTGATTTCCTAAATGTCTTCTTTCTGTTGAATATTGTGCAAAAACCTGTAGAAAAAGGAGAGTAAGCCATGTTAAGCTTGTCCCAAAAAAAAAAAAAAAAAAAAAAAAAAAAAGAAAAAAAGAAGAGCCCTTCAGACTGAAAAATATCAGAAGACAGAAGTTTTAGAGTAGACGGATGACATTAACATCATGACAATTGAAGGGATAATTACTCGCCAGAATTTTAACTTGTTTTAGTTAAGAGTTCGATGTCAGCTCCAACTTCGGAAACCTTGCTGTCTTTGGAAGCCTTTGCTGCTTTAGCGATGTTTGCTACGTCAAAATCTAAAGCTATTCTTTTAACGAGACCATCAAGCATCTATCCAAAAAAAAAAAAAAAAAAAAAAAAAAAAGAAAAGAACATCAATGAAATAGCAACAGACAGTTCATAGTCTTCAAAAAGCGAGGACGCAAGGCACGAATGATTAAGCATTTGTTTCACCGAAGCTTAGAATCTAAAATGTACCAGTGATCCAGTTGCAACTAAAGCCCGGAATTTTGAATCAACTTCTAAATTTTGCTCCTCCGCAATCTACAGAAGCCATAATGGACTCATACAGCGTAAGGTATCACAAGTCATTGTGAAAAATCCACCGAAAATAAAACTAACCATCTCAGAAATGAGGAATCTCATGCGATAGATTCATGATAAAAAGAGGTCACATAACCAACAATCAAGACACAAAAAATTAGGACAGTTACAAGGTAAAACTGTAACAGAGTAAGTCATACCTCAAGCGCTGCTGAAAGAACTTGAGACTGGCCTTCTAGATCCTTCTTTTCAATCAACAGCACAGCATAACTATCAATTGCCCCAAAAGACAAAATTAACATCAGAATAAATCATCACGAAAACACTTTAAACCCCAGCACCGAAAAAACCTAATGATCCAGAAAACAACAAAAGGAAAAGGAAAATAAAACAGAAGGAAATGTAAAAAAAAAAAAAAATGATGGAAACAGATAAGAGGAAATAAATACATTTGCATCTATTCTTTTCTTCTCACGGTTCTCCCTAAAGACAAATATCCTCTAGTATTTTGGAGTTCATAAAATACTTTTATTGCTAGTGACAGTCAACAATGGACTTACTTCAGTATCAAGGTTGAATACGATAATTGAAAATTCTTATTTGGAGACGAATAACAACTAGAGAATGCGTCAAGAACCTGCAAAAATTAGTTTAGAATGAAGTCACCACATATGGTTGTAATCATATATTTCTAGCCCAGATGGTACAAGTATTTGGAGTTACACGTCATCAAAAACCTTATAAAAAGTCCTAGCTTTGTGGTTACTTCCCATGAACCAACTTTTTCCAGGTCCCTTGGTCATTCAAATTGACAAATTGATAGCATAGAAGTATTGTAACCTCAATGCGATGTCTCTGCAACCAGTTGAAATAGCAAGAATTCTTGAATAGATTGGAGAAGAGACGAATGCTTGTCAAGAGATTTGCAGGAAGTGAAGGGTTCTCGGAGACCTTTTTAATTATTTCCATTAAAATATCTGGTAAGAGAAGAGTAAATCAGTAGAAACTCTAAACAGATATAAGTACATCATAGTAGCAAGTATTTGTAGAAAAAAGAGTTCTTCGTGGTATTTTTTTTCAACCAATCTTTAGTAAGACTATATTTCTAACTTCAGTACCATTTTCAGCTTCAACATGCTGGAGAAGTACATTGGCCCCATCTGGGTGCAGGATGAGCATCCTGAGAGTATCAATAACTGCAAATAGAAGACACGATCAAGCAAAATGATAATGAGCATAAATCATCATAAAAAGAATGGAGAACAAAATCTGCAAATACAACACATTTGGTTCTGCTCACTCAATTGGGAACTTAGTTTCATGAGACGAAGCATATTCAAAGACAGAAAATGTTATATACTGAGTAAAAACATGCTGAAGGCGGAAAGACAGACAACCAAAGTTATGAACTAGATAGAAAACCTTCAGAAGTCTAGCACTCCTACCTGGAAATATCATTGTAACTGGCCATGTTTTTAGCAATCTCAGCAACACAGCAACATCAGTGTCTGCAAATTTACTAGAGTGGTAATGTGATGTGTCCTTCAAAACATTAACTAAAGCACCCAGTCTGGAAATCTCAAGGTCTGAAAAAGCCAAGTGCTTCTTTTCCTTCAAAAGAACAGTATCTTTTTTCATTAAGTGATATGTTGATAACTTAACAGCTTTGAAACAGAAAACCATGCAGATTTGAAAACATGAAAGAACAAGGAACCAACAATAGATTGGCCGACCCACTATAGTAGATAATAAGGAAAGAGTGCCCTTCAACTTAGAATTAGCGCAAATTACTACCTCAAAGCTAGGAAAGAATAATGTTGCAAATATAAGTATATGACTAATTTATTCAACAACAATATTCCTGCTAAATGAAATCCATACGTTTCATTAGAAACAGACCCAAAGGACCAAAAGTCAATGTTTCGAAACACCCAATATAAAATTAAAACAAAATAAAGAAAATAATAATTGAAAAGGACAATTCTATTCAATGAAAGGCAATTGAAGACGTTCTAGCAGAACAAATAGTACAATCTGCTCAGAGTCGAGAATTATTGCACAGAAATTATATATATTCGGGATAATTAGATCATGTGTTCTTTCACTTTAAGCAAGTCTCGTCATCTTTAAACAGTCTTATACTAACTACCATTTTTAATATGAAAGACTCAAAAGAAATATTCACATTTATAAGGATACGTAAAAGAAAATTCAATATTTGAGAGCCTCAAAATGAAAAATCTAAATTGTCTCCACATTGTTCCACATTCTTTCCCCTTGAGTAACCTACCTTGTGTAATAACAGAAATAAAGACCCTACCTGATCAGAGAGCAGAGCATTGTTAAACTCCGTAATCTTCTTGAGGATCCCATCAAACTGCGCTACATCAAAAACAAGCATTCCTTTCTGAAAGTAAGATTGAAGAAAAGACTGTTAGATGACAAAAATAATTTCCTGAGAGATGTACTCTCTATTTTGTTAGGGGTGACAAAAACAACCTGAGACCAAAAAAATCAGTAAATGCAGTTTTCAGCCATCCTATTCTAAGAACTCAAGCAGGAATTTACCTTAGTTTCTTCAAATTATCCTAAAAATTTAAATGAGCTACTCATTATCAACAGCATATAACAGAGTTTGGAATTTTGGTCTGAACTGTATGCTAATTAGCATTCTTAACAAAGAATTAGTTTTGAAGACCATTGACAATGGATCATTTAGCAATCCTACATACTAAAAATCAAACTGCTAAAAACATACCTTAGGAATATGCTTGAAAGTTGGTTTTGCAGCAGTAGCTGTAGAATATCAAATATTAGATCAGAGCTACACGTTGAGATTCTTATGTTAGGAAGGTAAATAATCTGCTATTGACAGAATTATCAAAATTACCGGACATGTTGGAGTATTCTCCAGGAACATAAGCGCTTGCTGAAACGAAAAACACATGAGTACTCAAGTCAAGACTAAGGTGAAGCATCATAAAACACATCAAGAACTTCTTATCTTTATGCAAAGGAACAATGGAAAATGGCATGATACTCACAGCCAGTAAATGGGTCACGAAAAGATGGATCAAGTGTGAAGTCCTTTTGTCCAGTATTTTGGAGGATGAACTCCACAATTTGTTGCCGGTAGGAAAGAGGTAGATTCTCCTTCAGAAGCCACTTATCAGCAGCGTCATATACATTATCTGAATCAAAATATATGTATTTCTGCTTATTTTTTAAAACAACAGTTGAATGCACAAATCATACAAAAGAAGAGGTTCTTCTAGACACGTGTTTTAAAGATCCAGGTAATATTAAATATAAATTCCCAGTTCCATTAAAAAAATCGCAATCACACACATTCACTAATATAAGTTCGTAAAATTAGATGAAATATCACCCTTTGAGAAACTTAAGATGTATTCACGAGAAACATTTATCTGACTTGAAAAGTGAGTTTTTCAGGGAATAATTGATTTCTTTAATTGATCATCTATTTATAGGATTTACACACCATATACAAATCCTTCGAATGAGGAAAGTAATCACTGGTTTAAGGAATATAGCTAATTCTAGGTAGAGAATAACTTCTGACAGCTACTTTCCTAAAATACAAAGATTGACAACTAATTAGCTAATTTACAGCTTTACAAGAATTGTTTCCAAAACAGGTTCGATTTTCCAACACTTCCCCTCAAGCTAATCTAAAGATATCTTCCATAGCCAGCTTGCCAATTAAAAAGTCAAACTGTTTTTTGTATAGCCCTTTGTTGAAGACATCTGCCACTTGTTCCTCGGTAGGAATATAGGTCATACAAACCAAACCGTTATCTATCTTCTCCTTAATGAAATGCTTATCCACTTCTACATGTTTCGTGCGGTCATGGAGAACTGGATTATGGGCAATTGAAATTGCAGCCTTGTTGTCACAATATAACTTCATAGGAGATGACCCCGACGCCTTTAATTCCTCTAGCAATCTTCTTATCCACATAATCTCACAGATGCCATGTGCCACAACTCTAAACTCAGCCTCCGCACTACTTCTAGCGACCACGTTCTGTTTTTTGCTTCGCCATGTAACCAAGTTGCCACCTACAAATGAGCAGTACCCCGAGGTAGATCTTCGGTCCACTATACTTCCAGCCCAGTCTGCATCAGTGTATGCTTCAATTTGTAGATGTCCCCGTGACTTGAACAGAAGGCCTCTACCTGGTGTCCCCTTTAGATACCTTAGAATCCTATAAACAGCTTCAAAATGTTCCGATCCGGGTGAATGCATAAACTGACTAACCATGCTTACAGAGAATGCTATGTCAGGGCGTGTATGAGATAGGTAAATCAGTCTCCCAACAAGTCTCTGATTAGGCTCTCTGTCCTTCACACTCTCGGCTTTTGCAAGCTGTAGCTTTACATTAGGCTCTATTGGTGTTTCAGCAGGCTTGCAACCTAACATACCCATCTCATTAAGTAGATCAAGCACATACTTATACTGATTTACAAAAATACCTTCTTTGGACCTAGCAAACTCCATTCCAAGAAACTATTTTAATGCCCCCAAGTCCTTGATCTCAAATTCTTCGGCGAGTCTTCCTTTTAACTTCTCTAGTTCACTATAATCATCTCCAGTTAGCACTATATCATCCACACACAATTAAGATGGCCACTTTCCCTTCCTTTGAATGTTTGTAGAACATAGTGTGATCAGCTTGACTTTGAGTGTATCCATAACGCTTTATCACCTTACCAAAGCGCTCAAACCAAGCTCTAGGGGACTGCTTGAGTCTGTATAAGAACTTCTTCAGTTTGCACACTTTCCCAGCTCCAAAACTTTCTTCGAAACCTGGTGGCAGACTCATGAACACTTCCTCCTCTAGGTCTCCATTAAGGAAGGCATTTTTAACGCCCAATTGATGTAAGGGCCAATTGGAATTTACCGCAAGGGACAACAAAACTCTAATTGAGTTTATTTTAGCTACCGGGGCAAAAGTCTCTTGGTAGTCTATCCTATAGGTTTGAGTGAAACCTTTTGCCACAAGCCTAGCTTTATATCTCTCAACACTTCTGTCAACTTTACTCTTTATTGTAAAGACCCATTTACACCCAACAACTTTTTTTCCTCTCGGTAATTCTACAATCTCCCAAGTACCATTCTTCCTCAAGGCATTCATTTCCTCAAATACTGCCAATTGCCAACTCGGTTCATCTAGTGCTTCCTAAATGTTTCTAGGCACCACAAGGTTTGAAATATTTGTAGTGAATGCTCTATAGCTGTCAGAAAGGTTATTGCAGGAAATATATTTGGCAATAGGATGTTTAGTGCACGTGCGGGTTCCTTTTCTAAGGGCAATGGGAAGATCAGGGTCGAGGACCTGTGTAGGAATTTCTAGAGCTAATTCTAAACAAGGTTCGGATGCAGATATTTCAGAATTAGGATTAGAGTGTGATGGCAAAGAATGAGTAGGAATAGATGAAGAATTACCTGAGACACTTGGAAGGCCATCACCTAAGGCTTCCGTTTGACCATGTGTTAGGATGATTAATTGGTCTTTACTTCTTCTAGGGATATTCTTCCTTGTATAAACCACAGGCTCAAGATTGCTACGATTTTTTTTCATTCATGATATTTCTTTTTCTGACAGACTAATGATATCAGATTCGGATTCAGTGGGTTTAGTTTCCTTATTTTCTTTTTCCATTGATTTAAGAGAGATATCAAGAATCGGATTAGGTAAGGGTTTAGCAAGTTTCCAAAAATTTGGTTCAACTAAGTTCTCCCCCTGGAGTAAATTTTTGGTAAAATATGGGGTATTTTCCATAAAAGAGACATCCATAGTTGTGTAAAACCATTTTATAAGGGGATTAAAAAACTTGTAACCCTTTTTATTAGGAGTATATCCTACCAAAACACATTTTTCTGCTCTTGGGTCTAACTTAGATTGTGACCTTTTTGAAAGGTGAACATATGCAGTGCAACCAAATATTTTCAAAGGTAATTCAGAATTAATTCGAGAATCTGGAAATACCTTTTTGAGACACTCCAGCGGGGTAGTGTACTGTAAAACTTTTGTGGGCATCCTGTTGATTAGACATGATGCAGTTAGTATGGCATCCCCCCATAAGTATTTTGGAATATTCAAGTAAAACATCATAGCCCGGGTTACTTCTAACTGGTGCTTATTTTTGCATTCAGCTATTCCGTTTTGTTCAGGAGTATCTGAACATGGTGATTGCTGTAAAATACCTTTTTCTTTTAAGAAGGTTTCCAAAACTTGATTAAAATATTCCGTTCCATTATCAGATCTCAAAATGCTGATTTTTGTTTGAAATTGATTTTCAATCATTGTGTAAAAATCTTTAAAAATTCTTTCAACTTCTGATTTTTCCCGCATTAAATATACCCAACAAAGACGAGTATGGTCGTCGATAAAGGTTACAAACCATTTTTTTCCTGTAACAGTGGTCACCTTTGAGGGTCCCCAAACATCGCTATGAAAAAAGACAAAATGGTTTTGAAGCTTGATAAGGTTTTTGGATATAAGGTTTGCGTTGGCTCTTTGCCAATAAACAGCTTTCACATTGAAATGATAAAGGATTAACCTTTTTAAATAACGCTGGAAACAAATGTTTTAAATAAGAAAAACTAGGATGGCCCAATCTGCAATGCCAAACCATTATTTGATCACGAACAGAAAGAGAACTAATACTACTAAGTCCTTGAGCAATTTTATTACTAGGTAAATTATTCTCGAAATAGTAGAGACCATTGATCATCCTAGCACTGCCAATCATCTTCCCCGAGCTCTGGTCCTAAAAAATACAATGGGATTCATCGAAGGTGACACAACAATTAGAATCTCTAGATAATTTGCTGACATATAACAAATTACAAGTAAGTTTAGGAACATGGAGAACAGATTTAAGATCTATTCCCTCAGAATTTTTTATCAGACCCTTTCCTGCAATTGGCGAGAAATTACCATCTGCAATCCTAACCTTTTTATTTCCAGGACACGGTGAACATGATTCAAACAGATTTGAAGAGTTGGTCATAGGTCAGATGCTCTGGAATCGATTATCCATGGAGCAAATGATTTGAAATGACAAGCTAGAGCATTTAATTCATTACCTGTGTATGCCACAGATGCACTAGGAGTACCAGATGTCGAGTTGGATTTCAACAGTGTAAGAAGTTGCTCCATCTGCTCCTTAGTGAAGGGGTTGGTTTCGGTCTCATTAGCAGCAGTGAGGGCATGTCCTGGTTTGTCACTTGTTTTACCTTTCCAATTCGTAGGTTTCCCATGGATTCTCCAACAAGTTTCACGGGTATGGTGAGGCCTATTGCAAAAATCACACCAAACACGTGATTTTTCATCAGATTTGCGTTGATATGTGGTGGCTTTGTTATAGCCTCCACCCGTGGTTACCAAGGCTGAACCTTCAACAACAACTCCAAGTCCCTTCTTGCCCAGCATCACATTCCTCCGACTCTCCTCTCTTCTAACTTCCGAAAAAACTTCACCAATTGAAGGCAGGGGTTGTCTTCCAATGATTCTCCCTCTTACCTCATCAAACTTGACATTGAGGCCAGCCAAGAATTTGAAGATACGATTATCCTCCACAGCAGTTTTCTTATGATGGCGTCCATCCTCGGCAAATTTCCACTCATAGGTACTGAAGAGGTCCATATCTTGCCAAATTCGCTTCAAAGAATTGAAGTATTTTGTGACGTTGTCCTCCCCTTACCGAATTTCACCAAGGTTGAGAGTCAATTCAAAGATCTGAGATTGATTCCCTAAATCAGAATACATCTGATTTACATTTTCCCAAAGCTCTTGTGCCGTTGGATAGCACATGTAATTAGAGCTAATGTTTTCTTCCATAGAGTTCATGAGCCATGTCATCAACATGGAATTCTCAGCGTCCCATGTAGCATAGTCCGGATCATCCTCTGCAGGAGCCTTCTTGTCACCCGTCAGATAGCCCATCTTTCCACGTCCTCTGATGTACATCCGAACTGATTGAGACCATCTCAGAAAGTTGTCACCATTCAATCGAATTGTGGTGATTTGGACAGAATGGGATTCCGAGGTGGTTGTACTGATTTTTGTGGAATCAGTGGTGGTGGGATTGTTCGAAGATGATTGAGGAATAGTAGGGGATTCATTTGAAATGTCTAACATGGTGATAGAAAGAGCAGAGGATCGAATAAGAGGAAGAAGAAGGATTACAGCAAGCAATTCGCCCTCTCTTATACCAACTTGAAAAGTGAGTTTTTCAGGGAATAATTGATTTCTTTCATTGATCATCTATTTATAGGATTTACACACCATAAACAGATCCTTCGAATCAGGAAAGTAATCACTAATTTAAAGAATATAACTAATTCTAGGTAGAGAATAACTTCTGACAACTACTTTCCTAAAATACAAAGATTGACAACTAATTAGCTAATTTGCAGCTTTACAAGGATTGTTTCCAAAACAGTTTCGATTTTCCAACAATCTGATAAGCAGAACTAGGAATAAAGTACTTGAACACAAAAAACTTTCATATCTTTTCACGTTCTACATCTATTTTCTCAAAGGAAAAAAAAATGAACAAAGAGATTACACAACTTGGGAAATAACATAGCCTAAAAAATATAGGGAAAGCGTAAAAGAATGAGAGAAGTACCCGATCGGTTGTAGGGCAACTTACGGATGGGCTCACCATCTCCGATGTCAACATCAAACACTAAACAAGAAGGATATAAACAATTTTAAAACCTAACAAAAGAAGATATAGCATATTACAATTTCCACAGAGTTATTATGCTGACCGTAATCATATTCTATTCCATCAAGAACAGGACGCTTCATGCCATCATCTGGTCCATCCACAACTTCACCAATCTAAATAGAAAACATACGCATATAACATGAAAATTATTCTGTTATGTATGAGCTAAAGGACTAAGCAAATAAAGAAGAAACATAATTGACTTTAGAATTACTATGAATAGAAAAGTAAAAGCATAGGCAAATAAAGAAGAAACATAACTGAATTTTTTTTCAAGTTCTACGAATAGAAAACTGAAATTCCACCCCCTTCCTTCTAGTTACCGACCACAGTCAAACCAAAATAACATAGGTCTCGTTCATTTCACCGATTTGAGTTTTCAGTTTTAAGTTTCCACAGTTAAATGCTCTTAGAAAATGTCATATTTAACTTTTTCTGCTACAGTTAAAAGCTCTCAGAAAATGTCACGCCTCAACTCAAATTGAAATTTTGAATCCGCGAAGCAAACGGGGCCATAGTAGTAAAAGTCTCCCTCGTGTTAGTAGTAAAGGAAAACAAAAGTGTATTCACCAAAATAAATAAAAAACGAATTAATGAAATGAAATGAAATTAGTTGATGAAATGAAATTAGCCAACTATACTGCCCATATAAACTTCAGGCCCCTAACAATGATCTTAAACCAAATGAAAGAAAGCCCATGGATCAATGAAGCATTCGGATGATTAAATCCTTGGTTACATTACTGAAAAAGGCAGAGTATTCTAAACTAACAGGATGAGACAAATGCCTTAGTAATTACTATGACAAGAAAGAAAATTACCTTATCCCATCTGTGTTCTCTCAAATTCCATGCATATGCCACACCATTGTCCCCTTCTCTAACAACTTTTGTCTGGCCATCACTAGTTCCTGATACAATATACGAACAACGTATTAGCCGACAAAAACATGGCAAAAACTATTAGGAAATACAAACAAATAATAAAATGATGAACAATATCTACACAAGCTGGTAGGTGAACGGACAGCATCCTAACTTGTTTTCTAATATCAAAATGCTTATTTAATGGCTCATTCAGCTACTAAACTACAATCAGAATTCAAAAACTTATAATTCTAATATTTTAGCCGATCAAACAGGTAAGTATTGAGCTGAATATCTGTAGCGAATTGAAAACGTTATATCATACCTGGAATCTGTAAAGCCTCCAACCCTGGTAAATCTCCTAGTTTTAATCCTCCAACTCTCTTCCTAAAACAAAAATAAAGGCAAAGAGTCGAGAGAAAGTTATCCTCATGTAGATCCAAGAGCTGAAGGGAAATGGGAAACAATTTCAAAAATCATAGGAATTTATTTGTGTCGAAAAGATAAGAGATAATTAGTTAGGGTTGATTAAGATAAGTTTTAGATTAGGATATGCTTAAAGTCAAATAAAACAAATATGTTTCAAACAGATTCGTTATCCTAGGATTAGATAAGTTTGAATTTGAATGTTATTAGGATAGATGTTATTGAGTGGATAGGAATTTATCCGTGGCACTTGTGGAAATTTGAGAGGAAAAATTGAAGGAGTTGTATATTACATGACAATTACAACCGGTTTATATACAGGAGCCCTAACCTATAGAAACGGCAATCACATCCCATAATATGTGCGATATCACACTAAAAAAGGAAACTAACCAAATCAACCTAATTCTAGGGAAACTAACTATTATATTCAAACTTTCCTAATTTAGTCTATACACATGTAAAACACATTCTTCCACACTCCCTCTCAAGTTGGTGAATAGGTATTCACCATTCCCAGCTTGGATACAAAACTCTCAAACACTGAACTACTTAACTCCTTGGTGAGTATATCAGCAAGTTGGCCATGTGTAGATACTTATGGCATGTTTACTTATCAGGAGTAGGGAATGAGAATTGAGATTCGGAATCAACTCTATGTTTACTTACCCATTTATATCTTGGAATGGGAGTGGAAATATGTGGGTCCCACACTAATTTGGGATTGAGGAATGGGATTGGCACTCCCCCCACCCCCCACCGGATTGCCACTCCCATTCCTGATTTTAAATACAAAGTTACAATTTTACCCTTTCTTTTTCTCTTTTATTTAACTCTCTAGGGTTTATTTCTCTCTTTCTCTCTCAATCATTTACGATCTCCTCTTCTCCTCTTCTGCGGGTCCTTCAATTTGCATGTAAGATATAAATCATCTTTTATTTTTGTTTTCAATTTGCGGTTTTTTTTTTTTTTTTTTGGGTTGAACACGTTGAAATGTTGAAAATTGATGGCTTAGATGATGATCAAGTATATGATGCCACTAATATTTTAGCAACAAAGCATGATTTGCTACGTGTATTCTACAACATTCCGGATCAACTCAAGAAGGGATACATCCTCAAAATTCTTAGTCGTGGGGTTTAAGTATTAGATTAACCAATTATTAGTTTACTTAGATTATTCCAGATATATTTTTCGATTTATGACTTGGAATTTATGTTTGAAAGTTTATGACTTAAAACTTAGCTATTTTGTTCTTATTTTATTTCATCATCATATTATTTTCTTAAAATTGAATTAAAATTTATTGAGAAAAATAACTTAGATGAATAATTAGGTGTGATTAAAAAAATCTAATTACTAGTTAGTTATTTTAATATATAGTTAGCATAATATACAATTTTTTTTTTTTTTTTAAGTTGAACACACAAAAATCTACTAAAAGGGTAGGTAAGTAAATTTATAACAGTTTATTCTGATTCTAAGTGTAAGTAAACGCATGAATAGGATTGAGATTGATTCCGATTCCAATTCTTGGAACCTAAGTAAACAGCTTATTTTGACTTCGATTTCTGACTCCGATTCCTGCCCACTCCGAATCCTGTCCACTCCGATTAATGTCCACTCCGATTACGAATAAGTAAACATGGCATTAAGGTGTACAAATCAGTCCACTATCCAACTTTTCTTTGATGAAGTGTCTGTCAATCTCGACGTGCTTCGTTCGATCATGCTGCACCGGATTGTGAGCTATGCTAATTGTAAAGTTTCATAAGGCAATCCCATGTAATCTTCAGATCCTCTAGAACAATCTTCAACCACAGTAGTTCACACACACCCTGAGCCATTGCTCAGTACTCTGCCTCAGCACTAGACCGTGCTACCACATTTTGTTTCTTACTCTTCCATGTCACCAGGTTTCCACCAAGGAAAGTGCAATAACCTGAAGTTGATCTTCTGTCAACAACTGACCCAGCATAGTCAGCATCTGTGTATGCCTCAAGAACTAACCCTCCATTCCTCTTGAAAAGGATGCCTCTACCTGGTGTCCCTTTGAGATATTGCAAAACTCTGTATGCCACCTGCAGATGAACTTCCTTTAGATTGTGCATGAACTGACTGATCACACTCACCGCATACACTATATCTAGCCGAGTGTGAGAAAGATAAATGAGTCTCCCCACCAACCGTTGATACATCTCTCTATCCACCATAGCCTCTTCTTCTGCATTTCCAAGCTTGAGATTCGGTTCTATTGGAGTACTCACTGGTTTGCATGCTGTCTTGCCGGTTTCTTTGAGTAGATCTGTAACATACTTTTCTTGAGAGATGAAAATGCATTGCTTAGAATGAGCCACCTCAATCCCAAGGAAATACTTCAATCTTCCCAACGTCTTGATCTCAAATTCATTAGCTAAACATTGACTTAGAAGTTGTCTCTCCCTATCATCATCACCGGTCACAATTATGTCATCAACATACACCAAAAGGGCTATAACTTTACCTGAAGGTGAGTGTTTAATGAACAAAGTGTGATCTCCTTGACTCTGCCTATATCCCATAGTTGTCATTACTCTAGCAAACGTCCCAAACCATGCTCGCGGTGATTGCTTAAGTCTAGTCGCCAGACCGACCCTTGTACGTTGTCCAATTGAGCGCCGACCTCTATCACGTCTTCCTGCAACTTGGGCAAAGGTTCGATCAAGGCCTCTACGATCTGTAACACCTCGTAAAACGAATCCATCCGAAGCTCCAGCCGTGCTACCTCCTCCATCTGGGGTCGCTCACTGAAGTTTTCTCCCATGAATCGTCACCCTCTGATACCAAAATGTTAGGTACCTCCTACATAGACTAATAACGGAACAAAAGATTCAGAGAAATATACTTGAAAATGGGTCAAGTTCCTTTTATTAATCACTCTTTTATCTCTCCGGAGAAAGGACAGCCATAAAAGTAAGAACATAAGAAAAGCCAGAACAATGGAGAATTCGAGATTCTCCTTCCTCCCAAGGTCTGCTAACAGAATTCCCAATCAAAAGACACCCTCTCTCGTCCCCCCTCCTTCCCTAGATATGCCCCCAGCTAACAAATTCCTAACCAACTTGCCACATCAGCTCTCATTTCCCATATTTCCATTTCCTACCCCCTTGTCTTGTACAATTGCCCTACGCCCCTTCCTCCGAAAATAGACCAACATAACAAGAGGCCTAACAATCAATTCCAAACTCCAATTCATGTTTTTAATAAATGTTTGCCCACATCACGATTAATAAGCAATATTCCATTAAAAATATTTGGATGCACTGCGTTTGTACACATTCACAATCATAATCGTGGAAAACTTGACCAACAGGCCAGAAAATGTGTTTTCGTTGGCTACTCGCCAACTCAAAATGAATATAAGTACTTTGACCCAATTTCTCGAAAATATTTTGTTACAATAGACGTAACCTTTTTCGAAACAAAACCATTCTTTGGAGGTAATCATCTTCAGGGGGAGAATAAGAGTGAAGATGACAACCTTAGACTTGAAGATATTCTTCACATAGAACACACTACCCCAGACTCGGTTCTTAGTCCACAAGACCGAGACACACAATGGATTGCACCTGCACCTGACCGAGACACACAATGCACTGCACTTGCACCTGGCACTGCACCCACACATTCCACACCATACCAAATCATTGAAAAAAAGATAATCCATCTCTTGAAAACTTGGATTCAAAAAATTCAGATTATAGAAACTATGAACAATTCTCTTCTTTGCCTGAACAAGACCACTTAGAAATAGAGATGCGTGCGAAACCAAGTGAAAAGGATATTGGGTTTCGTGTCTACTCAAGGAAGAAAATTCGTCAAAGGAAAGAAGACACCACTGTACAACAATGCCATGAGTCCAATCCGAGGGAAATTTCAAATCCCGAGTCACCAGGTAAAACTCCTTTGATTCCTCGTGTCTGAGTCAGTTGAGTCCTTAGAAATTCCTATAGCCCACAAGAAAGGTATTAGGTCATGCACTAAACATCCTCCATCTAGATTTGTGTCCTATGACAGATTATCACCATCCTTTCATACTTTCACCTCACAACTTTCCAAGCCGAAGTTCCTAGAAATGTGCAGGAAGCTTTAATTGTTCTAGAATTGAGGGAAGCAATTCTTGAGGAGATGAAGGCCCTTGACAAAAATGAGACCTGGAGTGTGGTAGATCTTCCAAAAGGAAAGAAGACAGTAGGCTGCAAGTGGGTATTCACAGTCAAATATAACGCTGATGGGAACTTAGATCGATATAAGGCAAAGTTGGTAGCAAAGGGATTCACTCAGACCCACGGCATAGACTATTCAGAGACATTTACACCGGTTGCGAAGCTAAACACAGTAAGGGTGCTTATCTCAATTGCAGTCAACTTGGATTGGCCACTACAAGAACTAGATGTAACAAATACATTCCTAAACGGAAATCTAGAAGAGGAAGTCTACATGGAGCCGCCTCTAGGATTTGACAAGAGATTCGGCTCAAAATTCTGTAAGTTAAGGAAATCCTTGTATGGTCTCAAACAATCAACGAGAGCATGGTTTGAGAAATTCACCCAATCCGTAAAAAGACAAGGATACACTCAGGGACAAACATATCACACAATGTTTATGAAGTTCTCAGGGGGGGAAAGTAGCTATCCTAATTGTCTATGTGGATGACATTATCCTCATTGGAGACGATTTGTCAGAGATGAACAGACTCAAAAAATGTCTAGCATCTGAGCTTGAAATCAAAGATCTGAGGTCGTTGAGATACTTTCTAGGTATGGAGGTTGCTCGATTAAAGCAAGGAATTGTGATTTCTCAAAGGAAGTATGTACTCGATCTCCTAAAGGAGACAGGCATGACAGGTTCTAGACCCTCTGAAACGCCAATGGAGCCGAATGTGAAACTTAGAGATAGCAAGAAAAAGGTTCCTGTTGACACAACTAGATACCAGAAGTTGGTCGGTAAGCTGATTTATTTGTCACATACGCGTCCAGACATAGCCTTCGCAGTAAGTGTGGTGAGCCAATTCATGCATTCTCCATATGAAGAACATCTAGAAGCCGTATACAAAATCCTGAGATACTTAAAGAGTACTCCAGGAAGAGGATTATTCTTTAAGAAGAATGAACAACGGGGGATTGAAGCTTATACTGATGCTGATTGGGCTGGTTCAATAATTGATAGGCAGTCTACCTCTGGGTATTGCACATTTGTGTGGGGTAATCTAGTTACGTGGAGAAGCAAGAAGCAGAGCGTAGTGGCTAGGAGTAGTGCGGAAGCAGAGTTCAGAGCTATTTCCCAGGGAATCTGCGAAATACTATGACTGAAACGTGTGCTTGAGGAATTAAGAAGGCCTAAAGAACAACCAATGAGGCTTTACTGCGACAACAAAGCTGCCATCAGCATTGCACACAATCCGGTGCAACATGACAGGATGAAGCATATGGAAATAGACCGACACTTTATAAAAGAGAAGCTTGACACAGGCAGCATATGCTTACCATTTGTCCCGACAACACAACAAATTGCAGATATCCTAACGAAAGGACTCCACAGACTGAAGCACGAATTTCTAATAGGCAAGTTGGGCATGATTGACATCTATGCACCAGCTTGAAGGGGAGTGTCGAAAAGATAAGAGATAATTAGTTAGGGTTGATTAAGATAAGTTTTAGATTATGATATGCTTAAAGTCTAATAAAACAAATCTGTTTCAAACAGATTCGTTATCCTAGGATTAGATAAGTTTGAATTTGAATGTTATTAGGATAGATGTTATTGAGTGGATATGATTTTATCCGTGGCACTCCTAGGGCTATTTATGCCATTTTTTGCCAATTAAATCAATAATAATAGAAGAGTTTTTCCCTTCAAAACTTACAATTTGTATAAATAGGCAAGTAAAGAACTTGACAATAAAATAATACTGGATACTGGCAATGGATGGTTAATCTTCATACCTGCTCAACTTGTATTGAGAAAGATGGGACGCATATGACTCGACATCAAGTGGATCAGCAATCTTATCCTGCTGCACTGTCCAAATACGTACAACTCCATCTGAACATGCCGTCACAATATCTCCGTTTTCCAAGAACTTGGCATCCCAAACACAACCAGGATGTTCTATGCTCTGAACACAAACCCCATCTGGAATATGACATTATTTCTCTTGTAAAGTAATATTTAGAGAAAGCATAACAGAATATGATGTAAGAACCAAAACTATACAGTTTAGCCTTTGTTAACCGAAAGAGGTGCCCACACCCCCAAAACTGATCACAACATTGTCCATCAGCATTTCGGGCATTTTATTATGAAGAAATTTAGTGGGCACAGATGAACAAAAGGAAAAGACCTGTACCCAATAAAAAAAAAAAATATATATATATATATATATATATATATGAAAGGAAAAAAGGGTAAAACAAGAACTGATTCATTAAACAAAGAAAAAGAAAAAAAGTAATCAAAGTGGAAACAAACAGCAATACTCTCTTACCAATGAGGAAAAAAGCAAGGGAAAAAAAAGTGGGAGCAAAACCAGGTGATTTTTACAAACTCCACTGAGAAGATTTAGCTATATATACGTGATTAACTTAGTATTCAAGATCCCAACCTAAGTCGAGAAAAAACTGGTCAAATTATCATGACGGCACAAAAAAGAATTGCATGTGAATAATCCTACTCACATCAACCCAAGAAAGAAGCATGGAAACTAGGAGCAATCTATTCGCTGAGTAGAGAGCATTCACCTTTCCATATCTTTGCAAATCGATCTTCACTACCACTGAGTATGAGTCCAGACACATGTGAGTCCACTGAATAGACAATAGAAGTATGACCAACCATCTCCATCAATACTTCACCAGTTAAAGCCCATAATCTAACAGAACTGTGTCAAGGTAAACAAAATAGAATTAGAGACACCAAAAATCAATAAAAATAAGGAGAACACATCTCCGAAAAAAGATGCATATGAAAAATGGAACTACAAAAAATATTTCTTTATAAGAAACAAGAATTTTATTAATAATGCAAAATTACAAAGCTACCACTCATCCTGGAGAAACAATAAAAATAACCTTGAAACTAAATAAATCATGAAACAAAGAAGCAAAGAAATACGCATGAGCTAGTATATCAATACCAATGAATTAGAAACTTTACTTAATTTGACAACAAAGAACCAAAGGGTAAACATGATATTTTCACAAGATCCTAGTGTAAACATGGTCGTATGTACAGATCCTAGAGTAAACATGGTGTATTCAAGAAACATGAATATCAATCAAGTAAATAAAAATAGATAAATATAGCAGCAGCCCAGCTTCACCATTTACAACTTCAAAAAGAAATCCCTTTATTTTTTTTGTTCTTTTGGTTGAGAACACTTGTTTATATGATCTCTGCCCTTAATTCAGTAAACAAGATCCAAAATAGAACTCATTATGATCTAAAACCAAAATATGCCCTCCATCTGTTCCTCCCAAAAACCAAGGGACATAGACCGCATGGATATCTTTTAGTATATATCATAGCTCTCTTCATAATGTTCCTTTATTTAGATAGCATAACGCCAGGGCATACACTTCACAACGAAGTACCTTAGGAGTAAATTTTCTTCTCAAGTGCAAGAAAAAAAAAGGTGGAGAAAAACGGAGAAAGGTGGGGGTCTATAGAATAGAATCACTAACTCAGTGAAAAGAGAAATAAATGCCAAAAAAAGTCTCACCCATCATGTGATGAAGAAAGAATTCCCAAATCAGACATCATCGCCAAGCTTCGGACAGTATCTGCAAATCCTCAATGTCCATGAGTACTTTAATAATCACACATCTCTTTACAAATATGCAAGTCAAACAAATCTTGATAATCTTTCTTATCAAATTTCAGTATCTTCTGAGTGGTGATCAAGATTTTAGCACAGTTAAAAATAATTCGGCTTTATACTAGTGTAACACGTTCATCACTCCCAAGCCATAAAAAAAAAATAAAAAATAAAAAATAAAAAATAAAAAGAAACCAGGGTTATTACTTAACCTAAAATAAGTTATTTCAAAACAGAAATATGGAGTAAAAGTTCCATAAAGTACTGAAAACCAAAAAACGAACCTGTATGCCCAGCAAAAGTTTGGGTGCACGTCTTTCCTTTCCAAAGTTTTATAGTTGTATCAGTTGAACCTAGATTGTGGCAGAAAAACAGAGTTTACATAAGTTCAAGTCAAAACTAGATCAAAGTACTCTCACCTAATCCAGACCATGGGAGCGCTGTCAACAAGCTAATGATATACCTGTAGCAAGCTCGCCTGAGGGCAGCTTTACAACTGATTGGATTGCTGCCTTGTGAGCTTCCCAGGACTCGACAGGTTGGCCTTTTCTCCACAGTCTTAAAGTGCTATAGAAAACACAACAAAAGAAAATTGTGTGAAATTTAAAAATTTGGGCTAAAAAGACTCATAAAATAGCTGTAACAAAAATCCCAATATGGTAAAATGTTCATGTGGTATCTTCTCAATTTTGCATTGTAACTTCGTCTTATATCAATGCAAATTAAAGGACTTGTGCAAAAACTTCATACAATACTAATATAATGTAGCAAGACACGTAATTTAACTATTTGCGAGAGGAACTCTGTGATCAAAAAACTTAAAAGATAAATGAGATAAATATGACGCATAAATTGATTCTGTAATAAACCATGAAGAAAATCCTCACCAATCGACGGACGATGACACAATGTCGCCGTTATCTACAGCAATTCCGGTGACCTGCAACTTGTGGCCCTTCAGAGTGTGCACCTTCTCTCCAGTTCTCAAGTCCCAGACCAAGACCTGCGTGTCCATGCCTCCTGACACAATCCCACCCTCCGGAAACTCGTCATCAGGGGAAATCCAAGCCAACGGCCCCACAAAGCTCGTGTGGCCGAGCAGAATCTTGGCTGCCGAGTACCTGCGCTCATCGGATGGGTCCAATGTCCACAGCCTCACCGTTCTGTCCCGAGATGAGGTGGCGATTCCCACATTGCCACAAACACAAATCCCCCGAACCTAAAAAGCCGAAAGTAAATCAAACTTCCGATGCATAAAAAGGAATCCTCCAGTGAGGTTTTCGAAAGGTTTTTGCAGGCGAATGTATAAACAGAAGCATATAAACACATAAATTAATATAAATTCAGCGAGAATAACTGTGATTATTCAGAAGAATCAAAATCTCACAATGCCACAAAAAAAAAAAAAAAGGATCATCGAGCCTAGAAAGCAGAAACACAACAAGTTCACCATCAATTCAATTTCTGACGACATAAAACCGACTCCTCCGGTGAAGTTTCTATAAGTTTTCGTTTTCGAATGCATAGATAGATATATACAGACATTACAGACGCATACAAACATGATTCGATAGCAAATTCATCAAAATTCAAAGAATCGAAAGAGTAAGGGGAATGGAATCGGAGATACTCACGTCGTCTTCGTGGCCGCGGAGTTCGCAGCGCAATTGATATTCGTTGAAATCGATCTCCATGAAAGAAAGAAGGATTTTTCTCTGAAACTAGAAGAAGAGGAGAGAAGCGAGAGAATGGACTTAGCACTTTAAGGAGTGAAATGAAATGACTAAACTGAGTATAGTTGTATAAATTAGGGCGGTAGATTACTAGAGATTTGTTAGCTAGAAAAGTAGGGACCAAAACATGGCCTGATACCCAAGTTCTCTTTTACAAAATGCTAGGTATTAGTTTTAAGAGATTCTCTGCTACGTCAGTTAGCGGTAAATTAAATTTTTTAATTATGTATATGTTTTAATTTTTACATAATTTTATATAAATTTAACGGATATAAAATTTAATATGTTAGTATGTTGATGTAATAGAGAAGATCTTATTAGTTTTTACTATTTAATTTTTTTGGTACGATTTTTTTAGAGATATAGAAAACATCCGTCAACCCGCCCGTCACAATTATGCACATTACCAACCCGGCAATTTGCGGTTTCAACATGCCCACTTGTAGTTAGTGCATTCGGATTACGGTTTTAGACTTTTAAGTACGGATCTATCAACTATTATGCTTGTAAGAAGGTTGGTAAATTGGGTGCTTTAAGATACTTATAGATGGTTAAGATCAATTCCTCCCCAATGTCATGCTATCTATTCTAATGAAGATGCATTCACAAAATCATTTCCATATGTTTGCTAAATCTGTGTTCATCTACTCTACCTGATTAATTATATTTGTTAGTTTTTATTGAGTAAATAATTATCAATATGCTCAGACATAGTCACAAAGTATAAATAATATGTTGGATTTAGGAGTGTTAAATATTAGGTTAAGATCTAAATATGTATTTTGTTGATAGCTTTTTACTCTTTTTTAACAAGTATGATGGAAAAAGAATGATGTTTGATAATCATATTTGAGATATTGAAATTTAGTGGTTAATTAAGTATAGTAAAAAAAAAAAAGTTAAACTCTTTATTCTTATTAAATATTAGTGACCTACTTAAAAAGACACAAGAAAGATTGGATTAACATATTATTAAAGTACTATATATGTATAGACAATGACCAATTATGAGATTCAATGTCTACAATAACACCATGTGCAGATCTGATGTATTGCTCGATGAATTTGTGTTTTTTTTTTTTTAACAAGTATTTATGGAATATGAATGAAAGGATTAAAATAACACATTCATATTAGTCACTTTAAAAAGATGAGAAAGAACAATTAACTTTAAGGAAGTTTCTCCTCTAATTCACTCTACTGGTAGTCTCAGGATCTAATTAAAATCATATCAGATTAAAAAAAATATGCATAATAGACAAATTTGAATACAGATTTTATGACTGAAAAATAAATAACTATCGATAATCTATTTTTATAAGGACTATTGGAGAAAGTCTCTTTTAACTTTTATTAAAAAAAACCCAAAGTGCATTTAATTTCAATTTTCCACACATTTTTTTAAAAAAAAAAAAAAAATCCACTGGGCCTGTTTAGACCCAACTCACCTGCACCCGCCACAACCCGCCAGCCCTTTCATGGGTGGTTTGCGGTTTCCGACATCCCAACATGTCTTTCTAAAAAACCAACCCGACCCAACTGAAATCGCCAAGCCGCCCACTTGTGTGCACTCTGACGATTTTGTGTAGTTTGGTGTTTACTATTGTTTTTAATGTAGGATTAATTACAAAAATTTCTCTTAAATTATATTATAACACTTTGGCCCTTGTTTTCTAAAACGCTCATTTAATAATAAAATGGTAACAAAAAAACCCACTTCCTTAGGTTTTTAAATGAAATTGACATTTAATTTTACTATTTGAGGGTATTTTAATAATTTTATGGTTTAAAATTTTATTTGAATTTAAACTAATTTAAATATTCAAAAAAATCATAAATCTTTTAATTATACTAAAAAAAGATTCACAAAATTTTTTAACTTAAAATTCAATCAATAATAGATGTATTATAATTAAAAGTTTAAATTTAAATTAGTATAGATTCAAACTAAATTTTAAACCATAAAGCTACTAAAATACCTAAAATAATAAATTAAATGTCAATTTCCATTAAAAAAACTTACCGATGAGGCTTTTTTGTTAACATTTTATTGTTCAGGGAGAATAGATATTACATTTTAAATATTAAAGGGCAAAGCGTTACAAGGAAAATAATTTAAGGAGAGTTTTTGTAATTAATCTTTTAACGTAATATTAAAGGCCTCTTTTACGGTGCATTTTAAAATTGTGATCCACTAATAAAGTAACAGTTTTTACCATTAAATTAATTTTCAAGGGTCAGGTATGCAATAAGAATAATTTTGTGTGGGACATTATAAATATTTAATATATATTTGTATAAATTTAACTGTTAAAAATTTAATCTACCAGTTAAAAATATTTACACCTTAAAGTTTTCCAATATTGAAAAGGTATTTTGTTGTGTAGACAATATTAAAAATGAAATCTTTAGTTTAAAAGAAATTATCATCTTAGCTCGTGGTGCTTCTTTATGCCTAGGGCATCAAAATATTGAAGCATGAATAGGAATGAGAGAAAAGTACATTTGACTTGTGATTATGATCTATGAGGTCTCGATTCTTGACCGGAGGGAATGCCAAATGCATCTCTCGTTCCATCCCTTGGATAGATAGATGGGGAGCCAGAGCTTTTGGTTGTAATGAGCTGTGAAAGAACTGAACAATGAAAACATATGCGCAGTGAAAAGATAAGTTGAACTTGAGTGCATGTGTCTTAAATTTTATTTTTATTTTTTAGTAATATTTTTTTAATTTATATAATTATTTGACAAAAAAGGGATATTATTCTTGAATAAATAGTAAAAATTTAGACTCATACACTTTAAAGAGTATTTATTTTCTTTCTCTTATAACAAATAGCGAGTGCCTGATTGAATTGATCAGATTATGTAAGAACAAAGTTTAAATCTATCATGGGACGTTTAGAAGGAGGATTCGGGCCATGATTCGAATCATGGTTCGTGGTTCGCTACAGTATTTTCTCTCATAAAAAATATACGTAAAACGTCATGATTCTGAATCAATGAACGAAACGTCCTCTCAATCTATTAGATGTCTTAGCTATATACATCACTGCACTTCATTTGACACATAAAAACGAGTTAATGAAAACTATAACATTTATTTTTTGTAGTCCCTACTGTTCATTTTGGTGCCTTTTTTAAAACTCTTTCATTTCTTTGTTTTTCATGCGTGTCAAAACCTAAATTCTAATTGTATTCTAATCTTAAATCTTAAATATATAAAAAGTTGATGTGTGGCTATTGTTCATCCCGTGATGGCCAAAACAAAGAGTTTTGGATGTTTTATTTTTTATTTTTTTTTCATTTTTAAGTTTTAAACTCCTTTATTTGTTTTATTTTGTTATTTCATTATTTATGTTCATTGTACGGTGGTTCAAAACAGCGAGTTTTTCGTTTTTTTTTTTTTTTTTTTTCAAAGTTTCAGCTCCTTTATTTTTTATTTTTTATTTTGTCATCTTATAATTTAAGATGTTTCATGTATTTTTATAATTAAACATAACCTTTGGACTTAAATTATTATTAACGTATACTCCTTTAAAAGAAATATTGAGTGTTTTTATAATTAAACATAACCTTTTTGACTTCAACTATTATTAACGTCCACTCCTTTAAAAGAAATATTGAGTATGGGAGATTCAAACTATACATCTGATTAAGTGTGTCGTTTTCCTAAAGATAGGCATACTATCACTTAGCCCCCATTTGTTTCATATGTTTAAATTATTATTCAAACAGTTTGTTATAATATTTTCTCTCATAAAACTTTTTATTTAAATTTTTTTATTCAAATGTATGAACCAAATAAGCTCTTAAAGGATTATCTTTTTGAAGCTCTATCACTTGATGTATACTCTTTTCGTTAGAATAGGCATACTATCACTAAATGTATACTCTTTTTGAATAATGTACTCTTTTTGAATCTCTAAATAAAATTTTTCTCTCTTTTTTTTTCGCTGCTTATTGTTTTTGGTATTTTACGTTATGAGTACTTCAAAATATAACTCAATACGGACGTGCCGAAACTAGGTATCATGAGAATATGACGCAAGTTGATGAATAAATTTAGCAACTTTAAAGCCCTCACATTCAGGAGCAAATACTACAATCAAAGTCGTTCTCATGCTACACATTTGGTATTAGTGGAGAAAGAATATAGTAAACTGTTTCTCTAAAAACAAGAGACTAATGCATAATATACATACAGGGTGTGCCATCTATGTTGCCAGAGAGAGAGTAGAAAATAGAGGATATATTATCTAGGAGATGAAGTCATTACACGTTGAATACAAAACATCGACATAATCAAGTATACAGAAATATAGAAATCTAATAAAAGAAAAAGGAACAAAATTTGAACATTACCAGCCTCCTAAAACAAAATCGCCTTTTGATCTTCTCATACCGCGTTCCTTAAAACGGCAATGGCAATCGGTGCCTTGCCAGATGTGGATTATCGGCAGATGCCCCTGTACAAGGCTGTTCCTAACCTCATTGAATATCAATATATCGACCTGTCACCCTGCCAAGGTCAAGAATGAAACTGCAATTACTAATTCCCTCATATAGTGTTCCAAAGCAATTGACAAAGAGAGTATAGATTTTGTTTAAATTTCTCACTATCTACAAGCAAGTGGGCCAAAAATGTTGTAAATAGTTCAAGAAAATAAAAAGAGAAAATTGCTGAACTTACCCTCAGAGTGCATGAGTCTAGATTTTTATCCCTTACTCTTGATTAATATCCTTTTGACTAAAATAGTTATTTAACTAAAAAGGATATTAATCAAGAATAAAGTGTAAAAATCCAGACTCATGCACTCTAAGAAGTATTTGTCTCCTTCTCATGAAAAGAAAATGATTATCTACGCCCAGATGGTAGGGAGGGGAGGGGTAAGCTCTCAGGTTCGAAACCCGGGAAGTGCAGGGGCCATAGGCCCCCATCAAAAAAAAAAAAAAAAAAGGAAGAAAATGTCCATTTCTTTCATGCTCAAAACTTGACAAAGCATTACCATACCTATCATACGCCAAGTAGGCTTCACCTATGGTTCCCGCAACCTTATTCCGTACCTTTCTGACAATAATCTGCAAGTTACAGAGTGTGAAAACAGATGTTGACATCTAACGAAAAGCTACAATAAGAACTGGGTGGTGACTGGTGAGACTCATTGAATGCTTTCAAGTGGAGATTTTAAGCATGCATGGTACTCACTTGTACTTGATCAACGGGACCAGCATCTGGATCGCGGTTACGATGAACTACAATTCCATTGTCACATTTGTTTATGAAGTGTGCACTTCCACTTATATCGTAAAGATTCGGTGGCTCCCCGGCCCAATTTTGCAACTGTTGGACAAGCAACTAATTAGATAGTGGAAAAATAAAAGGACTTGAGGCCAGCTGAAAAAGGGAAAGAAAACAAAGGATAGAACATAATAAAACACGAAAAAGCAAACCTGTCGAGGATGTGCTACAAACCAAACATGGCAAGCGTGATGTTGTGCAAACCGCTTAACCTGGGTAAGCATCTGACTAACGTACTCTGTTTCTGTTCTGTAATAAATGAAAAAAAAAAAGTAAATAATAAAAAAAAGTATTGCAAAGAAAGACCACATTGATAATTAGTTTTAACTTTTATCCAAGCATGGAAATACAAGGGATGAAAACAAGGTGGGGAATAGGACGGTTAGGGTGGGGTGGCCCGTATTCGCCTTCGCTTAATTAGATTTTTTTCTTTTGAGGAAGAAAATCAGATCGAGAAATTCTGTTCTTCGGATTTTACGTTTCCCAATCTCAAATCTCAAAGCCCTAACCCTCACTCTCTCACATCACCTTCTTCACGCAATCTGCCACTGCCTGCTGTGCGTCAAATTTCCTTCCTTTCCTCTGTCATGCTATGTCCCCGCTGTTTAGCACAAAAGCTTGTTTTCTTCTCCTAACTACTAAAATAGGGTCAGGTACCCACCTCTTCATTTTGAAATTCACTCTCAATTTAACATGTGAAGTTTGGCTCTGCAATCTGCATGTGTAGTTCATGTTCTTTTTTGTCTCCCCTGTTTTTCTTTTATGATTTCTTTTTCTTTTTTCTTTTTTCCAACGTTTCTTTATTGTTCTGCATTGGGAAAGATTGATAAGCCCTAATTAGTAAAGAAATTAATTCGATTCTAAGATACAAATTGAAGGCTTTTAGATTTCCATCAAGATGACACTCTGAGGCTTCAGCAATACCGCATTGCCTTTCTTATGCTGAAAGTGAAAACTTTCTGGCGCCCAGATATACCCAAAAATAGATACAAATTATGATTTATGTGCCCTTCATTTGTAAATCTTTAGTTGTGTAAGTTTGGTTAATTCTGTTTATGTTGAGATGGTTCCAACTCTGACCCCATGAGTTTTAGGTATTTTTGCTCCATGACATATTAGATGATAATTTGGTTGTTCAATAAGACAAAAGATACCACATATGGAAATATAAATTTTGTCTGGTGTTTTCTTTTTCTTTCCATTATGTGTGTAGCATTTCTATATGTTCAAACTTCAATCCATATTTGGAATGTTAGAAGTTGAAGATAATCCCTCTATTCTCACGACTACTTATGTTGAAGTACTTGGATGATTTTCCAGTTGGGTATTTTTCATTTGTAACTGCATTTTGGATGTAAATTATCTGATGAGATGATCAGTATACAAATCTTTTGGACAAAATTTCTGGACTTTTATGGCGTTATAACTTTCGAAAATAGCAAGCTACAGACGTCTCAAACTTTCCTTGTGAATACTAATTTGAGTACTAATTTCAATTTTTTGTTATGAAATTGATTTTGCGATTTCAGGATCTCATTAGTAACTGGTATAAGAATAAGACGTGAAAACTTGTGATGTGGTTTTTGCAATGAAGTATTGGGATGCACCATATATGTCAAGACACAAGATTGATAAACAAGAATGGCTAACTACAACGTATGCCTGCATGTATAAAATAGAACAAGGAGAAAAAGACTCTTATACTTTAGCTAGGGTTAAAAAAAAATTATTTCAGTGAAAAAAAAAAAAAAAAAAAAACCCTTAAAAATCTGAATAAATGAAATAAAAAAACTTTAAAAATTCCTAAAACATTTCCATTTTTTTTAATTTATACAAACGAGGCAACAGGTGTGGTGAGGTGGGTCCCCGATGCCCCACCAGGTTTTTTCCTGCTAGTCTCATTTATTAAATGGAGTCGGGAAAGCGGGGCGGGTCCAAATGAGGTTTTACGTAGCTCAAACTCTGAAAATGAGATTCCAGAGACTTAACACAGTGCTAGTTCTGAAATCAGCCCAAAGCCATGCAAAACAAGCATGCAGTAAGAGGTACTAAAAGAACTTACTGGTTTGAAGGACGCTGATGATCGAGCTCGTTATAAGGGTCTATTACAAGTCCACGAACCCCATGCCTCAAAACCGCTGCTTTTGCAAGATCAAGAACCCACTTAATACTTGGAAGTGCATCATCCTCACACCTAAATACATGGCCAGCAAAAGGAAAGGTGAAAAGAAAAAAAAATACTAATGTTTGGACGTCCTATAATATAACTATAAAACAAAGGAATCAAGACCTTTTCTATAAACCTGCAATAAAGATTGTTCAACCTACTGATGCTCATCACATGGAAAATTAGAATGGCAAGTTTACTTTGCATGAAAGGGAAAGGAAAAACTAGAAATGGTTCCCTGTCATCTAATCATGTGTTTCATACAATATCAATAATGAGAGTTTAGTAAGCCTCACATAATATAAGAATGAGGAAAGGGAATATCAATCCTTGCACCCCGTTGATAATGATTCTCGGTTAACGGGAATGAATGTCAAATTTACTCATAAACCCTTAATAAGTTAGATGTCATAAGCCAATGATTTTTTTTAATTTTGTAAAAGGAGAATTTAGTAATTACATTGATAAAATTCTGATTCCTACGTTTACTAAACATTAGCAAGGGAATTGGATTGTTTTCCATTGCACCATCAAATAGATAAGTAAATACTAAAAAGGGAGTCAAGGATCCTCATTCTTTTCCGGTTTGTTAAATGTGCTCAAATTCAAGAAAAATGTGCTTTATTAGATTTATGAGATAGCCTTTCAATTTTGTTTCGTATGCCAGGCATTCCAAGTGTTAATTTGGAGATTAAATCCCTAAGATATTAAAAGCACGTTTACTTGCAGTGAAAGGAAACGGAAGAATGTTTGTCTTGCCCATCTATACACGTATTTACTTACAAGAGGAGGAATGCTAATTTAGTAGGGCCCACGTCATGTGATGTAGGGGATGAGGAAAGAGAGCCAATTCTAAGTACTAAAGCCACAACATTAACTTTGTAGCCTTACTAAATTTTAACTGATAATTATAGGCACAGAGACATTTTAGTACTTAAAAACTAATAGGTTTCCAATTCCTAAAGTTAGTTAAACAGTAGAAATGGAACTCGATTGTTTCGAAATTCCACTTCCAAATAGGTATATAAATACTAGAAAGAGAATTCAATGATCCTCTTTTGTATTCCTTTTAGATCTTTCCCGTTCCGATTAAATTCCATTACAAGCTAGCGAACATGCCCAATGTGATTATAAGAGCAATTGAGTCATTGAATTTGAAGAATAAAAAATTTAGCAAAAGCAAATAGGCATCCATGCAAAGGGAATTGGTCAGAAAGACCAAGTGATTATAAGTGCATGCTCATAATTACTCCTGTCAATATTCAGAATTGAGAGTTATATGCACTATGCAGACAAAATAGCTGACTTAATGCTTCAAACTCACCTAATAAGATAAAAGGTCTCATTTAGCCATTCCTTTCCTTGCTCCAACTCTTCAGGACTCATCCGCTGAGCAGATTCACCATAACTTTTGACAGCCACAAAAGCAAAGAAACATTTAATGACAGTTAACACGCTCAAAGAAAACAGGAGGAAAATAGAAAAAAGAGGAAATTAGAGAACTCGATCCAAACTTACCGCACATTAAAGAAAGGCTTTTTCATGTGTTTCTCCAATAGTTTCCTCGCGTGCTCCCTGACCTGTAAATAATTGAATGAGCCACGTATGAGATGAAAAAGAATAAGATAGCAGGAAGAAACAAAAGATATATCAAGATATCTAACTATGTAATTAATATCTTCAATCGGAAAATTCTTCAATAACTTTTGACAAATAATGGAGTTATAAAATTTCTGATATTCTGCAATCAAATTACTATTCCTTACTGGGAATAAAGGTTCACATGGAAAATACACACACACACACATATATATATATATATATATATATATTTGCTAAAATATGATGAAACCTTTATGAGGAATATAAGTCTCCCCCATCTTGTGTCAAATTCTCGTAGAAAAAGAAAGTAAGAAAGAAAGAAACTTATGTGATGTTTGGTAGAGGGATTCGTTTCCTGATTCGAATCATGATTCGTGATTCGCAACTCGCTACAGTATTTTCTCTCACAAAAAATACACGTAAATTGAAAATAATTCTAATCACATGGTTCTAATTCATGAACCAAACGGACTCTTAGTGGTTTTCTCCTATAAATCTTAAGAAATTTTCTCCTAAAACCTCGTCTCGTAAGAAGTTTCTATAACAGTGCAAAATGAAAAGAACAATATACAAGATAAATAGATGTTGTGTTATTCAACTCGATGCATTATCTGAAACTATTGAATATGCACATAATATTAAAATATACAGCTCATATGAACAAATAAAGAATACACCAATTCTCATTCCTCATAAGGGACCAAGGCCAGAAATATTGTTAAGAGGAGAAAACAACAAAATCGGAATTGACCATGGACTAGCTCACCTTGTTTTCCATCGAGCAAAGAGCAAATTTCCAACCCTTACTTTCGTTAAGATTGCACAAGAGAGCATCAATCCACTCACTCTTGCCTGAATTAGGGACTCCAGTTACTACAGTTAATTCACCTAGCACGACCTGATTAAAAAACAATAATAAAATAAGGACTAAATCAGACTATCTCCACAACCAGGCGCCTAAACAAGTCTGCATCTTTTTTACCCAGTTAAAAGTAAAAAAGAAAGCCCCAAAAATCAGCTAATGAAAATAAGATCACTATTTTTCTTTTATCTTTATTTCTTGATAAGATAATTCAAATAAATGACAAAACATCTATCCAAAATCTAAATCGCAAATGTTTAACAATGACTGAAAATGAAAGGGCCTATCAAGCAACTCCTACTACTTCAAAGCCTCACTAATCCCTCTCCTTCATTTCTGGGATGGGGATTATGTTGATTTTTAATACAGTTTTAGTTTGGAAATGGACAACAGTTTTACATATCTTCTTGATGAGCTTGGACTAAGAAGTTTTAGTATTGTATTTAGCTTATTACTCAAATAAACTTAATCTAACAATTTCTTATTTAATTCATTTTGGTTATTAAGATTTAATTTCATAAATGTTCATTACCTCAATTTATTACTAAAATATACATTAGAAGAATAAATATTGTTTTTTCAGTTCCTTCAATCCCACAATGTAGCAAACATACAATAGTAGTAATCAGAAGACACTTCATCACTTATTTCAATCCAAGTAATAACCTAATACTATCCAATCTTGTGCACCAAACTCAGCTTAAGGTACTTTCTCAACTATTATTCAATGAACAATACGAGATATGCTTACATTATACAAGTGATTTAGAGATCTCCACCCAGTTGACGCACCAAACTCATCTCCAAAAGTCCGATAATAATATGCATCTATTTCACCGAAATAATCTTTAAAATTGAACAATCCCCGTATAGGGTATAACTCAGCATTCTCAATTACTTCCTTCAGTACATCAGGACCCATATACATGAGAACCTGTAAAAGTATAACACGTAGTAGTTAAGGCTTGGTAAAGGGATAGCCGAGAAAACTATCAAGAAATAATTAAAGAGAACTCTTCAAAACAAACTAAACAAACAAGCAACACTTTTTTTTATTATAATCATTAGTAACTATAACACAGCCATTGAACTAGGAGATACACAAAAACCAGAACACAAGAGCTAGATTAGTGTGCCCATGCCAAATTTTTAGCATTTGTGGAAGAAAATCACTCTCCAGCGCAATGCTATTCATAGTGCTAATTTAGCATGTACTATACTTGGTGGAAAATTTACCACCAAGTATAGCACGGCCATTGAACTAGGAGATATACAAAAACCAGAACACAAGAGCTAGATTAGTGTGCCCATGCCAAATTTTTAGCATTTGTGGAAGAAAATCACTCTCCAGCGCAATGCTATTCATAGTGCTAATTTAGCATGTACTATACTTGGTGGAAAATTTACCACCAAGTATAGCATATGCCAAATTTTAGCATTTGATTGTTATTGGCTTATATGCTTTACTTGTTCATTTAATCATTGCAAAATTCACATTTTCAAATTATTCAAAAATTAAAAGTTTACTTTTACAACTTTCAAAGCTCAATGATTATGACAAAAAAATAGATTTACATTTAAAATAGCATTATGCATTGGAGCACAAATGAAAATAACACATAAAATTCGCCACTTTCACAATTTTTGGTGCCAAATATACAACTGGCATTAGCATTTGCATCGGATATGGAAACTAAACCCCTGAAATAACATATATTTGCCTATATTGTCAAGAGACTTAGCAGACCTCATTCGCGTCTTTGAAATGATCGACCTCATTTTTCTTTGGCCACTTGACTCGCCAACACCTGCAAGTCAAATGGATCCCAGAGTTATTTTCACAGTGCCACCGAGTCTCTCAAAACAAACAAAAACTGTATGCTAATAACATGACTCTATCTAGTAACCTTTCTCTTCCAACACGGCGTGCAAGCTCTTCCGCCAAGGCTTGACCAGGGACATCTCCATCAGTTGCTAGTATGATGCGTGACGCCTGTCAACACTGATAAATTTAGAAATGAACTGAGCAACTCTAACAGTTATGTGTCTAAATCAAAAGCATAAATTCGCAAACCTTCTTTAAGTACTCTTTGCAGTTCCACAAGTACTGATACTTTGTGTCCTAGCTTTGCAGAAGACACAAAAATAGAATCAGATCTAATTTTTTTTAAATACAAGGGCAGACATTTAAATCATCCAGTAATGTAGCGCGCCACTGAAACACGGTTCGATGTCTAGGGCAAATACACATTGCAGTATACCCATTTGAATCACAAAGAAGACGAGCAAAAATAGAAAAGAAAACAAATGGGGACAAGGATAAGGGAGAGCACAAGACCTCCTACTGCTTTAATGCAACACATTCCTGTATAAATGCTGAATTTTCAACTTTTATAATTAAAATAACACATAAAAATAGTGATTCCATCTAGGACAAGAGTCGGATGAGAACTGGAGATATCTAGTTGCCAAAAAATTGAGTACAAAACATACGGCCAAGAGTGAATTAAGGGAAAAGATAAAGGCCTGTGAATTTTCAAAGGCAAAGCAAGAAAAGAAATGAAGTGATCGCGACAAACCTTTTCTTTAGGTGGCAAATCATTTTCAGAAACACACGGAGGTGCACCATCAGGGACACTCACACAGTTACGGAAGCCAGCTTCTTCCATCGCAAGCTTATCCATTTCGCCCTCAACCTAATGTATAACATAAAAGTGGAGTAAGCATCAGGATGAGGAATGATTTAAGAAGACATTATAGGCAGATAAAATGGTGGAAGATATACAATAATAATGTCACTAGCTTCCTTTATATCATCCAGCCCATAAAAGATCTTCTCAGTGTCTGCTTCCTGACAAAGAGGATGAAGCAAAAGGAGAAAAAAAATGAGACCTGAATCACCAATAGGGAACTCTTTTGCAATTCAACAAGTTCAAATAAAAAGATCTCTCATAAGAACATGTACAAAATTATAGTTTTTTTCTGGATATACAAAATTGAAGCTTGAAACTATGAGATACATTAAACTCAGCGAGCAAAAAAGAAACTAACTATTGGATCACTACTCATTGGAAGAAAAGTGAAATTTTTATGGGAAGTTAAAAACTGAGTTTCACTAAACTAAGAAATAGAAAACGAAGTAATTAATGGACTGCCAATCACCAATACTCTGAAAATTCAAATTATATCTTACATACATGCTATTTTCTTCAAATACACACACGCGAGCAAGCGCAGTAACACAGTGCACACACCCACATGCATTCACTTTTTTTATCAGAAAAGATCCCTTCATGAACCTTTTATCAATATAAAGTTTTATTAAAGTTTTTTCTTATCAAGAGAGAGAGAGAGAGAGAGAGAGAGAGAGAGAGAGAAAGGATACACAAGAACAGCAGAGGATGAGGTGACATATAAACCATTGTTTACCCACCCGCATGCATTAACTAACTATAAACTATTGCTTGTTACCACTTCATTTGGGTAACAAAATTAACGCTATTCAAAGAACCTGCCAAAACTTCTTGTTGATATCCCGATACTTGCAACTAATAAGATTTCCATTTCTCCAGTAAGTAAATGCAATTGCGAACTGCAAATAAATTCCAGAAGTATATAGGTAAGCAGAAAAATAGCCAAAAAAAGAAACTGCGATGCAATATTGGCAAATGAAGAAAACTAAAAGTTTGGTTTTGCGGAAAGCTTTATATAATTAAGTTTGACACCGTCTAGCGGAATTCAGTTTCCACTTTAAAGAAATTTTACGAAGTATTACTGTACAAGCTTGACTTTCAATTTCAAATTACACGCTAACTGGTGCAAACCTGCCCGCTTGTCTAATGTCCATTTCTGAAATGGTTTTTAAGGGTAATAGCCAATAAACAATAATCTATATCATATATCTTGTTCTAACTTACAGATGAAAAACCCCGAGAATTCTAAACTAAAAATAAAAATGCATAAAAAATCCTTTTTTCCTTAAATAAGCAATATGTGCACCTGATCATCATAACGCTTTTGCATTACAGCATTTCTCTGCATCGTTTCCTTTGATATCATTCTCTCTGAAAAGTAAGCAACTATCTGAACAAAGGAAAGAACAAGGTCAGCCATAAACTACCAGAGAAGGTGTCTGGTATTATCAGTACAAGCAGCTCTGTAAGATTTGATAACAAAGATGAAACCAGAAACATCAGAGTCTGATATTAAAAACGAAAACTAGAATTCCAGAGCTGACAAATCCAGTGAATTTGATAGTGACTTTGACCAGCACTCAGAGAATCAAACAGAGAAAAATCGTACGAGCTAAAAATATTTAGATAAAATAATACCTGTACAGTAACTGGAGTGCACTTTTATGAATAACATTAAAGAAAAACAATCTTTTTCTTCATGGCAAACAGAGCAGCAAAGTTTGTTTTGAAAAAACCAAACTGGAATGAAAAACAAAAGCAAAACAATATTTTTTAAAGAATAATAATAAAAATAAAAATCCGAATTCATTTTTGTTTGAAAAATTATTTTTGAGGGTAAAAAGGTTATGAAGCAATTGGAATAAACTGCATATACAAATCACGTTCAAGGAAAGAGGTAGAAGACAATGAAATTTAACAACCTCATCACAAGGTGGTTCCAGTCCCAGATCCTCGATTGTTATCTCTCGTATTTTCTTTATTCTGGCTATTTTGTTTGGTCTTTCATAAGCTGGCTTACTCTCCGCAAACGCCTGCAACAAACCGGCAACACTAAGCCAATTGACTTGGATATACATTTATTTATCTTCAGTATAATGCTCAAGGAATATTTTATAGACTCACTCTAGTGCTGCCTCTCCACCCACATTTTGCACGAAAACACACCCACAAAGCCGAACTCCTACACATCAAGCATGCACGACTTGAATATGATCCGCAATCCATTAAAGAATAAAACCTGTAAACGAGTTAAAGCTTACCCATCTTGTTCAATAAAAAGAGATAAGCTCCTTTCCTCTTGATCACCACCATTGCACTACATGAAAGTAAACAAAAGTGACCAGATGTGAGCACAAGTGTCCCAATCAAAAGAAAAGGGATATACATAAGCAGAGTTAGGATGTGTTTGGAAAGAGGGAAAGAAAATAGGAAGTAAAGAAAGGTATTTAAATCAGGGATAATAGAGAGGAAGGGTAGGACCCTTCTCTTATTGTGTTTGGTATGTATACCCCCTCTAATCGCCGATAATGGGGGGACATCAAATTGGAATTCTTTGAAGGATATGAAATCCCTCACCCCATCCATTCCCTCCTCCTTTCTCTCCTACCAAACTCCTTCCACCTTTTTCTCCTACCAAACGAGCTCTAGACTTGCCTTGCTCAGGTTTTCCAAAAGAAAATCTCTACAAAAATTCCATCTTCTTCAACAGACGATATTACTAAGTTCAAACACATTAAAGAGTCCATTCACATTTGGCTTTCCAATTTTTACCAGCCCGTTCACATTCAACAATCCCCAGAGAATCAAAACTGAAATTGATATAAAGTAAGCATAATAGACAAAACGAAAACTACAAAATACCATTGGACAAATCAAGTGGTTAAATTGACCCGGCACAGATATGTCACACTCCAGACCAAGGTCCTCCAGTTTCTGCTTCAAAATCCTGAACTGGGCAGCATTCTTCTCTTCTGGATCCTCCAAAACGACTACAACAAAATAAAACAAGCTGATATTTCAAAAACAAACGCAACATCTGTTTTTTTTTTTTTTTTTTTTTTCCTATAGTTCTCTTCAAAAGTTCAAAAACTACCATATTATTAAAAGCAATACCAACAAAAACATACTCATATAGATGAAAGAACAGTAAGTTTGAAGGTTCATATCATACCTGTTCTGGGGTCACTGGCTTGAGAGACACTGGAGTAACCATTAGTCTTGATAAGGCAAAAGGGCTGAGTTCTGGAGGTGGGTTTTGAAGGGAAAGCGGAGAAAGAGAGTTTACAAGTGTTGGAGAGGCGTCTATGTGAAGCAGGGGTTAATGGGTTTGAGAAAAAAGTAGACTTGAGGAATTGCTTTGACCCCATTAAAACACTGCTTGTGGGTTTTAAGGAGAGCTTGTGAAGTGAATTATAAAAAAGACGCATTTCTGCGCAAAAGAAGCCAGGTCCCGTATATGAATATGTTCAAGTTTGGAATAGGAAAAGGTAACATACAAATACCATGGCTACCAAGCAGAAAAAAAGAAGAAGAAGAAGAAGAAGAAGAAGAAGAAGGAGAAGAAGTGGTTAATGGGTTTGAAGAAACGTCGCGGGGCGACTTCAGGAGGGTCCGCTCGGCTCAGGTGAGTGGGCTCGGCTCGGTGGACGGCGGCGAGTGCGGTGTTTGAGTGTGGGGGGAGGCAGCGACGGAAGAGGGAGTGAGGGAAAGACTGCTCCGTTCTCTTCTAGGGTGGGATTTTCTTGAAGCCCAAACCGATATAATAAGGACCGTTCATTTTGGCCTCGTTCACTTAGTGAATTTGAGTTTTCAATTTGAGTTGAGATGTGATATTTTCTGAGAACTTTTTACTGTAGTAAAAAATTTTAATGTGACATTTTTTGAGAGCTTTTTACTGTAAAAATTTAAAACTAAAAACTCAAATCGGTGAAGTAAACGAGGCCATTAATTTTGTTAATTTGAGTTTAGAATTTTAGTTTTATTAGAGTAAAAAAATTTTATAAACAATCACATTTTTTTTTTGTTGCTACAATAAAAAATTTTCACATAAAATTAGATTTCAATTCGAATTAAAAACTCGAATTAACGAACTAAACGAGCCTTAAATTTTTGAGCGTGTAGAGAGAGATAAAAAGGAAAAAAAATCAGAAATACTACTCATTAAAAAAAGTATTAGGATTAGGGAGAAAAATGTAAATATGTCAAGATTTGAAATGAATTAAAATTAATAGATTAATAGTTTATAGAAGTTAATAAATATGCCAAATTATTATTTTTATTTATAACTTGTATGGTTATGAACCATAACTTGATAAGTTATTATCCATAATTCACGGTTTTTATTCATAACTTGTATGGTTATGAACCATAACTTGACAAATTTGTCCATAATTTATCTTATTATGAACCATAACTTAACAAGTTATGACCTATTAATTTCTATAATTAAAAATTGACCTATATACTATCTTAAGCTTTTCATATTGACATATTTTCTACTATTTCTGTTAAGATTTTTATCAATTACGTCACTAAATTTTAAAATCATTTTTAATTTAACTTTTGAACTTTAAAATATCTCATTTTATTTTTTAAATTTTATCCCATTTAATTTTTTTATAAGAATTTCTGTTAAAATCAAACGAAAAAATTAGAAATTAAGTATGGTCATTTGGTTTTTATTTATTTTTTTAAACATAAAATCTAAACATAAAAATAGCATGACTGTATTATTTTCTTTTTTAATCCATTTTTAACAGAAATTATAAGATGAGGTGTTAAGTAAGAATAATATACAATTTAAGAAAGAAAATTAAAGTTTTTAAAGTTTATAAGACAAGTTAAAAACAAATATAAAATTTAGAAGCCACTAATGATAATAATTCAGAATATTATTTGTATAACTCAATTAAAAAAATAAACAATTATTATTTAATTAATAAAAAAATAAATAATCATAATAGGCAATTAATTATTTAAAAGGACGTAAATAAGAATCACAGTAAATCATATACTTTTCTCTATAAATATAAATCAGGGCTAAAAGTAGTTGGGGGTTTTTCTTTTAAAATTACAAAAATTAACTTTGGAGGTGTCGAAGTAATTTGCTTAATCAGTAGTTGACTGGAACATAATCAGTCAACCAATGCAATTATAACTTGAAAATATAATTATTTAAATTCATGTCTAGTTCTTTTATATGCTATGATCTCGTTCACTTCACGGATTCAAATTTTCAATTCGAGTTGAGATGTGATATTTTTTAAGAACTTTTTACTATAACAGAAAAAATTAAATGTGACATTTTTTGAGAGTTTTTTACTGTAAAAATCTAAAACTAAAAATTCAAATTGGTGAAATAAAGGAGACCTATAATTATCTTTTATTTTTTTCATTGTAAATGTAATTGTTACATGTTCTGATGTCTTTACAGGTCAAAGCATAACATCCGCTTCTAATTCTTCAAATATCACTAAAAATGATAAAATTATTATTTATATCACTACACTTAAAAATAAATAAATATCTTTCAATTAATAAAAATAAATGAAATACCATGATAATACTAAATTATTTAGAATAATATAAATAATATGTATGAATAAAACAATAATAAACCATGTACTTTTTTCTATTTGATCTTTTTTATTTTTTTATACTATGAAATGTTATCTTTTTTTTTCTATTTGATCTTTTTTTTTTATATATTCTATGAAATACTATGTTGGTAATTGTCTTTTGGTGGAGCCATGGGTGTTCATAAAATCCAATCAACTGATTAAACCAACTAATTTAATCTATTTTTAATGGATAATCAACTTGAATTGGATTGAATTTGATGTGATTTTTTTAAAGCTGATTTGGATTGAATTGCATATTAATTTTACTTTCAAAACACACATTCAAATCGATCCAATCCTTATATATTACCTAAAAAAATAAAAAATAGATTATGTTTTCTTTCTATGTAGATCATCATAAAATAGAGTAGTAGATGTGCATGTTTGAATTTTCTTTGTTGTTTCTTTATAGTTTTGAATAAAACGTCTATTTCTTTATAGTTGTTTGTTGGATTTTTAATTAAATTTCAAGTTTGTATTTTGGAGTTTATATAGATTTTTTATTTGTGAATGTTAATTCTTATATTTTTTTAACTACGTAGCATTTGAATTATGTTAAAAAATCTAACAAATAGGTTGAACTTAAAAATAAAAATTAAAAAACTATACAAAAAACCCAAGCCTAAAATTGATTGCTCCAATCCAATCCAAACCAATCTCAATCCGATCATATTAAATTGAATGATATACTAATAATTAGATTGGATTGGATGAAATATTTAAAAACTGACCTTAGATTGGTTTGGTTGTTATATGGTTAATAGAGGTTGGATTGGAATTAGATTGAATGAAGAGTTTTTTTTTTTTTTTTTTTTTTTTTTTTTTTTTTACATTGTTAGATCTTATTTGACGGTTGTGATTTCTTTTGTTGCTAATGACGAAAAAAGATTCGGTACCATAGTGATTTTCAAAAAATAAAAAGAAAAAAGGAAAAGTTAGAGCGGACTTTTGAATCCATATTCATTGATTTTTATTTTAATTATAATATAATTGTATGTTATGATATCATGTAAAAATACTTATATATGGGACTCGTTTAGTTCAGCTGATTCAAGTTTTTAATTCGAATTGAGATGTGACTTTATGTGAGAGCTTTTTACTGTAATAAAAAAATTAAATATAACTATTTATGAGAGCTTTTTACTGTAACAAAACTCAAATTTTAAACTCAAATGAGTAAAATGAATATGCCCACAAAAGCCTCAAAGTTGCTGTCGTCGTTTTGTCCTCAGACATTTCAGCCTGCATTTCGTCCAATTTTTTTTTAAGTTTTCTTTTCTTATTTTTTTCTTCCTTTTACTTGTTTTTTGGGTCCATTTCTTTTCTCATTTGTTTCTTTAGCCCCTAATTTTTATTTTTCCTCTCACATTCCTCTTTCACTTGCTTCTTTAGTGCTTAATTTTTATTTTTCATCTCACTCTTATTTAATCTCATTATCATTTTAATCTCTCTATTTTGTTTTTAATTTTAATTTTTTTCTTTTCTTCCTTTTTGTTTGTATGTTTGTTTAGTTTCTCATTTTTTCCTCCTATCCTTTATTTAATTTTATCCTTTTTTCACTATATTAACCTTTTTTTTTTTTTTTTTTTTTTTTGCTTTTCTTCCTTTTGTTGTTTCAGTCCTCCTCTTTTTATTTGATTTTTTAGTCTCTTATTTTTTTCTCTCATTCTTATTTAATATTTTTTTTTATCACCACTGTACATTCTTGTGTTTTTACGTTCTTTATTCTTTATCTTTTATATTTTTCTTCTTTTTTTTTTGTCATCCCTCTCATTTTTAGTTGCTTCTTTAGTTGCTCATTTTTTTTTTTTTTTTTATCATCTTTATAAAATTTTATAATAACTTTTTCCCAGAATACATTCTTATTTATTTTTTAAAATGCCATCATCATAAATATTTCTTCCCTAACTGTCTTGGTGAAATAATTTTTTTATTAGCCGTGTATTAACTAAAAACTAACTAAGATTTATGTTATTAGAAAAACAAAAGTAATAATACAATAATTAAAACTTAATACAAAGATAAAAATTACCTACCTGCATAGCACGTGGCCTCAGAAGGAAATGGCTTGATAAACTTGTCAGTGTTTTTCCTAAATAATAATAAAATGGGACCTACTTCACTATGTTAAGAGATTGTTATTTTAGAGTGTAATTTAAGTATAGTGTTTGAGTTAAATTTAAGTTATAATTTGAGTTAAAGTTAGAATTTAAATAAAATTAAGTAAAATTAAATAAAATTAAAACTTAAAAGAACATAAATTTAAATAAAATTAATACTTAAATTGTTATTTTTTTAAATTTTATAAATAAAAAAACATGTGTTAAATATGTTAAGTTTATATTTGTTAAACCTATATAAAATTTATAAAAATTAAAAAATATATAAATATAATAATTAAAAAAACTAAAATTATATAAAAATTAAAAAATATATAAATATAATAATTAAAAAAACTTGATCTACTATTACGCCTATAAGAGAATCTTCTTAATAAAATAATAAAATTAACAAAAAAAAAAAAAAAACTTTTTGTCTGTGGCTGAATTGAAAAATCCAAAAGTTTTTCATCACTCTTCAGTCGTCACTCAAAAGAGGTTGGCAGAATTCGTAATTTGAGGCACTTGTGAGCCTTATTTCCTAATCATCTCCCACTAAATTTCTGTAGCTCCTGAGTAGAGAGTTGAGACGAATTTTCCGCCATTGTTTCTTCGTATGCCCCAAACACACTGAAGGTACAACCTTTTTCTCTAACCTGTATTTTTTTTGCCATTATTTTTGTTATTGTTATTATTGGTATTATTTTCTCTTCATCTGTACAACCTCATTTTGGTTTCCGAGAAACTGCCAGAACATTGACAAGTTTGGAACTTTTGAATTTTTACATAGCTCACTCCAGATTTCTGTTTGTCTTCTTGTTATTTTTTTCTTGTTTGAAAATAGAGGAAACCCTTTTGTTGCTTGTTTTTCTTGTTGCCCACTTAAGTTCTCTCAGTTTCCCCTGGCAACTAACCGAGGTTTGTGGAGGTTTTGGGGTTTTTTTTTTTTTTTTTTTTTTTTTTTTTTTTTAAGCATACAGATCTAGGTTGATGTACTTCAAAAATGTTCTTAGCTTCTTACTTTGTGACAATATGATCTTTAAGTTAGATTTAAGACAGATCGAGTTAGTAAGAAAGTATTTTTTAGATTTAAGACAGATCGAGTTAGTAAGAAAGTATTTTTGGCACCCATTTTAGGAATATGCACAATTTTGAGTTTTATAGTCAAATTTTTGTATTTATGCAGTTGATTGCTTTTAGACTAACTTGACTTTTAGATTGGAAGTATCAATAGAAAAAAAAAATGGTGTTTACTTGCAACGGTAAATGAATTAGATTGGGATTATGTCCATGTCTTGGGATTCTAAACATTGAGAAACCAGATCCAGTCTCGAGTGTTTTCCTTTCCTCCTTTTTCCTTGGCTCCTTAATTTGGACTTGGATGTGATTCAGAAGTTTTTGGTCTGATTTTTCTCTTTCACTTATTTAGGGTGATGAATGAAATTGCTGAGTCTTTTTTTGGCATGTTTAAATGCAGGTTATACATAACATTGTCCTGACTCTGGCTTCTATAAGGACTTCTTAGCATGAATTTCATGTTATGATGCAGTTGCAAATCTCGTCATTCTTTTTTTTTCCTGATTCTATCTTGTAGTTTCATTATTGCTACTAGATCTTATAGGAGTAACTTCTCTCGCTGTGCTTCTATCAGCTTGTTTATCGAACTTTCTCTCTTCAAAAGTCATAACTAGTGAGTATTTGAATTTTGGACTTGGGCCTGATCATCCCCCCGTGTGTCTTCGCTATCTTTAACACACAGTTGTGGGTAGTTGAGCTTTTAGTTGATATGGAAGTTCAGAGGGCTACTAATGGTGGAAAGAATTGTTCTACTATGACTCCACTTAGAATGGTTAGGGGTCTCTTGTGTCTACTTGTGCTTCTTTTGACCGCCTTCATGATGTTAGTGTATTTTGGCTTTGTGAGTGCTGTAATAATTCGGTTTTTCAGCATATATTACAGCAGAAAAGTGACATCGTTCTTCTTTGGTACTTGGTTAGCTTTGTGGCCTTTCCTTTTTGAAAAGATAAACATGACCAAAGTCATTTTTTCAGGAGAAACACTTCCTCCTAGGGAACGCGTTTTGATTATCGCAAACCATAGAACTGAAGTTGATTGGATGTACTTGTGGGACCTAGCATTGCGGAAGGGAAGAATCGGTTATATAAAGTATGTCCTTAAGAGCAGTTTGATGAAACTACCTTTATTTGGTTGGTCATTCCAGATATTGGAGTTCATCCCCGTGGCGAGAAAGTGGGAAGTTGATGAATCTATTATGCGCCAGATGCTTTCAACGTTTAAGGATCCTCAAGATCCCCTCTGGCTTGCTCTTTTCCCAGAAGGCACAGACTACACGTAAATTTCTTTTACTGCATAATTCCATTCTTTGTTCTTTTTTCCATATGTGAAGAAAGTGTAGTAAGATCTTAAAAAGCCTGTCTGCAAGAATCAAGAAGGTTTTTCATACTATGAGTAGATTGTTGGCTGATTGACCATATCCTATCCAGGAATTATTTTTTTTTTATGAAAAGAAAACAGAAGTGACAAAATATTAAAAAAAAGATTGAAGTATAAACCTTTTACTTTCCGAAATTTAATGCCTTATGACGCTTGGATCCTATTTCCATCAAATATAGTGTGTATTGATATTGAATTTTTCTTTCTCTAATCTATAAAGCTGTTTGAAGTTCTTTTATTCAATTGACTCCTTTGTGCAGTGAGCAGAAGTGCATCCGCAGCCAGAAATATGCTGCAGAAAATGGCCTTCCTATCCTAAATCATGTCTTACTTCCAAAAACAAAGGGCTTTTTCGCCTGTTTGGAATGTTTGAGAGGATCTCTTGATGCAGGTATCTGTCTCTTTTCATGGAATGTAGCTCAAGCATTTTATTGCATAATGCCCCTTGTTTTACATTTCCTTTGGCTTTTGAAACAAACTTGCATGTCTTGCAATAGCAATAGATTTGAGTTTTTAATTCGAGTTGAAATTTGATTTTATGTGAGCTTTTATTACAAAAAAGTTAGATGTGATTGTTTGTGAGAGCTTTTTACTGTAACTCAATTTAAACTCGGTAAGCCGAACTTTTCTGAGTACTATTACTATGACCGGAACTTTTCTGAGTACAACCATATTTTCCATCGACAACTTTAGTGATCTAATAATACAAGCAACTTCTTCGTTGATACATATTCTTCAGGAATATTTGAAATAAACTGATAGCCTAATGCACATCTCCCAAATCCTTTGATTTTTGTTATTTTGCGACTTAGGTCATTTTTTGCACATGTTCCACTACTATCATTACAAATTTAGTACAATATCATGCATGCATATGAACATAACCTGCCTTATTTGTGGTGTTAACCAAACCTATAACAGGTGATATTGTGCAGCAAGCTCATTTACTTTTCGTTGTATCTTTTTAACTTGTCTTCCAGATCGCACTAAGTTACTATTTTACTTACTGCAGTTTATGATGTCACTATTGCTTACAAGCATTGCTGCCCAACTTTCATGGATAATGTTCTTGGGGTGGCTCCGTCTGAAGTTCACATCCATGTTCAACGCATAACCATTGACAATATACCAACCTCTGAAGAAGAGGATCAATACGTGGTTAATCAATAGATTCCATCTCAAAGACCAGATGCTCTCCGATTTTCATTCTCGGTGCCATTTCCCTGACCAAGGAACGGAAAAAGAACTCTCTACCACAAAGTGCCTTGTTAATTTTGGGGCAGTAATTCTCCTGACGGGTATATTTACTTACTGCACTTTTTTCTCCTCAATCTGGTTTAAAATCTTTATATGTTTGGTCTGTGTATATTTCACATATGCTACCTATTTCAACATAAGACCATTGCCCGTTGACCTTGTAAAAGCTTTGTCTAAAAGCAAATCATCGTAGGTCTCTTGTATCTGTATTTCCAATGTGGTTCTGAAGTCCATAACAGCCAAAAATTTTGCTTCACACGTGATGAATTATCAATGGCACGGTTAACTCTTTAACTTTGCTATTTTGTTACTGGTGACATGTTTTTATAACGCACCTCTAAAATAATTGTTGAAGATAATTATGGAAACAGAAAAGAAAAAACCGTTTGGGCAGGGAAAAAAGTGTTGTTTTTTGAGGCGTAAGAAATTGCTTTCATTAAAGTGTTATTTGTTCCTGCTTAAAAAGAGTTGACTAATCAGATTCTTAACTAACAAATTACTTTTAAGATAAGATACAACCAATTCACGAATTTAATAAGGAAATTTCTTTGATAGGAATTGTTCTTTTGCACTACCAATAGGTGCTGTTATTTAGCTATTAAATCAATTTTGAACGGTATAATCTATGCACACAGGTTCAGACTGTTAAAAAGACAGATCTATTCTCTGAACATTATGGAAACCTCTAGTTGGTTTGGACCAAATTACCCAAAAATATTATGCGATGAAACTGATTCCCCACTAAAACATAAATGTAGAGTAATATTTCTCGGGGAAGAACCAAGCAGCTTAGTGGATTAATTTAGGAGTTATTTGGTACATATATTCAAAACTCAAATTATTATTCTGTTATAATGTTTTTCTTTAATAAAAAGTTTAAATTAAAAAAATTCTCGTCAATAGTTCTTTCACAAAAAATTTAAATCAAAACTCAAATTATGATTCAAATACTCTGCTCAAATGGGCGATTAGTCATCCGCGGGGTGACAATATTTTAGTAATGATTTTCTAGATCTATGACCGTTGTCCTTTAAGCTTTATTTACGTGAAACTTCAAAGTTTTCTATTTGTTTTTGGTTTCTCTTTAGAAATGATAAACAACGTGAACAAAGAACCGAACAGAATAGAGTTTTGTGAAAGACATGATTTTATGGCCGTTTTCCTTCCTTGTAGTTGTACCACCTGTCGATTGCATATATAACTTCTTTGTGGTGTTGCCATTATGCAACACCGCCATAGCTATGTTTGTTAATAATTTCTCTTTCCTTTTTACTGCCGATCCAACGCAGTTGTTTGGCTTTGCACCTTGTACGTTGTAACGAACTGTGTTTAAATTATTTTTACATCAATTGTTATAAATAATTTTGTCAAGTATTATTTTTGGTTGGACATACAAAATAGAATCTATGTGGGAAATATTATATAGAAGCAATTTTTTCCTCTAATTAACTCATAAAAAATAAAAAATAAAACTATGGTTCGTCATGATAATATAACATTATTTGAAAAATACCATTTTAAAGTGTCACATAATGTCAAATTAAAAAAAAAAAAAAAAACAAAAACAAAACAAATACGATGGTTTAAGATAAGGTAATAAAGAGTAGACGATTTAAAATTTTAACTGAAAGTAATCGAGATCTTTTGTAGAAAGCAAATAAAAATGCATGAAAAAGTGAGAGGACTAGAAGTGAGAAATCTGTGTGATTGTAACAGGTAATCTTTTTCTGAAGAAACAGGAGATGCTAATTTTGAATATGCTAAAAGAAAGCACAAGCCACTATGTATTTATCTTAATGACATCAAACCAACACTTTGCGTGATTTTTAGTCCCAAATTCCCAATGGTGCAAATTGGGTTGTTGAGAATGAGAAGTCAAAGGAAAATGACTTCGTATCACAAGCTAACCACTAGAATGCCTCAAGTTAATGTGTTGTTACCTTGCTTTCTTCATAGTTCCCACAAATATTTTGCTATTCCTGGAAATCACTTGGCGTAAAAGCTTCAACTAATAATCTCTCATTGCTTCTGTGTTTCTTTAATCTTACTTTGAATTCCAAACTCCTGTTATCTACCATTTTCAGCCAATCATGAAGAATCTTCAATAATCAATTATTTGATTACCCTTTTGAACCTTCAAATTACACGCTTTTTTAATGGTTAGGGAAAAAAGAAAACACGTTTTTTGGCCAAACAATTATTTTTTGGATAATCTCTTTTGGACCCTACTTTTTTCTCCGTGTTTAGTCTCAATCATGCTTCATTGGATTTACTCAAAAAGGAGAGTTATACTATAATTTATATGATAATGTAGGAAAACGATCATTATGATGGTATGTATTTCTGTATAAGGATCGAATCAAGTTTGACAATTCAAATCGACGTCTCCTAATAAGGTACATTTGATACTGTATCAAAGAATTCTTGTTTGGAACTTCTATTCTATGTGAATTTGGGTTCTGATGAAAGAACATTGGAGAGCCATACCTGAGAAGAGCATTTGGGCACTTATTCTCAACAAGGCTTTAAGCTTACTCTATAAATTCTTCGTCACTTACCGGTGGACCAATGTTGAAACAAAAAGAAACTTTTAATTTCTCAAAATTATACTTCCATGAGCATGGGCAAAAAGGGAAGAAAATCAAGCCAAAGAGAGATTTTAGCTGAAAAGTCGTGGAATAATGGACAATGATAGAGCAACAGCTAAAGCTCATTAGTTGGAGAGCAATTCTTGTATCCAATCATGATACTAGATTGACAAAATAGTTAAAAAGTCCAAACAAGCATGTTTTCACTTGTCTTTATTGATAAGGAAGTCATAACTGTCCTATGTTTCGCAAGGAATTAAATAAATCTAGTTGATATTCTTGAAAAATAAAATGTCTAGTTTTTACTCTTTGTAGCTAGGCAAATTGAAGCACGAAATGAGAAATAATAACACAATAATGTTGTCAATCTAGCAAATCAATGTCATTCTGATACCAATCTTTAAACATTAATTCCTTAAAAAACACGATTCCAAACTGTATGGATTTGCTGCAACAAATCTCACCCCATAAATTAGAACATATATCAAAACAAGAAGCATCAACAAATTGGACTAGAAAAGGGAGTCTTTTGGTACCAGAGATTGATTTAAACAAATTTTTTGGTGATCTGACCAAAGTTTTCAGTTGTTGGGATTCTTGATGATCCTCTGAAGAACAACAGTCCTAGCCCTCCGAATATCACGGCTACAAATATCAGCCTGAACACCCAATTCCTCAACATTCTTCATAAACCCTCCCAACTTCTTCTTAATCTCTTGAATCCCAACCCTGACAGCTTCTTCCTCTTCCTCCTCGACCGCGAACTCTGCATTTCGGAGAAACGACTCGATTTCGACCTCCAACCGGTCGATCAAAACTCGGATACTGTCCAAGTCCTTGATGGCAACATAAGTCCCAACCCGCATTGAGCTTATCACCTCCTTCTGCCCCTTTAAAGCATCCTCAAACTTCTTCCACAGCGAGTCGATCCACTTTCCCATGGACCCGATGGGGATCGACGTCGCGGCGGCCAATGCAGCTGCCACGGGCGGTGCAGCCATTGCCGCCGCCACGACAGAGCATATCAAAACCGCGGCGAAGGTCGCCACGAATATCATGCTCGACACCTTCCTCCAGGCGTGGATGCACTTCAGCTTCTTGTCAAGCTTGCTCTTCCTGCTCTGCAGCTTCTCCAGCATTGCCGTCTGCTGCCGGTGAACCGCCTGGAAAAGCGCGAAGAACTCCGCAGTGAATGGGTCCCCGGCGGACTTGAAATTCCTCAACTCCTCCAAAGTCCTCGCATACTTATACGACCCCAATCCACCTTCCTTACTCTCTTCACCATCATCGTCGTCGAACTGCTGCAGCGCGACGAGAATGAGCAGTTGTGTGTCGCGCGCTCTCTTCAAACACTTCTCTAAAGCGGTACAGAAATCGAGAGTTTGCAAGCTGTTTTCGAAGTAGTCCTCGACGAGCTCGAACAGCTCTTGGCTCTTCCAAATGTCTTTCTTGCACTCCAAGATGACTTTTACCACTTCCTGATTCATTTCCAACAGGCATTCCGTCACTTCCTTGAGGGAATCGAACGACAGGGCCCGGACTTCCACGCCAACTGCGAGGGTATTGATCACCTGATAAAATAATCCGAATCCCAAGTCATTTAAATAAAAAAAAAAAATAAATAAATTTATAAGAATATTAAACCACCCCACTTAACGTATTGGTTTTTACCTGATTGGTGCGAGCTTGGAGAGCTGAGTCGAAGGATTGTAAGTCCGAGTCGAGCTTGCAAGCCGCTTCGTAAGAGTTCAACTCGGTTGTGTATTGAGAATTTGAGGAGGAACTTGCAACGTTGTTGTTGTTGTTGTGGTGGCGGTGGTGGTGTTTCTTGCTCATATGACCTCCCATGGTTTCTCCTTAAATTTTTTTTTTTTTTTCAGATCGAAAAACAAACAACAAAGATTCAAACTTTTTTCTGTACTGGGCAAATCCCAGTTGCGAATTTTCTAGGCTAAAACAAAAGCAATGAAATTCGACTAGCTTTCTTCAGACCAAATAATCACAATCATCATGAAACAAAAAGAACCCAACTTTTTCTTTTCGGGGGAATTTGAGTGAAATGAGAAAGGATAGAATTTTGAGAACCCTGAAAGCGATTATACAAGTGGATAACAAAATCTAAAGAAACGAGGGGAAATTAGTTAAAGATTTTTTTGGTGGTTTTTTTTTTTTTTTTTTTTTTTTTAAATATAAAAAGAGGAAAGTTATAATAGAGAGAAGAAACTTGAGGCGAATGACGGAGCGAAGAAGCTTAAAGAGAACTAAAACTGTCAAGAACCAGGAAAATGTGGAGAGATTTGGTCTTTTATTTTATTTTATTTTTGGAGTTGGGAGATTATATTAGGAATAGCTTGCACGCATGAGGAAATTGAGTGAAATGGATATGGACATGGATAATCCGGGAAGCAATGTCTCTCTATCTCTCTCTATACTTCTCTCCACTTTCTCTCTCTAAAAAAATGAAATTTGGTTAGAGGCTTTTTTGACGCGCAAATTCCAACCGTTACCAGGAGAAGGGAAGTAAGGATTTTGCAGAGAATGTTGAAAGGCGGCAAGAGCTTCAACTTAAAGACTGGTTTGTGGTTGTGGGAGTAACTAACAAAAATAAAAAATAAAATAAAACTATAACAATAATAACATGAAGAAACCAAAGTCTTTGAATTGGTAAAGACAAAAGCCCCTTCACCAAGTTTTGAGATACAAAACAAAGAGGTAAACAGCTGTCGTGTCACCCAAAGCTGCCCCACTTTTTATGTGACGAAAATACCCTTTGAGTCCCTTTATTAAAATTGGAAGAGAAAAAGGGAAATATTTGATGAAAGCCGAGAAATAATGCTGGAAATCTATTGAAGAAAGAAAATGCTCACAAGGCTAATCCATAAAAAAAATAAAAAATAATAAAAAGTTCCCCTTTGGAAAATAAGAAAATAACCCAAAAAAATAAAATAAAATAAAAAGCGAAAAATATGATTATTTTCTTAATTTAAATTCTATGTTGTTCCAAACTCTATGTTTATAGTTTTTGTTCAATTTTTTCATTTTAATTTTCGATATATCCAGTTCTACCAAATATTGATACATATCCTGAAGGCTTGATTTCTCTCCAAAGAAATCCCAAATACCATCTGAGAAGCACTTCATTCCTTTCTCACGTTAATACTAGTAAACTAAATATGGGTATCTACATAAGCTTCAATATTTCGCTTATGAGGATATAGAAGGGAAATATATATACCTACTGCTGTGCTAAACTAAGAATTGCTATGCTGCAAACTCAAGTATAGATGAAGGCAGCGAAACTCTAGACCTAGAAGGGAAAATGGAGGCTTGAATGATTAAGGAATGTAAATTTATTTGAAGATTTTATATGCGCTCTCTAACCGTACAAAGTACGCTTTATTTTTGAACCATATCAGAATAATGATACCATAGAACTGTAAGATTATAGTGACATGTATACATAACATTCAGATGATAAGTTTAACTGTGAAATGATGACAAGTTTAACTATGAAATTTTGAATTAATTGTGTAGCAAAACTTTCATTAGTTTTTCAAAATCAAACGAGAGTAAGGCGCATAAATTATAATATAAAAATAAATCAATTATAAAACACAATTTTTATAACAAAAAGACTTCTTAGATTCTCCTCTTTGAACTCTTAAGCACTTGCAAGATTCGGAGAAGGTATTTCATTATCACATATTGAACATCCATATATTTATCCTAAATGCTTGTTTTCCATCCAAAGAATTCCATATACTATCAGAAAAGACACTTTGTCACAAATACTGGTTTATATGTGATGCTTGGTGGCTATAGTCTTTCAATCCATCATATACAAACAAAGATAGGTTAGTTGAGAATATTCATGTGTAATCTCTCTATGGATATTTTAATAGTTCATGACAAGTTGACAACTGCCAACATAATTGGTATTTGTGCAAACCAAGTAAATAATACTAAAAGAATATTGAAGGGAAACAGATATACCTTTTTGCTGAACTAGGAACTGCTCTTGCAATCACAAAGTATAAATGAAGGCAGTGAAACTCTAGACCTAGAAGGGAAAATGGAGGCTTGAATGGTTGGCAGCACTATCACATTATCTATTTATATTACCATCTTCAGACCTAGATGTGGGCTTAGGGGTTAAGAAATGTAAATTTCAAGATAATACATGCGCTCTACTTTCAAACCGTATCAAAATGATGACACCTTTATAATAGTATAAGATGACGATGCATGTTCATAATTTTCACACTATAAGTTTAGCTGTAAAATCCTAAATTGATCATGTATTGAAAACCTTCACTAATTTTCTTAAATAAACGAGAGTGATGGCGAGAGTGATGCGCATGTAATTTACTAGATAATTGACCACGTGAATATCCAATAATTTTAACAAAGTTACTCAAAATAGTGCTAATAAAATAAGCTTTGTTTGACACTTAAGCTAAAACATTAAAATAATATTTTAACTCAACAAAAAGATTCCAACGAGCTATTAGTAGCCAAGTAAGAGTAATAAGAGACGGAGATAGAAAATTAAAATGTAACGGACAAAGCTTTGCTGCTATTAAATTAAGATTTTTTTTTTTTTTTTTTTGAAAAAATTAACAAACTAATTGTGTTTTTCTTCTATTTAGCAACAATTTAACAATTTCAATTACAAACTTATGCATTTCAATCTTCTAATTAATCATTTAGACAATTAAGTCCCCACATAGACAATCAACCGTGAGTGAGAAGATTTAACTGTCATAAATCAATCTCTTCAGTCAATAATTGTTTAGATGGTTTCATTGTTTGGATTGTGTACTTATTAGAAAAGAAAATAAAAGTAACCACCGACGTTGAATAAGCACTTGCTCGTCAAAAAAACAAAATAATAAAGAAACTAAGAAAATCCTATGAATTTATAAATCCTACTTAAAAGATTTTCTTCCAAGTTCCTAGTCAATGACTTTGACCAGAAAAAGGAACATATATACCGCAAAATAAATAATAGTCAAAATAAAAACACATAAGGGCATTTTGGGAATATAGAAAATAAAAGATAGTTAATATTATCGTAAAAAACAAAATAATAAAGAAACTATGGTATGTTTAGTTCGTTGATTCGAGCTTTTAATTTTAGTTGAGATGTGATTTTATATGAGAGTTTTTTATTGTAACAAAAAAATTAGATGTGACTATTTTTTAAAGCTTTTTACTATAACAAAACTTAAATTCTAAACTCAAATCGGTAAAATGAACGGGGCCTAAAAAAATCCTATGAATTTATGAATCCTACTTAAAAGATTTTCTCTCAAGCTCCTAGGCTTAGTTTGGTAGTGCTGTAGATTTTAAAAAAATTACTTTTAGCTGTGTTGAAGGAAGAAACAGCTGTTACAAAAAATAGCTCGGTGTTTGGTAAACTATAATTATAGTAGCTATGCTGATTCTAAAATTATTGTACTAGGTTTGATAAATTATGAGATTAAAGTGTTGTAGATAATTAAAAATTACAACTATATTATATTATAATATAATACAAAAAAACTATTATTATATAATATATTATATAATTATGATATAAAATATAATAATATTATCAAAATAATAACTGAAATAATTAAAAATAACGATTATATTATATTATACTATAATATATATATATATAATTACAATATAATGTATATTTATTATTATATTTAATATAATACATTAAAACTATTATTAAATAACATATTATATAACTATAATACAGAATATAATAATATTATTAAAATAGTTAATATAATTACAATATTATAAAACATATTATAATATTACATAAAAAAATATTAATATTTCAGTTATAATATAATTAAAAATTACAACTATATTATATTATATTATATTATCATTATTATATTATATTAAATAAATATATTATAATTAATACATTATATAACCATGTAATATACTATAATATATATCATAATAATATTAGTATTATAAGATTATATTAATAATTAATTATATTAATTATTATATTATTATTAATATAATAAATATAATTATATTAATGTAATAATATTATTGTAATGTTATTAATACAATAAATATAGTTATATCAATATAATATAATGTAATAATATTATTGTAATATTATTAATATAATAAATATAATTATATTAATACAATATAATATATAATATATTATAAAATAATAATTACAATATCATATTATAATTATAATACCATATTATATGATAAAATAATAATATTAGAGTTAATATAATTATGATATTTTTATTATAATATTAATATTATATTGTATTATATTATGAGTTTGAATTTTAGATTGAGAAGATTGTAAATCTTAAATTTTATTAAGGGTATTATGGGTATTATGAACGTTTTATTCATTATACTATGTTAATTCCTACACAATATAAAAGTTAAAGTTATCTTTAGACTGTTTCTGATTTTGACCGTAAATTTTTTAAAAAAATTTTAAAAAACACTTTTAAAGTGCTACAAATAAAAACTAATTTTAAAAAGGAAATGCAATACCAAATTAAGCCCTAGTCAATGACTTTGACCAGAAAAAGCAACATACATAAAAAAAAGGCCACAAAAGAAATAATAATATCAAAATAAAAACACATAAGGGCATTTTGGGAATATTGAAAATAGAAGATAGTTATTATTATTGTATTCTAGTGAGAAGCCTTCTTGTGGAACTAGGAAACATATGTGATTGCCTGTTCACAGACAGACAGCACCGCCATCCGCGTGGTCGGCCCAATCTTCTTCAAATCATGGCGCACTAACTTCCTCCAAATCTCTGTCTGTTTTTCTTTTGCTTCTTCTCTAATCTAGTGTGAACACGATATTTATTCACCTTACGATTGTCTACCTGGCACACTTCAAAATTCGACACGTGTTTGAACGACACGCGTCTTCACCATACTGGTTTCCGCCGCAGAAGGATTTCAAAACGACTCCACGCTACGTCAACAGACACAGATACTTCCGTCACGTGCTCCATAACGCCCCTCCCATCTCTGTTTGAGACTTTGAGATATAATAACAATAATTGTTATAATAATTATTATTTTATGGATATTATTGCTGTTGCTTGAAAATTTGAAACTAATTTTAATTATTCAGCTCCGTCCTTTTGTTGTCCTTGGCAAGAAGATTAGTAGATTGTTGTTACACCTATGATCTACCTCATCACCCTTCTCCCTACAGAAACTCAAACCTCCATGCTTAGCCAAAATAACCAAAAATCAAAATCAAAATTTAAAAGGACTTTGGCGCACATGCCCCTTAAAATTTTCATAATTGGAAAGTTCCCCCTTAATTTTTTTATTTTGACAAATGGATCCCTAATTTAACAAAAGTGTTGCGGAATGTTCTTAGATCAGTAATGATCGTAAAGCTTTAGACAGAAATGCATATCATGACTTATGTGAACTCGTCTAAATAAAGATGTTAATGATGATGATCTTGTCCAATTCAATTCAAGTTGTGTAAACAAACTCTTTAAAAGTCTTTTTTAGTGATAGGGATACAATTATTTTGGTATTCTTGTTATAGTGAGACATCTCATTAATACTCTATATTTTTAATAATATTAAAAATGTATAGTCACTTTTAAAGAAATGTTCTTTCAGTGCCCTAAGACTAATTTTTGAGATGTAAAATATTTAAACTGTCATCTTCATTAATTAAGTACAATTTAATAACTTTAAAAATATTTTTTACAAATATTTTAACATATTTTACTTTTTAATTTTTAAATATTTTAAAGTATATTTTTAGAATTTCTTTGTAAAAAATTATTAGTTTGCTAATTATTGTTGATTAGTGAGAAGATTAGAAAAGACATTTTATATCTTAAAAATTAGTAAAGAAATTTCACTAAAGATGAAGTATAATTTTAATATTATTAAAAATATGAGATATTAATTAGATGTTTCCCCATATAATATAAAGTATCAAAATAATTTTATCCTTATATTATACACAACTGTCCTTTCCCTAATTAGTTTCTTGAAAAAGATAACTGTCAGTTACAGTGTTAGAAATCATCACGTATCTTGGAGCATTTCAAATTTTCAATCAATTAAGCAAATACCATAATTTCATGCTTACCAAAAAAAAAAAAAAAAAAAAAAAAAAAAAAAAAAAAAAAAAAGTAGCATGATTTTACGCTACGTGTTATTGTGAGGGTTCTCTTTTGTGCGTATTGGTGATAACGTGGAAATTTTGGTCTTATAGGAAGCAAATAATTGGAAGGACCAAACGACAATTATTTTTAAAGGAATCTTTATGATGAAATGAGAAACTTTAATTAAGAAAGGAACATCTTTCCTATGTAAAAATAGTGGAATGAGAAACAATCCACCAAAGCAAATCTTATTAATGTAAATGTAATTAAATAATTATTGATTTATACCATGTAAAACTTTTAAGGGTTGTAAAACATAATAATATTCATTCCCTCTAATTGAAAATCAATATCAAGAGAATGCACGAGTTGAAATTTTCTTTCTACATTCCTAATGATATACAAAGGCCAATAAACTCTCATTACTCATTTTATCATAAGTTAATACATGATTAGATAGTAAAGAGAATTATCCATCTTTTCTCTTTCTTTCGTAAACTCGGCCTTAAAATTTTGTTAGGTATAAATTCATAATCACAGTTCAATACCAAAAAAAAAAAAAAAAAAAAAACCCTCATAATCTTGTCTCAACACAACAAAAGGTATAAAAATGATATGCCAATTAAAAATATATTAATGTTTGCTTGACAATGATAACTTGTTAACCAAAAAAGAAAAAAGAAAAAGGTGCCCACAATAGGTTTAGGTTCAAAATACACATTTCCTATGCAAAATAAATTTTTATGCCTCATTCACTTCACGGATTTGAGTTTTTAATTTAAACTGAAATGTGACATTTTCTTAGAGTTTTTTCACTGTAACAGAAAATTTTAATGTGACATTTTTTAAGAACTTTTTACTGTAAAAACTTAAAACTAAAAACTCAAATCAGTAAAATAAATGAGGTCTTAACAATTTATTTTCCTTCCAATGTCATATGACATGTTGACATCTTGTTGTTTACTTTTTTTTTTTTTTTTTTGTTTAATTTTATAAAATCATGCATTTTTAGAATCTACTCTTTAGTCTGACACATGTATGACACATCTTGTTGTCACGACCATGATTAGGTGTATGACACATGTATCATGACAAAAAGGACCTAAATTGCATATGAAATGTCTGTTTTGTACCTAATAATGGAATCTACTCTTTAGTTTCTTAAAATTATCAAGTAAATTATGTTTTGTTATTTGCTTAGTTGAACTCCACGCGGGAGTAATTTGTGTGTTAATTTTTACTTATCTTGTTATTATTTTTTAATTTATTTAATAGTAAACATCTTAATTAGTTAATTAATTAACACACAACTAATACAAACATCTTTATAAGTATTACCGTTAGAATGACAATAATTACACAAGAAAAAATTAAATGGGGACATATCTAAAAAAATATATTTCAATGAGAATATATACTCAAGAAAAAAGCTATTTAACAAAGGTACATTGAAAAGAGATTAATTGTAGAGACTAAAGAATCTTTTGGCAAAATGAAAAAAAAAAAAAAAAAAAAAAAATTTAAATACGAACACATATATGAAAGAAATTATGTTAATAGAAGTAAAATAAGAAAAAATCACATTTTAAAATTACCAAACAGTAAAAAATTAGAGAGAATGCATGTACTAAAAAATAATAATTGTAATTAAATAAGGCGTAAAAGAATTGAAATGCAAGTCACAATAGTATTTTTCAAAATAAGGTTTTGAAAATGAGACATATTTTAAAACATTTATAAATACGAATATAAAATTCTAAAAAGGAACCAAAATGAAAAATAAAACAAAGTTTTAGGAAAAGAAAAAAAAAAAAAAAAAAAAAAAAAAAAGGCCAAAAAATAACCAAAATAGAAAGTATAAAAGTTTGAAGACAAAAGGAATCAAAATGAAAAAAAAATATATATATAATTTTAGAGCTAAAAAAAAAAAAAAAAGGATAAAATGAAAAGATAAATAAATTTTAAGGTAAAAAAGAAAAACATAAAAGTAGGAAAAAAAATATAGTTTTAAGGTAAAAAGTAAGAAAAGGTCAAAAAAAAAAAAAAGACAAACTAAGAAAATGAATAAGTTTTAAGGCAAAAAGGAGAAATAAAATAAAATAGAAGAATTTTAAAAAAATGGATAAAAGAAAAAAAAAATGGAGGGGGGCCGAAACGTGTGAAACTTGCATTTTGGTCGAAATGGGGAAGCTCTTATTGAGCTTTCTATATGTAGAAGATGATTATCTACAGTGATAAGATTATGACATATATATATATATATATTAACACCATGAGTTTTTCTTGCCTATTATTAATATAATTATGATACTGCAGGAAAATTTTAAGATTTAAAATGATTAAAGTGAGACGTTCTAAACTTGAAGTGTTACTATAAGAAAATGAGGAACTTCATATGTGTCCAATATTTTTACTTCAACGAGTAAAGTGAATCTTTAGTTTTATCTAAGTTGGGGTCAAATAATTTTTATTGAGAAAAGTAGATGAGTGTATTATCTCGCATAAAAAATAGTTGAGGATGTGATGTGATTTTTTATATTTATAAAAAGACTTTAGTTCCAGTAAGTTAATCTTTTGAGTTAAAGTTAAGTTTTTAAACTGTGTTGAGTTAATTCACACGAGTCTCTCCAACAGTTCTCTAATAGTTAGCGCAGAAAATGGAAGAAAAATGAACACAACTTTTTGAATTGAATTACGATAGGGGAAGGATACAAATTAGAACTGTAAGGATAAATTCATCAATTTTGTCAATATATTATATTTTGATAACAGTAGACATAAAGACTACGTTGCTTATGTCTTTATGATCGATTGATAAGATCACGTGGACCCATTGGTGTATTAAAATGAGATCTGTAATAGATTTAAATAGTTACTAGTGTACCTATAAAATTGAGGAGTTCTCTTATTCAAGAATCATTATGGTTGCCAAAAAATATGGGGTTGCTTACTTTTGATGTTGGCCTATAATCCAATTATTAATAGAGTGATAGTTCCATATACTAGTTTCAACTATCGTCTTGCATATTCACACTTAAATAGATTAGTAAAAGATATTCTAATACTGTTGAGGTCAGATTTTATAGCCCATCTCTCACCGTATTCGTGGTAATTTAGACTCCGGAAAGTCACTAGATGAGTCATTACGACTCTCGGAGTGGACGCACCCTGCATAATTAGACATAGTAAAATCACCAAAGTCCTATAGTGGACGTATCGTGCATAATCAGGAGAACCATTATAAATTTTGTGTCTTTTTACTATTTTTCATTTATTTTTACATTTACTAACGTTCTCGTTCTCGTAGCGGATCAATTTCACTAATCGAAGACTTGTAACTCGGTCATTGACTCTTAATCTAATCAATTGTAGATTTTACCCTCTACAAATACACAAGGAAAAAAAAAGTATTTCCAGTGAATTGGAAATGAGTTGGAAGGTGGATTTTCGATCAAAATGAGCGTATTTTCCGGAACCAAAAAAGTTGTGTACTGCACTTGTTATACATGTGGATTATCTGCTTAATTTGTCTCTCGTGCACGGACGTGTTTTGAGGTCTATACTTCCAATGTTGAGGATTAGCTTTGTGTTTATACAAGATGATATGCCCCCTTGATTAATAACCAGATACAAAATTCATTAATAAGGCAAATCTTTTGTGTAGATACTGTCTACTTTGACCCAAATAACTTTCGTTAAGGAGCATCCTTCATAGTATCTTTTGTATGGTCTATTTCCAATGTTGGTATTGAGTCTACACATGAAGATTTAATTAGATGATCTATTTTTCTTATAGGTCCAAAACACTCGTAAAATTATATGGGACCCTAGTCTCTCCAACGCTTGAGCGCATAGATGTGACAGTACTAATTGTCAAAACTTGCCCCGGTGCTGGATGCCGTCCACCTTTTTTCCACCAACTTTAGAAGTCCCAAATCATGATATATATATATGTATACTAATTGAACTCCGCGTGTAAAATAATTTGTGAGTTAACTTTTGATTATTATGTTATTAGTTCCTAATTCATTTAATAATAAAGATCTTAGTTAGTTAGTTAACAAGCAATTGACACAAGCATTTTTATCAGTATCATCAATAAAATAACAAAAATTATTTAGGAAAAAATTAAATAGGGAGACATTTGAAAAAACATATTTTAATGAGAACAATTGGTGAAAAAACTATTTAAGAGTACATTACAAAGGATTATATTGTAGAGAATCTTTTGGTAAAACGAAAATAAGAAAGAAAAAAAAAAAAACACGAGCACACATGAAAGAAATTATGTTAATAAGAATAAAATAACGAAAAATTGCATTTTAAAATCACCAAACACAAACAAATTAAAGAGAACGAATGTATCAAAAAATAATAGATCCAATTAAATAAGGCGTGCGTCACAATAAAGTTTTTTAAAATAAGATTTTTGAAATGAGACACATATAAAAGCATATAAAATTTAAATAAAATCCTAAAAAGGAACCAAAATGAAAAAAAAAAAAAAAAGTTATAGGGCAAACAACAAAAAAAAGTCAAAAAAAGAGTAAAATAAAAAATAAATAAGTTTTAAAATAAAAGAAATCAAAATGAAAAAAATAAAATCTTAAGGCGAGGAAAAAAAAAAGTCAAAAAGGACCAAAAATAAAAAAGGGAAAAATAACCTTCAGGGCAAAAGGCGACGAAAAAATGAGAGGAAGACTGAAAGGTGAAAAGAGGACAAAAAAATGAGAGGAAAACTGAAAGGTGAAAAGAGAGAAAAAAAAAAAAAAAAAAAAAAAAGGTGCCAAAAATAAGAACAAAAAAGAAAGAAGTCCAAAAGATAAAAAAGAAAGTCAGAGAAGAACTAAAAATAAAGAGAAAAGCAAAGGGAGATTTGGCTGAAAATTTTAAACCAAAACGCTATTGCCCTATTGCGCACCGCGTTTTGGTTGAAGTGGTTGTGCTTTTTATGTAGTAGAGATATGATTACGTGTTTTTATCGGTAGTTATTTATCAAATATAAAATTTTAATAATAAATAAGAATTGAATTTCATTGTTATTATAATTTTTTTTGCTCAATTATCCAACTTATTACAATCGTCCGATCAACATATTAAGTTAAAATGATGATTATTGACGGTGGAATTTTGCCAACAATAAACCAGTCAGGTTACCTGAGGTTTCTTTTGGATTACTGGCTGATTAATGTGTTTAAATGCAATAGTTGCGTTTTTTAGTGAACTATATGTAAAGAACACAAAGGAAATTTTATAGTGGTTCACTCTATTGAATCAGAGTTACATCCACTGTACGTATTGAATTTCTTTTGAGAGGATTTACAATATACACAAATTGTATTTTCTCTAAAAATTGTCTAAAAATATACTTTTTTTTTTTTTATCCACCGATCCCTTCTTCATTGGGGTCCTTCTCCTTATATAGCCGGGCTTTCTTCGCTGAGGGTTTTCCTTCGTAAGCCTATGCACTCAAGTGCTCCTCCTTTTTAGACCCAGTGATAGCCCAGTAGCCCACTAATCAGCATTGTTCACTCTACTGATCAATCTTCCATTACGGCTCTGTGAGTCTCCGTAATGCTTTTGTGTCCCCTATGGGCGGTTTGTAATCTTGCCATTAATGCTGTCAGCAGTCTCCTGCTTTCGCACGCAACCCGTTATGCCTCGACGGGAGTATTTCCTCGTCGCCAGCACCGCCTTAGCCTTTTTCGTCCTCTTCGAGCGACCCTTTCTGCAGTCAAGGGATCCTAGCGCCTTGGTTCAAGCATTTTGAATCCGTCGATGCCACATGGGGTCATCGCTTCAATCTGGACATTGGCTTTGGGCTCGTCGGTTGATCTTGAGGTGTCAAAGCGTCGAGGGGTATGCATCTGGCGGCGAGCGAAGGTCGCCACGTGTCGTGATTTTGGTGGTCCACGTCTTCATCACTTTTTACCACACAACAATGATACTTATTAATGAATAAATATTAAAATAACTATTAAAATGATACCTGTATATATGTATATGTGTGTGTGTGTGATAGGCTCCATCCTAAGTGGTATCCCTAAGTATCCTTGGTAGAATTCATACATATATGGACTGTTAGGTTCATAAATTTGAACACAAAATTTAAATATAGATTCAAATTTGTATAAACTTTTATGAAAAAAGAAAGAAACACTATAATAGAAAGTGTTTGAACCAAAACTTATTGGTTCAAATTTAGGAAAGAAACAAAGGCTTAGTTAAGACTGACTTCTTGTCTGTAGAAGCTGGCATCTCTGATCTTTCTCTTACCTTAATTATATTATCTCTTTTTTTTTTTTCTTTTTTTCTTTTTCATGTAATGGGAAACCAATAGTTAATGCTAAACGTGTGTTTGGTAAGAAGAAAAAAATAGCATATAACCTAAAAGAGAAGTCAATCATATAGTGTCGTACTAACCTAACACATAATCGACTAGGCTCATGCGTACTTAATATTGTGTTTGGCCTAATTCACTGAAATTTCGTATCATACTTGTGTCAGTCTAAGATTTAAAATTATTAGCTCCACCCAATCTATGGATCTAAACCCATTCGTGCTCATGCTTTTACTATGTTTACTTTTGGGCCGGCTTATTGAATTATTGAGTTGCTTAAAATTATTTTTTTATGATAAAAAATTATTTTTCTTTCACCATGGACCATTGGGCCTTTGAATTTTTTTGTATTATAAAAAAATTTAGAACAGTTTTCAAATAAAAATATAATTTCATATGCTATTATTAAGCAAAAGCGATTAATATAATTCATAATTAAATATACGGAAGGCAATTTTAAAAAATGAAAAAAAATAAGATCCATTGGTAGAGTTGAGAATCTAATTGTCAAAAGCAGTTAATATAACTAACGGGTATATTTTATTAAGGTATGAAATTTTTAATCAATTACAATAGATTTTGTTGATTGTTGCCATAGTTAAGATGAAAAGAATTGTGCAAATTATTTGATTTTTTAAGGTCAAATGATTTTTTTCTAATTACTCAAAAATATGTAACAATAACATAAAATTATTAAAAAAAAAAAAAAAAATAGAAAAATTATTGTAAATAGGCTAACTTAAAAAACCTGTGGAAGTAAATAGGCTATTTATTAATGATTAGAAATTTATAGGCCAATTTTAAATTGTTTATTTCCCAATTTTACCCTTAGTTTTCATTTTTATTTTTTGTTTTTTATTTTCTCATTCTCTCTCTCTCTCTCTCCGGTTTCACTCCTCCCTGTTTCTCTCTTTTGACGGCAGCGTTCGAATCCAACAAAGGAGAGATGCTCGACGGTGTGCAGATCAATGCTTTTGGAGAGGGAGAGAGCACGGCAGAAGAGGAAGAGAGTGGCGGAGGAGAGAGAGAGAGCGGCGGAGGGAGGAGAGAGAGAGACTGATAGTTTTAGTGAGAGAGTAAAGAGAGAGGTCAGTGAGAGAGAGTGAAGAGAGAGAGAGAGAGACAAGTATTAGGGTTTTGAGTAGAATTCTCATTTAAGGATATTTTTAGAAATTTATTATTTATAAATCTAGATTTACCTTAAATTGACCTATTTATTAACTTTTCTAAACCTTTAGCCTATTAATTTTAATTCCTTCCAAATGTTGACCTATTTTTGAGGCCTTTATAAAAATAATCTTTTTGAAAAGTTTTATTAGTAAAATAACTTCTCAAAAATTTTTATTTGCAAAATGACCTCTTTTTACAAAGAATGAGTAAATGTGTTTCTTCATAAAAGAATAGAAGAAGGTCATTTTGCTAATTTCACTTTATTGGATAGTCATTTTAGCATATTGCCCCCTATTTTCCTCCATCACCCAAAAAATTATATTCACCGTACTGGCTCATTGTGCTCAATAGATCGTGCCGGCCCATATGTAAATGCCGATAAGATAAAACTTGGAAGCTAGAATTCTTTTTATTGAATAAGGTTACAACTTTTCTCATAAACTTCATTCAATCTCACTTTAAAGCATTTCTAGTTAAGATAATTTGTGACAATTTCAAATTATCCAACAACTCATCTTTTAAAGCCAACCAATCATTTTATACAAATGTGAGTCTCACATGCACTTGTACTAATCAACTTTGTTAAAATTATGTCCCCTCAACTTGAGCACCTTCAAACCTTGCTTAATTGCCCATCCAATTGCAAAAATAATCTAAATGGAAAATTAGCCGCATTTTCAAATTATAAAAGGGTTCACATGGCAAACATACAAGTCATTCCTTAGAAGCATTATAGAAATTAGGAATAAGGATAGGTATCACCCACATAAGACCAAATTCCTTTGACACCACCAATGCACTCCCGTGACCACCCCAAAATAGCCCATAGTAATGCCAAGCTGCCAACTCTTCCGTTCACGGGCCCTATCCTTAGTGCACATTTGTGGGCCATGGTGCTAAATCTTATGCACATTTTATTAACCCAAAAATCTTCCACTTATCAAGTTTTCGTACCAAAAATAGTTCTCTCATAATCCGACTTTAGGGTCACAAACGGTATCTAAGCAAATCACATTGTGCTACGCCAACTGGCTATATACTGTTTCATAGAAAAATACTTTAGGACAATAATGTATTTAACACCACAAGTAATAAAATGTGAGCTTCATCTATGCACACTATCTGATTTCTATTAGTGTGTAGTATTTGACACCATCACACCCTTTAGCATTGCATCTTTTCTATTAAATAATATGACATAATGTAGCTGGTTAGACATTATTTTAAACATAAAAAATTAGATAGGTGATTCAAATCTAAAACAAGTACTCACTGCCAAAATGCCCAAATCAAATGCACAATCGAGTCCACTAAATGATATGGAATGATGTGGTTAGTTAAATATTATTTTGGACACAATAGATGTTTGGTTCACAGATTCAGAATCATAATTTAAAATTATTCTTGATTTACGTGTATTTTTTGTAAAAAAAAATACTGTAATGAGTCATGAACCATGATTCAAATCATATCACGAATCTTCCTACCAAACATAAGCTTAAACAAAAGATTCGAGTCCAAAACAAGTACCCACCTTCACAATGCCCAAACCACCCCTGCACAATCCTACGTGTTGTAAGACAATTGGAAGAGGAACAAACTCACTAAAGAACCTCAAGTACATGGACACCCTAAACTCTGCACACAATCCACCGAACCCACATGTCGTTTCCTCTATATAAGCCCAACCATTCTCTTACATTTCTCCAACCAAGAGTCCTAGTATAGTGAGAGAGAGAGAGAGAGAGAGAGAGAGAGAGAGAGAGAGAGAGAGAGAGAGAGAGAGAGAGAGAGAGAGAGAGAGAGAGAGAGAGAGAACATATAAACATCAAACATCAAATTAACATGGCAACACACATGAGCAAGAATCTTGTCATCATTCAGGCAATATTATTCCTCTCGGCATTAGCAATACTAAGTGGAGTAGGAGCCAATGGGGAGATGACGTACACGTACTCGTTTTGTCGCATGACGAAAGAGGGGTTCGGGTCGTGCCAGCCGTCGGTGGACAGGTCGAACCCTCTGCCGCCGTCGAAAGCGTGTTGCGCCGCCATCTCCAAGTCAGACTTTCAGTGCCTCTGCCACTTCAAAGACTCACCGCTCTTGAAGATCTACAAAGTCGACCCTCAACTCGCCGTGGATCTCCCTCGTCAATGCAACCTCGACGGACCCTCTTTCCGTTGCGAATAACTTCATCAAAATTTATATGTTTGTCATACGTCGTTTTTTGTTTTTGTTTTTGTTTTTTAAGCATGGCTGTTACTGGTTTTGTTCTTTTCTTGTTTGTTTTCCAGGTCTGTGTTTGAGATCGTTTGGTTTCACTGAGTAGTACTTTTCTTCAGTTTCGGGATCTTCTATATATGCCCGTGCTCTTCTACGGTATTGTATTGGCCTAAAAACTGTTTCACTCAACTATGTTTAGTATTTGATGATTTTCAATTCACATGTTTTTAATTCATTCCAAACTAGATGGGATATAAAAACCATACATTCAACGCTAATAGCTCATGGCATCGGAATAAAATAACTTTTTACTAGCAAAATCATAAAATAACTTTTTACTAGCAAAATCATAAAATAACTTTTTACTAGCAAAATACTGTTAGGAATCACAACAAATAGGAGGATTAGGAATCGTAACAAATATTCCTCCTAATCGGAACAAACAATCACAGCCCCAAAACAACTAATGAGAACAAGAACATCGAACAGAGAAATTGATATCGCCTCTTCAACTGAGGACAATCAAGAACTGAATCCTTTTATTAACCAAGTTTCAACAGTACACAAAACCAAGATCAAGAACTTCTCCAGAACCCCATGAATACAATCACAGCTCTCAAGCTCTCTCTTGCTTTCTTTCTCTCTCTCTAACTAGTTCTTTCTTTCTCTCACTAGAATTAGGAAAACTGAAAAAACTGCCTATACAATTTTACCAATACCGGTTATATATTGGTTGTACCGACAATACTCCTTTTAACCGACTAAAGAAAATTGACTAAGACTAAAGAAGGAAACAACAAGCTGACACGTTGCAAGTGAGTCTAAGTGTACTGCCACTTGAACTGCCACGTAGGCATGAGCTGAATGTCTCAATTATTTAACGATAACTTTTTACTAGCATAATAATAATAATAATAACGATAATAATAATTGGCCCCACTTTTTAGTGCTGTATTACTAGAACATTGTATATATGACGATCCTTATATGATAAAAAGCATAAAAACAAAAACTTATAATGTGTTTGTGTTTTATTGTAATATTGTTGCGTTCTTTATGAGAATGTTACGATTTTTTTTAAAAAAAAAAAAAAAAATACAGTAAAACGCTTTTCTTTAACGTGTTTGTAAAACTTTGAATGCAAAAAGGACAAAACTAACCTTCACTAGAAAAGAAAAAATACTATGACCTTCAAAAGTAAACAAACTAATACATACTAAACACACCCCACAATTTGAATTTCAAAAGAAAATTATTGGGTTTTCGAAACGATTTTAGATGTGGAAATGTGTTTATGGATCGAGTACAAACATATGAAAATTTTTGTAGAATGCTAAGAAATATATTAAGTTATAGAAAGGTACTAGTGATGAACGCGCGCGTTTGCGCGCATTGCAGTAGATGATAATTTTGTATGTTAGAAGAAGATAATAATTTATTTATATATGAATATATACATAAGATATTGTTATATGAAGTTATTTACATATGTATACTATATAAAGTTATTTACAATATATTTACAATTCTTTCTCCTTCTTTTTTTTTCTTTAGTTGTAGCTTTTTTTTTTTTTTCAAATTTGCAAAATGTAAATATTAAAAAATGTTAGTATTAGTAGTTGAAAAAATTTAATATAATAAGATTTAGATGTAGTTATATTACCGGTCCGTGGACACTTTTTTGGTTGTTCTATTTCCTTGCCTTTGGAGTCGGAATAAGACAAAGTTGATAAATTCGATAATTTAAAATTTTAAGTATTGTTTTTAATTTATAAATAATGTAAATTGTTAAATATGTATTACACAGTAGTTGATTTTTTGGGGTCCGGTGTATGCGGATCTATTGATGATGTTGTGGTTGAGGGGGCTACGCCTTTGTGAAATGTTGTTTGAATATGTATTTAAAGTAAGATATATGTTTGTTTTTATATAATTAATAAACATGATTAAATATGTTTTACCTTGTTGATATTGCGGTCTTGATATTTGTGGTGGCGTATTTGTTATGAACTCGGTTTAAGTCAAATATTTTTGAGACAATTGTGGCAATTTGGGGCCCTTTTCTTTGAAAATATATTTGGAAGATCTTTGTTTCGCCTCGTAATTGGTTGATGGTGGTGGGATTGTGAATGGATCTTGTAAATCCTTCGTCGATTGTTAGTCTTGGCGGGATTTTTTATTAGGGCTCGTGGTCTTTTCGCCAAATATGATGATGTCCATGTTGCCGATATGGTCTTCAATAGTTGCATTTAGTTTATACATGTAATTTATAACATAATAGATAATTTAGGTTATAAAATATTTATTATTGGTAGTCAAAGTGAATAAGTTTTAGTTATTGCTTATTCATAATTTTGATTACCATGGGGATGGTGTTGTCTTTATGTGTCCATGGCTATCGCACCACCAATTGGTTCCCGCTTGTTTGAGTTGTCGATAACATCCGGGGCATGAATTATAATACCGACCTTGATTTGTTGAGAATGTAGTTATAGTGGCTTTTCTTTGTGAATTTAGTTTCCTATATACATGTAGAAAGATTTTTTACATTAAATTTGATATACACATGGGAAGATGTTTAGATTAAATGATATAATTAAAGGAAAAGAAATAGATAGAATATTATGATACTAACTTTGGTTATTTTCTTGATCTAATGTCTTTAGTTCATCAATTGTTCTTCTATTCAAAGGTTTTTTGTTCTTCAATAGATTGTATTGGTGTTGTTGGTCTTTGTTGAGAACTCAATTTCTTGAGGTTGCTTGGAGAACCTATATACATATATATATATATATATATGTGTGTGTGTGTGTTATTAATTATTATTATGAAAAAATTTTCATAAAATTTATTGTTTTTAAAGTTTTGGGATTTGATTCTTACCTTGTTTTCAATGTTTGCATTTCGGTATCTACGGATCAAGGTAGAAGATTGTTGCAAGAAGATACTTGATACATATGCATTACCTTAAAAATGAACAATAAAGTGGTTAATATTTTAATTTATTAGATGTCAATAGTTTATGTTATTTGTTATTATTTTTATAAGTTGTTAAAAGAAATACCTAGGTATTGTTTCACTAACATTCGCCAAAAACGCAACTCATTGGTCCTTTCATTGATCTAACGATATTTTCATCAAATTGATCGCTTTGTGTCCCCATAATGTGATCTGAAACATTCATTTCTGTGAGAAAAAAAAGTGGTAAAACAAAAAGTTAGAATAAAGGGTTTTAAATGAGGTAATAGTTTTATATTTTTCTTAAATAAAATTTTTTTATATGATTATAGTAGTGATTATGAAAAGTTCATTTACCTTATATTTTGTATCATTATTGTCCCGTCGAGATGTTTGTTTGCCAGCGATATTTGTTTGTTCAATTTATCCGTACTCTTGTGATGACACCAATAACATCCGTTGAAAAATAAATAGTAAATGTTAATGGCATTAATTAAAATATTGATGATGTTTTTTTTTTTTTTTTTAGAGAAAGTAATGTTATCTTACCACTTAGGATATCGAGTTGATTGAATTCGCGGTCTTTGGGCCGATCGAATTCAATGAAGTAAAATCTATGATATGGAATAGGTGGTGCCTCTTACGGATTTGGAGCAAACACCGTTCTTGCTGGCAAATTGTAGCATTGCAATGTGTGGGACAACTTTGTATGTTGGTTTGTTTTCCATGATGAAGAAGTTCTTCGATATCATATATATTGCCTAATTGAATTTTTTGGTAGATAGTATCCGAGTCTCGTGTCCGAATTGATCCTTGAATTGCTTCATCTTTGTAGATATAAATGGTGGTATTGTTATTTTATTTATAATATTTGGTATTAAATGAGGATAATAAAATATTGTATCCGGTAAAAAGTATTACCTCTTCGTCAACTAAAAACACGGTCCAAGGTCGATCAAGCGTCCAAAGGCTTAAATCATTATTTGTCCATAGTCCGCATATTCGCTCGATAGTTTCATAAACTTCATTTGGCTTTAGCGCTCGAATTAATGTCGTCATTTTGGCTAATTCTCGATAAAAAGAAGGTAATCGTTTTAGTGTATAAAAATAAAAAGGTATAGTTGATGTGTTTTTGATAGATTAATGATAAATAATTTTGATTATAAGGGAAAAATTATGAATCTAATATTCGATTTATTATAATATTTATATTTTTATATAGTGTTTTTTTTTTTTTTTATTTGATACTATGTAGAATTTCTTTGTAAACAATATTTTTTACATAATTTGTATATTTATTTATTGAATCATGAATTAGTATATGTAATCCCTTTGGAGTTGTAGCTCTTGATAAAGCAACATATAGTTGTCCATGAGTAAAAATTTCACTATCTAAATATAATCCTATTTTATTTAATGATTGTCCTTGACTTTTATTTATTGTCATTGCATAGCAAATTTTAATAGAAAGCGTCGTCTTTTTTTAATGTAAATGGCCATTTAGATTCATGTACGGTCATTTCTATTCTTGGGATATAGACTTTTTCATTAATGTTGCTTGAGTTTATGATTTGTCCTTCTATAATTTTATTTGTTAATTGGGTGATAATAAGTCTTGTTCCATTGCATAATCCATTTGATTGATTTAGATTTCGTAATAACATTATAGGTGTTCCTAGTTTAAGTTTTAGTTCATGTGGTGGTATTCCATTAAAATTAAGAGTGTGCAAAAATTCTTGAGGATATAAAAGATTAAGTTCATCTATGTTTTCGGATGAGGATGCAATGGTGTCATAATTTGTAATAACATTTTTCTTGTTCAGGGGATTAAGAATAATATGTAATTATTAATTTCATCAATTTGTTTTATTTCTTGGTGTTATTATTGCTCGTTCTTTCAAGTATTCGATATTGTTAAAGTAAATGTTTAAATTATCATATACTAAACTTGAAATTTTTTCAATTGGATTTGATTCATAATGTAGTATGTATTTTTTTTGGTATTTTTACCCATGTAGCATCTTCATTTTCTAAATCTTTTATTCCTTCAGCAATACCATCTCCAACATTTAATATCCATTTCGAAAATGTTACAATTTCATTTTTTTCTTCTTCTCTATGATTGTATCGTTTTAATCTCATGTTTTCTGTCAATTTTAAAATTTTGAAATATGGCCATAAATAAGAATTATTTATAGTTGCATTGATTATATCTTCCTTTGTTCTGAGGAATAATCGGTAAAATTTGTCTCAAGTCACCTCCTAGCACAATTGTCATGCCACCAAATGGTTGTTCAAAGTTATTTCTTAAATCTTGAAGTGTTTTATCTAATGCTTCAAAGCAATATTTATTAGTCATAGGTGCTTCATCCCATAATATAAGTGATGTTTTATCAATTAATTTTGCTAATCGAGTTCCTTTTTTAATATGGCGGTAGAAAATTTATCTATTGATGATGGTATTCGGAATCTAGAATGAAATGTTCTTCCTTTAGGCAATAACAATGATGCTATTCGAGGAAGATCGACGGCCTAGAATTATTTCGTTATTTGATCTAATTTTTTGTGATTATTGCGTTCGAAATATGTTTTTTCGGTTCCACCATGACCATATATATAAAAAAAAGATTATTCTTTTTTTCATGGAGTGATTGTAAAATTTGTTGATAAATAAATTGTTGTTCATTGTTTAGATTATTCACTAATTTAATGTTTTCTTCTTTTTAATTTGTGTATATCATAATCAAGTTCTTCTCTTAAGAACTTATTATTTAAATCATCTATTAATGATCCGGTTGGAAGAGGTAAGTTAAAATGTGTTAAGGTTGATGAATTTGTGTTTAATATTTTTCTAGTTCATATAGTACAAAATTGTATAATTTCGGGTTCGGTACTTGAAAAATTGGGGTTGTTAAATAAAGTTTTAATTTTGTATAATATATCATCCGTCATAAGCTTCCAATGTTTTTCAAGGAATTTTATTGGGTTATTTACATTGCAAAATAATAAAATTACGACAAATAATTGTCGTAGTTGAGTTCTTTGTTGACCAAAATGAAGCTTCTTGTATAGATTGATCCCATTCTCGATCATCTCCTAATAGGCCTAGTGCATAGCATCTTTGTTTGATTTGTTGGATATATTATGTCATTAATCGCTCAAGAGCTCAGAATTTGTTGCGCCTTTTGATGATTTAATAATAATTTAAGATAATATAATTCGCCAGAGCTTGGATGGACATGAAAAGTTCGTCCAATTGTATGTCCCATCTGTCTTGGAGACCAATATTTATATTTATTATTCCATACATATTTAATAGGGGAATTTGTGTAAGTTAATTCTCTTGCGTTAGTATCATATTTGTTTATTTCCATCCATTCAAGAAGAGTTGTTTTATCAATACACCGGGTTGTCTTATTATGTTATTTAGACGTTGATTTGAATTGAATGTTATGTTTTGCATTTTTTGGTAAATGTATTGATAATCTTTGAACAATTTGGATTTCTATGATGTATTGAAAATTCAAATAGTCTCAGATTACTTCATATGGTGTTATGTACCGCAATTAATATAGTTTTTTATTTCATCTATTTCTTGATAATTGGTTTCGCAGGTTATTTTCAGAGGCATATTGTCTTCTATTACGCTCTTATTCTATCTCGGTCCTTTTGTTAAATATTTAAATAAATATTTTATAAGCATAGATTAGAACAAAGTTCTACATTAATATGAGCATGAAATTTTAGGCATAAAGTTTTATTGTATGGAACTACATATCTATTATCTAATTTAATGCCTTGTTTTTCAACATAGAAGGGTGTGTTTCTTCGTTTATAATTAACAAATCCATTTTCGTCAATTGTTGTTTCATTATTAAATTTTTAGGAAATTTTTTTTTGAACATTCTGAATTTTTCATACATGGAGAATTTGTCCTAGCTATGCCACATGGCCCATGCATCATAAATTCGGTTATAATGTTGTATTCCAGTAAATTATTATGAGGATTAGGTATTTTTGCAGAAATAAATTTGTCTATTTGTGATGGCTCACGTAGTTTGTCATCATGGTGAAGCCAGAAAAGGAAATGAGAATGTGGTAGGCCTCGTTTTTGAAATTCAACAACATATAAATCTGCAAGATCAAAAAAATATTTTATCATAATTTTTTTTTTTGTAGTGTTGGAAAAAAAAGAGTGTTATTTTTTTTTTATTAGGAAACTAAAAAAGCTTTAGGAAAAGAAAACTAACCTGCTATGATTACTCCAAAAATGTTTTTATTTTTAATAGTGGATAGAAGACTATCTAATTTCATTTTAAAAATTCTGGTGATAATATCTGGTCTATCTTCAGGTTTTTGTCCGGGTATTCTTGCTAAGGCTCTAGTAATTTCAGGCCATTTTGGATTACATGTAAATGTTATAAATAAATCAGGATTTCCATAGCGTCTGCAAATTGCCATTGCATCTTGATAATTTTGAATCATATATCTAGGGCTTCCAGTATGGCTTGAAGGAAGGATAATTCTTTTTCCTATTGCTTGTGCATTTGTATCTCCTCTTGTAATGGCGTCTTGAATTCCTTGATAAATTTCAGATCGCAAATTTTTTTTGATTTTTTCGAATATAATCTAGTCTATCTTCTTCTACAGAAGCATATGCATCAACTATATATTGTTGAAATAATCTACCCCCTCGAAAAAGTGTATTGCCTTGAGTTCTACGTTCTTGTAATTGATAGCAATAAAATTCTCGCATAGAGATTTTTTTTTCTTTTATATTTATTACTTAAGTTATTTATATTATATTTTAAGTTTATTGTGTAACCATCTTCTCCATATGGAAATAATAAAGGATATTGAAGGGCCATATAACATGGGTGTAGTTTTGTAATTCTCTGCAAGCTATACTTTCTATCTTGGATAATAATGTCTCTTCCTTGTTCATGTTCACCAATGTCTCCAACAATTAATTAATGACTATATCGTTTGATGTGGGTAAGTTATATTGGTTACTATCTGTATTTCTTTGTTCTATGAGTCTTAGTTTCATAGATGGTATCTCATCTTGTTGATATCTATCTCTTATCGTTCGAAAAAAATTTTGACTAATTTATTTGTTTTATCAAGCATCCTAATAAGATTTTCAATTATAAATTGTCTTATGTTTTTGGATTCATTATCAAATGAGAATAATGCCATTTGGTTTTGGACTTCATTTTGTGTGTCATATATATAGAGTTGTGCAAATTTTGGAGGATTATTATTAATTGGCAATAGAGACCCTATAAGATGATGTACATGCCCACTTATTTTAAAAATATTTGGTCCATTTGAATTTTGTGCACTTATGTCTATATTAGCACCAAATGATGTAAATGCAAACATAGAGTTATACGTTCGAATGTTTTTAGGAAATGTGTACTTATTAATCCTCCATGATAATTAAGAAGTGTATCAAGTGTTCGAGGTTTTTTTTTTAATTAAGGGCAAGGTTATTTTTCCATCTTTGCAGCAAAGATTGTATTTAGGAATAGTACTATTGCTAATTTGTTTGTTAAGCCAAAAGAGAGCGCTACAATGTTTGACAGATATAGGAGCAATCGCCGAGATCGATGTAGAGATTAGCAATGCCTATAAAAAAGTTTTAAGAAAAATAACAACAATATGTAAAAAATTAGTATTGTCATCGTGATGAATTTTTTTTTTTTTTTTTTTTTAGTTTTTAAAAAGAATAGCTAGAATGGATGAGAGAATTACATTCTCTATCATGGTTTTCGGGATGTTGATGGCATCGATGATTCAAAATTCTCATCTCGAGACTGTGTAAGTTGTGTTGTCAGAAGATTGAGGTGAGAAGCTCTTGCCCGCCAAGGTATAGCTATTTCATTTATTTCAATTGAATCTTGTTCTCTTATGCGCGAGTAATTTTGATTCATCGAGAATGATCTGTGCGACACGCTTGTTTGATTGTGTTGTTTTTTGTTGAGTTTTTTCTCTTGTCCATTTGTTTCTACGATAGAAGGTTAATTTGATTAGAAAAGAGAACAAAATATATTTATGTAAATAATTTATATGTAATTAATATTTTTATTATAAGATTACTTATAGGAAATTAAACAAATAATTTTTTTTCATAATAGTATTTATCATATTTTGTTATTTTAATTATGATTTATGGGTAGAAAAATGATATAGTAATATTAATAGTATTAAAACAATTATTATTAACAATATTAATTCTGCGACAACAATAATTATGGGTAAAAATGAATTAATAAAATAGAATTTGTAATAATATTTGTGATATTCTATTATTTTAATTATGAATTTATTGGAAGGAAAATAAAATGTAGTAGTATTAATAATATTAAAATAATAATATTGATAATGCTAACTTTATGATAAGATTAATGCTAATTATAGGCAAAATTAATTGATAAAGTATAAATAATTTATTGATTAAATTGGTAAACAAATGATATATAAGGTAATAAATACATATATATATTTGTATCCTTTTGAAATAAAATAGGTGGTGTAAATATATTTACAAAGATAGAAGATAATAAACTTACAACATTAGGTGTTATTCGGTGGAAAATAAATTCATCAAATTTTTATTCGAATAAAATGGATTTATTAATAAATAGTAAATAAATAAATAAATCTATATGAATAGTTAATAGTTTTTAATTTCTTAAGTTATAGGTAAAGAAAACAAAAAATTATTATCTTTTTAATGTAAATGATAATTTAAATTTATGAACAGTTATTTTTATTCTTAAAATATAAACTTTTTTACTAATGAAATTCATATAGTGTTACAATGATTATGTCACGCCCCCAAAACGGGGTGGGTGACGTGGAGCTCGATTAGGGATTAATAAAGCGGAATTCCCCAACCGGGTCCCACACTTAATCGCATTAAAATATAAATAATCTACATAGTCCAGAGCCTCGACACACGTGGCTCCACCCCCATGAGACATACTCTGATGTCGTACATACATGTTCATGTAAATAAACAATTACAACAGACATCATCCACAGTCTAGTAAATCCAAATATTTATTTAAGTTTACAGAATTTCTCAAATTCCTTACATTTGCTCAAGAGGATAACACAATCCTCGCTTGCTCGACCCGTAGCACCACTCAGCTACGATGCACCGCACCTCTAATCTCCTGGGAGGGGTTTAAACATTTGAAACATGAGCGAAAGGCCCAGTAGGATATGATTTGAATTAATGTAAATAAACAAATAAATAAATAAGTGCGTAAATAAAATAAATAGACATTCGGTCCCGCGAGCAGTAGGAACCTCACATCCTTTTTTTCTCAAAGGAAATATGATGTAAACTAAAAAGGCTCCATGAGTAATTAGTACAAATTACTCACCTCACCAAGTGCCTCGCCTACCGGACCCGGTTTCGGGTTACGCCCCGAGGATGCACTCTCCGCATCCTATCTAGGCTTCTGACAATAGACTCTATTACCAGTTCACAAGATCTCTTATCTTAAGAAATCATCCGTTTAACATTATGAAATCGTTCATATGACCCCCACGAACTACTCAAGCCCTTGGGCCCCATGGTGAACAAGCCATGAGGTTCCATGATGACAAGCTATGGATTCCAAGGACGGGACAAGCCAAGGAATTCCATAAACTAACAAGCCATGGTTTTTAAAACGTTTTCTTTCGCAAATCAATCCCTTTCTTTAAAACATTTTCAAGGCCAAAAATCTTTGAAAAAACAGGCTCACAAGGAAAAGGGATAGAAATCCTACCCGCACAATCAAACACAGGACTAGCGTTGCCCTATCCGGCTTCCGCTTCCTCAAGCCCCTTCAAATCGAATCCACAGTGACATCGATACAAAACACCACTTTAGGATCAATCCTCGGTCCTAAAGTAATCCAATTTCAACCATATACCAAGATTCTCAATTAGTGTGCCCTAATCCATTTTCATGTTCAAATTCCATTCCAAGGGTTTTAAATATCAAATCGGGGATTTAGGATACTAATCCTTTCATCCCAAGTCCCCAAATGAAGCTAATTTGGGTTCTCCCCCAAAACATGGGTCAAAACGACAATTTCAGGCCAAGCAGGGTCAAACCCGGTACACCGGTCGGCCGGGTGAGAGTTAAAGGCAACTCTACCGGTCGACCGGTTAAAACACTGCCGACCGGAGACGGTCGACGGGTCATTGAATCCGATCGACCGCACAGTCGACCGGTGAAATCGACTGTGCGAGAGAACTCATGGAAATCGGTCCAAAACCACCGCAAATCCAGTCCCAAATCCAGATTTTTTCAAAGGAAAACACTAGATCCGGGCTCTAGGTCCTAAAACAAGTCCAAAGAACCCAAGATCTCCAATTTCTACTCTAGTTTTACTCGAAAATCATCAAAATCCGTTTTGAACCAAAATAAGTTTTAAAATCCGAAAAACATAGATTCAAGAGAGGTTCTTTCAAAGTAATCTTACCTTGAATCCTTCTCTTGATGTTGAAAACTCTTTGAAATCACTCTTTGGCTCAAAAACTGCGTTCGATTTGGGATGGAAATGAGAGAGAGAGAGGGAGAGAGTGGGCGGGAGAGTGAAGGAGAGAGAGAGAAAGGAAAACGCATACGGAAAAAGAAAAGAAAAGGAAGGAAAAGAAAAGAAAAGAAAAAGAAAAAAAGAAAAGGGAAATAAAAAATAAAAGAAAATGACATGTGCACTAAAACGGTCGTAAAATGCGCCCATACACATACGGGTTAAAATAAATTACTCGTGAATAATTTAAATACCTTGGAATTATTTAAACTCAATTAATTAAATCAGATTAGGCACACTAATAATCTTAATTACCTTAATTAATCTCAATTAATTCGTCAGGGTGTTACAGATTATCTCTTTTTTTCTTTTTTTCTTTTGTTTATAGTGAAGATGAAGATTTTTTATGCTATTTTCTATGAGTAAAAATTTTGATATTTAGATATAATTTTATTTTATTCAAAAATTGTCTTTGATTTTTATTTATTATTATTAGATAGTAAATTTTAATAGAAAATTATTATCTTTTTAATGTAAATGACAATTTAAATTTATACACAATTATTTCTATTCTTAAAATATAAACTTTTTTATTAATAAAATTCACATAGTGTCACAATAGTTATCTTTTTTCCTTTTATTTACGGTGAAGATGAAAATTTTTTAAGTTATTTTATCCTTAAATTTGCAAAGTACAATATAGCTTTTTTGGCCGAAAAAAATACATAAAAATTAATCTTGTTGTTTTATTTTTTTTGTCTCTCTCTCTTTCTCTCTCTCTCTCTCTTTTTTTTTTTTTTTTGGTTCTGCCGTTTATGGTGAAGATTTTTTAAGTATTATATGACAAGAATTTGGTATTTTTTTTTAATCTGAAGATGAATCTTTCTCTTTTTTTTTCTTTTTTTTTTGTTCCTAATACATAAAGATCAATCTTGTCGTTTTTTTCCCTTTTTTTTTTTTGTTTTCCCGTTTATGATGAGGTTTTAAGTGTTATTGCCTTTGTATTATTGTACTTATTGTTTTATCCTTGTTTTCATTATCTCCTATTTATGGTAAAGGATTTTTCAATTTTTTTGCCATGTGAATTGCTCTTAAGTTTTGATTATAACATTTTTAAATAAATATGATAGTACAAAACTACCTAGAAAGATAGAAAGCAATAAATTTACAACATCGGATATTATTGAAGGGCAAAAAATTAATTACATATTAACATTAAATAGGCTAAATTTATTAGTAAACACTAAGTAAATAAATGAATCAGTATAAACCATTATTGTCTCTTCAATGACTTACATTCTTTGTGTTTTCTGTTAAACATGAGGGAAAAAATTAAGTGTGAATAACAGTCAAAATATTTATACACAAAAAGGCAGCGAGAGGAAAGAAAAAAAAATAAAAATAATAAAAATAAAAAAATAAAGGAACAATATAATACTGAGTATGATAGAAGATGTAGGAAATACCTCAAGTGATGTTATAAATCTCACGTTAAATATGGAATGTCAATGAACTGAAGGTCGAGCAATAACCAATATAAAGGCAACAGAATAGGACTGTGTGCAATAGCAGACCTTAGAAAATACAAATAATCAAGTAAACAAATGAATTAAGTAAATAGCGGGAGAAATAAATTTAAAAAAGTAATGAGATATAGACATAACAAAATTATTGGCGAGAGATTGATACTAATAGGTGAAGTACTCAGATTTTGAGTAAATTGGTGTATATGAGCATGAAATATCACCAACAATATTCAATGAAAGAATAACATAATGAATAAAAACGGTGGCTCGGTATTTAATCTTTTTCAAAGAATGTGTGACAAATACATAATGGCTTTCCTGCTAAGGCAACCGCACAAAGGGTAACACATTGTATCATCACATGATTATAATTTTGATGTAACGGAAGATAGATAACTTGAGTAAGATATGAAATTGTTCAAAGACTACCAGGTGAATTAAATACAAAACCCAAAAGGAGGAAAAAACAATGTAAGGAGGATAGTATAATATAAATTATATGATCGACTTAGAATAGGAAGACTAAAGAAAAAAGAGATTGTAAGCAATAGAAAATAGAAAAATAAAAACGTGATCAATAGAATAAGGAGAGGAGAGTGAAATAACAAAGCCTCTATTCTGTGTGTTTGTGGGGGGTGTGTTTATTTTTTTCCTCTCTGCAGGGAGATTTTTCTGTGTAAAATAATAGGAACGGAATAAGAAAGCCGAAGGTGAGTAATAGAAAAAGAAAGGTATTACACATAGAAAAAGGTCCCTGAATCAAACTGCGATAAGAGGGGTGGGAAAAAGAAAAAAAAAAAAAGAAGAGAAGAAGAAGAAAGAACAAGATAAAACTTTTTTTTTCCCCCGGATGGTAAGAACAAAATGAAAAAACCAGGGCTCAATAAGTTGGAAAAACAGAGGCAACAAATGGATATTCAAAGCAATCTTTGAACAAATTACATAGAACTCAATATATAAATATTGATTATACTCATCATCGCCACCAAAAAGAACTTACAGGAATAGAATATGTGACATAAACATGTATATATATATATATATGTATGTATGTATGTATGTATGTATATAAGTCTCATGAGAAACAAATAAAAAAGGGTAAACATATTAGCATATTATAGAGTAAGGAACTACAAAGAGAGGTAAACATAGTTAATAAAATGCAAAGGACAAAAATTAATGCCACCAGAGGAAAACAATACATTTAATATCAAGATGAGAAATTAAAGAGTTACGGATAGGGTTTTAAATAATACTGAAAAGTCTTTGTCTTATTTCCGAGATATCAGCCAAACCACTATAAAAGAGAGAGTAAAACGACAGAGACAAATAAACAGGGCAGTAAATGAGAAAACAACGTAGTAAATGATGGAAAGTGAAATAGGGAAGGAAAGACGTGAAATGCAAGGAAGGGGCGAATAGAGGGTAGATGACAACTCGGTGTAGAGGAAAAGAAGGCAAAGGCATAGGCAATAAATTGAGGTGCAGGAGTATTTATAGATGAAGAATAGAAAGAAGAAATATAAACAGTTCACAGCCTATAATAACATTACACGTAGATGTTATAAGTCGGTGAATAAAAATAATGGGGCAGAAATTTAACAATGAGAGAGAGAGGCAATTTACAATAAGAAAAACAGGAAATAAATATAATATTATAATAACAATGAGACAGAAGAAAGAGAAACGGGAATAAATAAATAAAAAAAAAAGTCATGATTAACTTCAGGGTTTCATTTAATACATCTGCAGCAAGTTGTAAGTCGGTGAATAAAAATAATGGGGCGTAAATTTAACAATGAGAGAGAGAAGAAGAAAGAAACGGGAATAAATAAAAAAAAAAAGTCATGATTAACTTCGTGGTTTCATTTAATACATCCGGCAAAGATAATAAATACAACTAAGCAAGGTGGTAGGACAAATCAACGCCATCCATAACACATATCATCAAGTCGGTAAATAGGAGGAAAAAAAAAAAAAAGAACGATATAGATATATGTAGAAGATAGAGAGAACCATCCGGATACATTTTTTTTTTTATTCCATAACACGTATCATCAACTCGGTAAATAGGGAAAAAAAAAAAAAAGAACAATATAGATATATGTAGAACCATCGGATACAATTTTTTTTTTTATTCCATAACACGTATCATCAAGTCAATAAATAGGAGAATAAAGAAAAAAAAAGAACAATATAGATATATGTAGAACCATCCGGATACATTTTTTCTATTTATTTTTTATTTTTATTTTTATTTTTAAGATTCATTTAACACATCCGCACAAAAATGAGTACAATTAAGCAAAATGGCAAGATAAATAATTATCGTCCAAAACACGGATCATGAACATAATAAACAGAGAAAAAAAAAAGAATCAAGATAAATTAAAAAAAAAAAAAAAAAAACTCAAAGCGGAAGCTAAAATCAACATTTAAACGAATATAAAGACAAACCGGCAAAAAGAAGAAAACTGGGCCAAAATGTGGATAAATCGAAAAGCCCCGCATCAAACGAAAACAAATGAGGACAAAGAAGAACCAAAATCACAGGAAAAAAACAGTAGAAAAAAGGAAAGAAGAAAGAAAAAAGAAATCCAAACCCGGATGAATGAGAGAGGAAAAATCAGAAAAAAAAAAAAAAACGCACTGGGATCCAAATAAATGAGGACAAAGATCCGCCAAAATCACGGGAAAAAAAAATAAATAAAAACCATAAAAGAAAAAAAAAAAAAAAAAAAAAAAAAAAAAAAAAGGGACAAAAATTGTCCAAAATGGCAAGAGGAGCGTCCGAAACAAAGAAATAAAAAAATAAAAAATAAAATAAAAAATAAAAAAAAAAACTGCAAATCCATTTACAGAGAAATCGCCGAAGAGGAAGAATAAGGAAACCGAGAAACCAAAAAAGGTCAGGACTCCATTTACAGACAAATTACCGAATAAAAGAGATAAAATCCCCAGATTTCCACCCAAATCTCAGTGAAAGAGGGCCAAGGAAATAAGAGAATCGAGAGAGAAAAGGAAACTGAAGGCCAAGGAGATGAGAGAATTGAGAGAGGCAGATCTCAAAATCACACGAAGAAGAAGAAAAAGGAAAATAGGGTTTCAGAGAGGAAATGAGAGAATCGAGAGAGAAGAGGAAAGTAGGGCAAAGAAAATGAGAGAATCGAGAAATCAGAGAATCGAGAGAGAAGAGGAAAGGAAAATCTCGTAATCACGTAATCGAGAAATCGTGAGAATCGAGAGAGAAGAGGAAAGGAAAATCTTAATCACAATAAGAAGAAGAAAAAGGAAAATAGGGTTTCAGAGAGAGGAAATGAGAGAATCGAGAGAGAATAGGAAAGTAGAGAATCGAGAAATGAGAGAGTCGAGAGAGAAAACGGAAGGATAACCTAAGAAGCCGAAGACCAAAAGGCCCCCGGCCGATTTAAGAAGTGAGCAAGTGAATCGTGGGCAAAAGCGCTATTTTATCAGAGAAAAAAAGTTGAACCGAAATCAAGGTGGAATGTAAAGAATCCGGAGCTCTCCTTTAGTATATTTATAATATGGTAGGGAATGTTCTGTTCCCCTTACCAATAGGGTGTCTAATAAGATCCGTTCACGATAAAGGGAGAAAGAGGAAAATAGGCTAAAATTTGAGATGAATTAAAATTAATAGGCCAATAGTTTACATAAGTTAATAAATAGGCCAAATTATTATTTTCGTCCATAACTTGTCTGGTTATGAATAATAACTTGACAAGTTTGTCCATAACTTATCTGGTTATGAATCATAACTTGACAAGTTATGGCCTATTAATTTCTATAACTAAAAATTGGCCTATTTACTTTCTTAAACTTTTCATATTGGCCTATTTTCTACTATTTTCCCACGATAAAATGGGCTCATGTACCAAAATATAAAAGCAACAACACCCAAAATCCCTCTCTTTATACATTTCGATCGACCACACCTTATCTAGTAGAAGGATAAAAATTTATCCTTTTATCATGTTGTTTAATTTTAACTCAAATTTAAAATTGGAACTTGTTCAACAAGTAAACTAGATAACTTGCAAAGTAAGCAGCTAAATCCTAAAGGGATTCTCCATAGGCACACAACACTATGTGGTCCCAACAAATGTGTGTTCTAAAATTACATATTAAATAATCACATTATTAAATATCCAATTATTTCTCAATTAATTATTTAAGTGATTGAATTAGACCTCTATAATTCAAAATTTCTTGTTAGTTGACGCGAGGACTCATGAACCTTTAATATCAAGCTCTAACAAAATTAATAATTAATCAAACTCTTTAATTAATTAATTAATTCCACTAATTCTGAAGTTACTCCACTATAAACTTAGAATTGTACTTTTGATATTATAGACATTTATTTACATATGTGAAAAGTCCATTTGATATAACCTCTACATACAGATCAATCCTCCATAATAATTCATAATTAGAATTAGGTAAAATCCGTTAACCTATTTAATTACATCTTTATCTTTGAGTAACATTGATTCTCTAATGAATATTATATTCATGATACAAATTCAAGAACCGAGCTTGTTACATATTCAAGTACGAATCAACCATGAAGAGAATTATTTATTTACTTCTTTAATTAAGAAGGAATGAATTCTATCTCGAAATATTAATATTTTTAGCTACCTAAATTCATCATGTTTTCAAGATACAAGGAATATGATTTAGTAGTCTCAAAATTCGTACTAAGTAGCAAAAGACATGAATCCATAAATAGAAGTCTGCTAATAACTCAGGATTAAGATCATTTTATATATGACCATCGGTAAATTATCATAAATTCATATTGTTTTTTATTCCAGTCCAACATAATCTCATTATGTAAAAAACATTCATTCAATATCTCTCTATATCAATGATATGGATAAGCTCGTTCCATTCTTAATGAGAACGACATGTATTAATAATATTTTAATTAAAGATTCCAAACTTTAATTAAATTCATTATGGAATCATTTTGATTATTATACTTAAATATTATCCTCTAGTATATAATACTTATATATAATATTTAAGGTCACATAAATAATCATGAAATTTTCAATGATCATAAAGTATATAATTATATATGTACATAAAATAATGAAAATTTTATTTTATTAAGTAAATAATATATCTTTATTACATCTCATATTTTAAATACATCATTTTGAATAAAAATATCATTCTAATATCTTGTAGTTTAATATATATTCTTTTTCAAGTTACTAAACTAATGTTCTGAAAATCTCATTGAGGTACCATGTTCTTCTAAAAAAAATATCATCTAAGTACTTTACGCCCTTTTAAGACACAAAATGATGGAACTGCTCTTTTAACTCTTTTTACTAAAACTTGGATTCTTTTTTTTATTATTATTATTATTATTGTGATGAGAGATATATTATAAAAAAAAAAGGATATATATTGAATAGCAGAGTACTTTAATGAGATTTTCCAAACATTAGCATAACAACTATTACATTTTTAAAATATCATGATACATTAATTACAAGGTAATGATATTTAAAATATTTAAAGGGAAAAAGGTGAAAGTAGTATATTTTTTAAACGCTTTTAAATATTTTAATTGATTTAACATGATATTATTAAAGAAAAACTCTAAATAGAAAAAAATTATTTAGAGAAAATTACACGTTTTATCTTCTTAAGTACTTGACTTATTAAAAATACTCATTTTAAAATAAAAAATTCTATCCCTTAATTAGTTTTAATTTAAAAGCTAGAAATATATAAGATAATATTAAAAGTAGAAATAAAAAAGGCTCCAACGGGTATTTTTAAAAAGGAGAAAGAGGAAAATAGGCCAAAATTTGAGATGAATTAAAATTAATAGGCCAATAGTTTACATAAGTTAATAAATAAAAATTATTATTTTTTCGTCCCATAACTTGTGCGGTTATGAACCATAACTTGACAAGTTATTATTCATAATTATCCATAACTTATCCGGTTATGAACCATAACTTGACAAGTTTATCCATAACTTATCTGGTTATGAATCATAACTTAACAAGTTATGGCCTATTAATTTCTATAACTAAAAATTGGCCTATTTCCTTTCTTAAGCTTTTCATATTGGCCTATTTTCTAGTATTTCCCTTTTAAAAATTTATCTAGAATTTAAGTTGCGCTAGACCTAATTTTTTTCCGGCCCATCTTCTTCTTGGGCTTAAAAGGTTGACTACAATGGGCAAGAAAACGGAAGGCCCAAGTACTCTACATTGTTAAAAGTCTCAAAGTAACGAGAAACTAGGGTTTTGCCGGTTGTCATTTCTCCACTTACCAAACCACTATATAAATACAGCGCATACGCCAACACTGACCAAACCATGTAAGCAAATAAGTCCCACAGGTCGAAGAGCCGCCGGTGTAAGAGATTTTATTTTTTATTTTTATTTTTATTTCATTCATTCATTTCCAAGCAAAGCTCCTCATCTACAATTGCAAATTACGCAAAACTCTCAATACCACATGTTTGCGCTTTTTTGTTCCGTTCTCTGTTCTTTTTCGTTTCAATGATTCGTTTTAGGTTTGTATTATTTTAATAATCAGTTTGTATAAAAGTGCCTTCATAATCCCAGATCTAAGCTGAAGATTGGTGCTTATCTGATTCATGGGAGGCCAATATCAACTGTGTCTCGGAAGTTTCGCTGATAAATGCCTATTTTCTTCCTGTTTTAGGCGTTTACTAGTAACTTTTCCGTACAATATTTCTTATTACGTCATTGAGAAATCTCACTCCAGATTTTTCCCCCTTTTTTATTTTCATTTTTTTTATTTTTAGGATATTATTTAAATTTATGCTTGTGGATGTTATAAATGCATAGGGTTTATATAAACTATTACCAAGTAAATATTGAACGGATTAGAAAAAAAAAGTGAATATTGAACTATTTGTTTTGCATATAATATAGGGAGAAAGAGGAAAATAGACCAAAATTTAAGATGAATTAAAATTAATAGGCCAATAGTTTACATAAGTTAATAAATAGGCCAAATTATTATTTTCGTCCATAACTTGTCTGGTTATGAACCATAACTTGACAAGTTATTATTCATAATTGTCCATAATTTGTCCGGTTATGAACCATAACTTGACAAGTTTGTCCATAACTTATCTGGTTATGAACCATAACTTGACAAGTTATGGCCTATTAATTTCTATAACTAAAAATTAGTCTATTTCTTTTCTTAAGCTTTTCATATTGGCCTATTTTCTACTATTTCTCTATAATATATTGAACCATTTGAAGGTTTGGGCCAGTATTTTGGCAATAAATCTTTTTTTTTTTTTTTTTCCGAAAATGAATCCAGTTCTACACATGTAGAGGGGATCTATTAATTGAAAGGAAGTGATTCGCAACTTCAATGCCGGCATATCTTCGAATAATTCGTTGTTTTTATTGGATTTTCATACTAACATTTTTATTTTTTTATTTTTTGTAATTGTGATAATTTCCATGCTGGAATTAAAATAGACAATCAGTTCTTACATAACACTGATAAACCTTTTTTTAACGAAAAAAAAAAAAAAACAAGATTGAGAAATCTGTCAAACAATAAGCTAAATAATTTGCCTTACGAGGAACACATCTTAAATGAAAAAAAAAAGGGTCCACAATGTCAATATTGATTGTACTAATCCGATAAGGCAAAATGATTTGAACTAATGCCTTTTAATTGAGGGATTTTTTAAGACTCGCTTAGATTATGATTTAAATTTTTAATTTTAATTGAGATGTATTTTATGTGAGAATTTTTTATTGTAATAAAAAATTAGATGTGACTGTTTTTAAAAGTTTTTTATTGTAATAAAATTTAAATTTTAAATTTAAATTGATAAAATAAAAAAGTTCTTTAAACGCTTCTAATACCTCGAATTTCATTTCGAATTGAATTGATCAAGCACTAAAAATGTAAAAGAATGTCTAAACATTTTATCTAAATGTCAAAAAAGATTTAATCAACTAATGGAACATTACGCATATATATTGTGCTCGGTAGTGGCGGAGCCACTTGGCTGAGTGGGGGCGGCCTTCCCACGACCTAAGATACCCAAATTAACTTTTTTCCGGGAGAATGGGGAAATAGTAGAAATAGACAGGGTAATTAAAATTTATAGCAGATATTAACTTTAAATTTAGCAAATGTCATAAAACACTCTCTGATTCTCTCGCTCTTTTTCTCTCCTTCCCTTTCTCTAATCTCTCTTGCACGACCTCTCTCTTTCTCTCTCCTCTTTCTCGCTCACCCTCTCTCTTGCTCACTCTCTTTTTGTCTTCATTCTCTCGCTTACCCTCTCTTTCTCCTTAGTCTCTCTCTCATCCTCTATCACCAGCCTCCTTCCCTGATGGATTTCGAGACGATGAGTCGCACGGAGCAATGGCGATCCAATCTTGCCATTGACGATATGCCAGCTGGTGCATAATTACAAAGTTCTGTTTCTAAGTTGGTATCAGAGCCATTGCCGACAATGACGAAAATCTCCGATGACCTCTCAGAAGCATCACAGACTCAGACCCCAGTCAAAAATACTACTCCCATCTCACAACACCCAACCTCCACACCATCTATCCAAATTGTTAACCCAGCCAATCAAATTGGGTCCGTTCATCTAACTGATGACAACTTCCTTTTATGGAACCAGCAAATTTTAGCTGGTATTCGAGGACTTGGCCTTGAAGCCTATCTTGATGGGACTTCTCAGTGTCCGTTGGAGTTGACACCCACAGTCGATGGTCGTCCTGGATCTGTAAATCCAGAGTATGTGGCATGGACTAGACAAGATCAACTTCTGGTCTCCTTTCTTCTCGCCTCCATGAAGGAGAATATTCAAGCCCAAATGGTGGGCTGTCACACCTCGAATCAAGTTTGGGTTCGAGTGAATCAGACTTTCGCTACACGCTGTCGTGCACGGGTGATGCAGTATAAATTGTAGCTTCAAACCTTGAAGAAAGGAGGTATGGCAATGCGTGAGTATTTGAGTAAAGTTAAAAACTATTGTGATATTTTGGCTGCATGTGGTTATGTTCTTTCTGAGGAGGATCGAATTCTTCATCTTCTTGCCGGAGTTGGGCTCGAGTATGACTCAGTTGTTGTTACTGTGACTTCTCGTACTGAGCCTTATACCTTTGCTGATGTGGGAGCTCTCTTGTTATCTCATGAGAGTCGTATTGAGTAGTTCACTGTCAACTCTGATGGCTCATCACCCGTTGTGAATCTGGCCTACCAAAATCAAAGAAAAGGTTATGGAAATTTCACTCAGAAATTTTCTCAAACTCCCAATGTGCCATTTTCCGGTCAGAACAGTTTTCAAGTCAGAAGTCGTGGTCATGGTGGTCGTGGCAATGGACGTTCCTATAACAATAATAACCGGCCTCAATGTCAACTCTGTAAAAGATTTGGCCATACTGTGCATAAATGCTACTATCGTTTTGACCATCAATTCACCGGTTCTGCTAGTCATGATGGCCCTAATACTGCTCTTGGTGGAAATCATTCTCCAGTTGTTGCTGTAGCTTCTGCTTCCCCAGAAATGCTCACTGAGAGTGGGTGGTTTCCAGACTCCGGCGCGACAAACCATGTGACCAATGATTTGAACAACCTCTCGCTTGGCTCAAAGTACATTGGCACCAACAAACTCTTCATGGGAAATGGTACAAGTCTGGATATTAAGCATGTTGGATCTTCTCTTGTTGCTAATCCTGTTTCAAATCATGTTTTTCACCTTAAAAATCTTCTTCATGTCCCACATATCACAAAAAATCTTTTAAGTGTGAGTCAATTTGCAAAAGATAATAAGGTTTTCTTTGAATTTCACCCTTTTATGTGTGTTGTGAAGGACCAAGTCACGGGAGCAGCGCTTCTGCAGGGAAAACTTCATGAAGGACTTTATAGATTTCATCTTACCAAACCGTTACCAATTCCTCATCATTACATCCAGTCAGTCCACTTTTGTCTTCAAGCAGTCAAGAGTCAAATGCTTTTCAATTCCCTAAGGTTGTAAATTCAACAAAAAATGATCGAAACAACCAGTGTTTCTCTAGTAGTATTTCTTGTAATTCCGTCTTAGATGTCTGGCACAAAAGATTGGGGCATCCTGCTCTTCCAATTGTTAAAGCGGTTTTGTCTCAATGTAAAGTTTCTCTTCCAAGTAATGAAAATATGAGCTTTTGTTCTTCATGTCAATTGGGTAAAAGTCATTGTCTGCCTTTTCCAAATTCTCAAACAGAATTTACAGAGCCATTGCAAATGATTTCCTCTTATTTGTGGGGACCTTCTCATGTTATCTCTACAAATGGTTTTTGTTACTATGTTAGTTTTGTTGATGCATATTCAAGGTATACATGGATCTATTTTCTCAAACTTAAATCTGAAGTTTGTCAAGTTTTTCACCAATTTAAAGCTTTAGTTGCAAATCTCTTTAATACAAAAATCAAATCACTCCAAACAGATTGGGGGGGGGGAGTTTAGACCTCTTAAATCATTCTTTCAGTTCCATGGTATCAATCACAGAGTCTCATGTCCTCACACGTCCCAACAAAATGGTATAGTTGAATGCAAACATAGACACATTGTTGAGACCGGTTTAACTTTGTTAGCACAAGCCTCTTTACCTCTTAAATTCTGGGATGATGCATACTCCTCAGCCACTTTTCTCATTAACAGGTTGCCAACTAAAGTCCTTTATGGAGCAAGCCCTCTAGAAAAGTTGTTCAAGGTAAAACAGGATTATTCTTCACTTTGAATTTTTGGTTGCACTTGTTACCCTTGTTTGCGATCTTATAACACACATAAAGTGGATTTTAGATCAACTCCTTGCACTTTTTTAGGTTATAGCAATCAACATAAAGGCTACAAATGTTTCAGCCCAGATGGTAGGCTCTATGTCTCAAGGCATGTCGTATTTGATGAAATGTCCTTTCCTTTTGCCCAACATGTCACTCAATCCACGTCTCCCATAGTTTGTCCAACTTCTGCCATCATCCCACCTACACAAACACAATCCGATTTTTTGTCTGGTTTTCCACAACCTGTTTCTACTTCTCCCACTTCCTCCTCACCACCTTCTAGTCCATCATCACAACCATCTTTCTCTTTAATGCCTGTTCTATAGTCTCCAAATACTTTCATATCTTCCCGGTCCAATTCTCAGTCCATCCCTTCTTGTTCTCCCAGTCAAAAATATGTTACACACTCTCAAATCCAACATGCTGACAATATCCATCAACCTGTTTTTCCTATTAATGATCACCCTATGATTACTCGTGCTAAGATGGGGGTGTTCAAACCCAAAGCTTACATTGCTACTGACTTTTCTTCTAGTGAACCAACTACTATTCAGGAAGCTTTAAATTGTGACAATTGGCATTCTGCAATGGATTCTGAATATCAAGCTCTCCAGAATAATGGCACATGGACTTTGGTGGACAGGCTTATGGATAGAAATGTTGTGGGCTGTCGGTGGGTGTATAAGATAAAGAAAAAATATGATGGCTCGGTTGCTCGATACAAGGCTCGTTTAGTTACCAAGGGGTTTTCCCAAGCTGCTGGTTTTGATTTTTCAGAGACTTTCAGCCCAGTTGTAAAATCGGTTACTATAAGAATTGTGCTTACTGTTGCGTTGGCTCATGGTTGGGCGATCAGGCAGTTAGACGTCAACAATGCGTTTCTTAATGGTATCCTCCAAGAAACGATATACATGGAACAACCACCAGGCTATAAACAATTCTCCAGTCGGGGTCCTCTTGTTTGCAAGCTTCACAAAGCTCTTTATGGGCTTAAACAAGCCCCGCGAGCATGGTTTGACAAACTTAAGTCTTCTCTTGCGCATCTTGGGTTCTCTTTCTCTCGTGCAGATAATTCTTTGTTCTGCAAGTTCTCCTCCGCTTCAACAATCTTCCTTCTAGTCTATGTTGACGACATACTGATTACTGGTAGTAATCCTGCAGAAGTTGCTGAGGTCATTTCTATTCTTAATCGTGAGTTTTCACTCAAAGATTTGGGTCCTCTGTCATTCTTTCTAGGTGTTGAAGCCAACTACACTTCCGCTGGTGGCTTGTTTCTTAATCAAGCTAAGTATGTTCAAGATCTTCTTCATAAGGTCCAGATGTCTGAAGCAAAATCTTTGCCTACTCCTATGGTTGGTGGGCTCAAATTATCAGCTCGAGAGGGGGATCCAGTCGCTGATCCTACCTTCTATCGTAGTGTTGTAGGCACTTTGCAATACTTAACTGTGACTAGACCTGACATTGCCTTTAGTGTTAATAAAGTATGTCAGTTCATGCAAAACCCTCTCAACACTCATTGGCGAGCTGTTAAACGTATCCTTCGGTATCTACAAGGGACTGCACATTATGGTGTTCACTTGCCAAAGTCCCCAAATTTGTTTCTACAAGCTTACTGTGATGCAGATTAGGCTACTGATCCAGATGATCGTAAATCCACCTCTGGCTTTTGCATTTTCTTAGGAGGCTGTCCAATTTCTTGGAGCTCAAAGAAACAGCCAACAATTTCCCGATCAAGTACGGAAGCAGAATATAGAAGCCTTGCTAGCACTACTTCAGAAATTGTCTGGATCCAATCCTTGCTCAATGAGTTAAGAATTTTGCAAACAAAAGCTCCAGTTATTTGGTGTGATAATCTGAGCACTGTCTCATTAAGTGCAAATCCTGTCCTTCACTCAAAAACCAAACATATAGAACTCGATCTATACTTTGTTCGTGAGAAGGTTCTTGATAAAAGTTTGACTGTGCTGCATATTCCAGCAACCAAACAAGTAACAGATGTGTTTACTAAACCATTGTCAGCAGGTTTCTTCAATCAGCTTCGGTCCAAGCTCAATGTTGTTTCATCAGCCACGTTGAGCTTGCAGAGGGGTGTTAAGGATTAATCCAATTCTTGTGTAATTAGTTAATAGAGTCGGTTAGAATTCAGAAGCAATTGTATTAGCTGACGTCAGAAATTGTCCTTGTGTATATCCTCATAGAGATTAGAAATATTCTTTCTGCAGGTTGTTATGCCAGCTGGTGCATAATTACAAAGTTTGTTACGTTTGCAAGTCTATATATTCATTGTAAAGGAATGTACTACTCACTGCAATATACAAAAAATATCTTCGTCATTATTCTCTTCCTCGTCTTTGCTTTTCTTTCTTCTCTGTTTCTAAGTGACGATGACGCGAACAGATCAGCGTCGTTGGTGTGCCGCCATCATCGCTGAAGAAGCTGATTAGAGACATCGCGGAAAGGTTCCGTGTGCGTGTGAATTTTAGTATTTGAATGGAGAATGTTGATATATGCAAAATTTACATGGTAAATGAAGCGTTTACATGGTAAATGCAAAATTTACCAACAAACAAATTACGTAGGGTTCATAGAATTCAATCAACCGATTAAACTAACGGATTCAATCAAATCTAATTATTTTTAACAGATAACCGATCTTAATTAAATTAAATGTGAATTTTTGAAAACTAATTTAAATTGGATTAAATGTTAATTTTATTTTTAAAATACTCAATTCACACCGATCCAAACTTTATATATTATATAAAAAAAAAAAAAAGAAATGTATAATTACATTATCGATCTAACATTTAAATTTTATTTTTTTTTCTGTACACTTTCACACCAAATCGTAACATCATAATGAAAACCTAAAAGAAAAAAACTCTAAAGCTCATTTTCAATTCTTCTAAATTTATTACTCTGAACTATTTATATTGATTTCACGTTCGTAATACTTTTTTGTTTTTGGATTTATGGATATTAATTATTGTTTTTTTTTTTTTTTTTTTTTTTCAAACGATATCATTTTACTTATATAAAAAAGATCTAACAAATAAATTGAATGCACGAAAGTAAAAATTAAAAACTGTACAAATTGCTCAAGCCCAAAATTGATTGGTCGAATCCAATTTAAACTAACCTCCATCGGATTAGATTGAATTGGATAATACATTTTGCATTGGATGGAATTTTTAAAATCAACCTTTGATTGGACTGGTTGTTATATAGTTAAAATAGGTTAGATTGGATTGGATGAACACTCTTAAGATTATGTTCAATTAAGTAAATGGACGTCGTAAATAATAGATTTACTTGTTAAACAGATGCTTTGATGTTGTAAAAAGTAAATTATTTTATGGTAAATTGACAATTTATACAGTAAATCCATTATTTACCTTGTAAATGCTTAATTTACGAACATAAAATTTTATTCAATTTGGTAAATGGAGGACTTCGTAGTAAATGATAGATTTACTAATCAAACAGAGGTTCTGATGTTGTAAACAACAAGTTACTTTTTAGAAAATTATCGGTTTTCATGATCAAATCGTTATTTTACGAAATGCAACACTTACCACATTCACTCTCTCTACTCTTTCTCTCATTCTCTCTCTCTCTCATCACCATTGATAAAATCTCATCTTTTCTCTCATCATCACTAAAACTCTTCTAAGGGGTAGTATTGAAACACCATATATTAAAATTTTAAAAATGCTATAAATTTTTATAGTATACCCTTAGTTTTATCTAAATACAATTTTTATTCATGAGTTTTTTAAAATTCAAAAAGTATCCCATGTGTTTTTAAAATCACACAAAAAGGATCCCTTAAGTTAACTTTTCTAGTTTAATTTTTTTTTAAAATGGTCAATTACCCTTAGATATCCCATATATTATCCAAATTTGTGTTCGGTTATACCAGCTTCCTAATACACCTTTTTTTTTTTTTTTTTTTCTTTATTTTTTTATGAGACCCTCTTAGATTCAGGCATTCATCAATGTGGAGGAAATTTACAACACCAATTTGAACAAATTTTTTAACCAACTTGCTAGAATTGCCCGTGTTACTAACTAGAAAAAAAAAAAAAAAAAAAAATACATCTTTTTTTAAAGATTTTATTTTCTTCTTAAAATATAAAAAAAAAAATCTAGAAGGAATGTTTAGAAACTGGTACAGCCCGACACATATTTGGACAACGTATGAGATTTTCAAAGACAATTTGGTCATTTAAAAAAATTAAACCAGATCAGTTAAAAGAATGAATACTTCTAGTCTGGTTTAGAAAACACATAGGATACTTTTTGAATTTTAAAAAATCAAAGAATAAAAATTGTATTTAAATAAAATTTAGGGGATACTTTTTGAATTTTCTCAATTTTTATTCATTTGCTATTTATTTAAATAACTAAAACTATTAAGCTATTTACTACTTTAAGTTTAGGAAATCTGCTATTTTACAACAAATTAACATTTTTCCCTTATTTCGTCTCTTTGAATCTTTTTTATTTATTTATGACATTTATATGAAATGTTTAAAAATAGTTCAATTATACCTAGTTTAACTTTTGAATATCTCATATATTTCAAATTCAAATGGTTAAAATTCAATAATCAATGACACTATGAATTAAGTTCACAATTTATGGATTGTAGAAATTAAACTTAATTTGATTTATTTGGAATAAAAGTATAAACATATCAAAATAAATAAATAATTGTACTACTATTTTAGTTTCAAACTTTGATTTCACCCATGCCCTCACTAAAAAAATGTTCGTGGCTCCGCCACTGGTGCTAGGTACAAATAGGATTTATGAAGTTTTCTCAATCCTGTAGAGAGAATGTGCCGCTTCCTTTCCTGGAGGTGGTGCTTCACAAAATACACTAATTAATCAGTATGTTCTGATGAAATAAATCTATACGAGTTGGGGTTAAGTTAGGTTAGTGGAACTTTTGGTTTTGTTCGGGTTGAGAAAATCCAAATCTCTAATGGGACGTTTGGAAGGGAGATTCGGGTCCTGATTCGAATCATGATTTGTAACTTACTACAGTATTTTCTCTTATAAAAAATACACGTAAATAAAAAATAGTTCTAATCTCATGATTTTAATCCATGAACTAAACATCTCGTAAGTTTTGAGTTAGTTTGTGGATCAAACATACACATTTTTTCTCTCACTCATATATAAAAACACGAGTTACATGACATGGTATTTATTTAATGTAAAACTGAGTTAGAAAGTGTGAGAGCAGTTTAAAATAATTAAATTTATTGATTTTACACTCTTTTAGTGTTGGTACGTTATGTAAATATTATGTTATGCTTCCCACTTTTTTTTATATTAGAGGGATAATCCTATCGGAAGGACCATAAATAAATAAATAAATAAATATATATATATATATATATATATATATAAAAGTTTGTTTCCTTGTTGATGTATTACAATCTTACAATTTAGTTTATTGGTGGAGATAGACTTGGATTTGATTGAGATATAATAAATAAGATTTCATGAACTATTTTAAACTGATATTTTTAGGTTGGGTGTTTTTGATTAATAATAGATTGAGATCTGAAGGTTTTGAATTAGTTTGCGTGCCGACCTAATCCGCAAAACATAATTCACAAACGACGAAGTTCCTTTGTTTAAAATACTTCCAATTTTTTGACCGATCATTTTTCAATTTTTGAAAAGCGAAAAAAATAAGACAATTAAAAATCAAAATTCACCCAATTTATTTTTAGCACTTAAGTCTCTGTTTATTGTACAGATTTGAGTTTTATTATAATAAAAAATTTTCATAAACAGTCATATTTAATTTTTTTGTTACATAAAAAAAGTATATGTAAAGTCATATCACAATTTAAATTAAAAACTCAAATCAACAAATTAAATAGACTTTTAAAACACAAATATCACATCACATATGACATGTCTGGTGCAAACATGCAGCCCGACGTGGAGACAACATGCAACACAGCCTAAGGGGAATAAAAATTTTCAAATTTAAATTCTGAAAATTATTTGAACCAGTATGGAACAAGATGAACCTTAAATAATTTAAGCTCCAGTTCCTAATTAATTTAGTTAACTCAGAATTTAAGTAAATATAATTACTAATTTTAGTTTATTGTAATAAAAAATTAAATTAGAGAAGACGCGGAGAAAGTTGTGTAGGTTTGGGTAGCTACTTTGTTATTATTATTATTATTATTATTATTATTATTTTATTTCAAGGGCATGGGGGGGCCTGGGTTCCTGGGGGACCTTGGGAGCTTGGTGGGCCTGGGTAACCTGGGGCTGTGGGGCTTAGGGGACCTGGGGGGCTTGGTGGGCCTGGAGGACCGGGAGGCCCGCAGACTTAGGGGACGCTGGGGGCCTGGGGGTCCGGGTTGCCTTGGGGCCCGGGGATGGGGGGTCCGGGGGACTAGGGGCTTTAGAGCCCTGGGGCCTGGGGCCCTGGGGGTCTAGATTTCCGGGGAATGGGGGGGTCAGGAGGGACTAGGGAGCCTTGGGGGCTTAGGGGGAGCGGTGGCCGGGTGGCCTGGGGAACCCGGGGATCCCGGTGGCCCGGAGAGTCCGGGTGGTAGCCGGCAGAGGTGGTGGTACGAGAAATTACGGAGCACTTTGCACAAAGCCGATGCGGAAGGAAAGGGAGAACCCGAAGTGGAGCGGAGGAGGAGGAGGAGGAATATGCGTGGCTTTGGCCATGGCTCGGTGATTTCATCCTCGGTCTCGGTAAGGAGGCCGATGGGGCAGCGGCCGGGCGATCTCCCTCGAGGATGACTAGGGAGGTGAGGATGCCATTGTAGATGGTCTCACGTCCATGTTCGGCCGGTCGAGACTCGGCGACAACGACAATGACGCTCTCGCCTTTGGAGGACGTCGCCCCTCGACTTTACCCAAGACACATATTTCCCTCTGTCATGGTGGAGCTAAGCGTCGGAAGAAGATCTCCGATCTTGGCCGACGGCCGAGATTTTCGCCACCGCAGAATGCCGGCGGAGGAGGCACGAACCGCCATGTGATGGGAGGCCAAGACGGAAGAGGAGAATGAGATGGCGGAGCCTACCGTGGCTTCGCGAAAAGGATTCGATCCGCTCAGATTCCACAACCGAGAGAGAGATATCCGATGGATCCGATCCGTTCAAGTCGATTAAGATTCCACAGATCCGATGAAAAGAGAGAGGTGGGGTTGGGTTTGGGGATGAGAAGTGTTAAAAGTGTGAATTTGGTTGGAGACGGGGGAGAGAAAGAGAAATGGGGACTTGAGAAGAGGAGGATAAAGTTGTGGAGAAGACGAGGAGAAAGTTGTGTAGGTTTGTTTACTACTTTCTTTTTTTTTTTTATTATTTTTATTATTTATTTTTATTATTTCGGGGGGCGGTGCCTCGGATTCCCCGGGGACCTTGGGGCTTGGGTAACCCGGGGCCAGGGGCGCTTTTGGAGCCCTGGGGGTTCGTGGTCTGGAGGGTCGGGTTGCCTTGGGGGCCTGTGGGGATGGGGGACTGGGGCTGGGGAGGCTGTGGGGGCCTTGGGGGTCCGGGTTGCCTGGGGATGGGGGTCTAGGGGACTAGGGGGCCCTAGGGTCTTAGGGGGGGAATGGGTGGCCCGGACGGCCCGACGCTGCCTTGGTAGTCCGCTGAGGTCGCGAAGGGTGAGAAATTACTGGAGCTGCTGTCGAAGTCAGATGCGGAGGAAAGGAAGAACCCGAAGTGGAGCGGAGGAGGAGGAGGAGCAATTGGCGTTAGCTTTGGCCATGGCTTCGGTGTCTTCATCCTCGGTCTCGGCAAGAAGGCCGATAGGGGCGCTGACGGGGGAAGTCTCGCCCTCGGGGATGACAACCGCGGCGAAGGTGTCATTGTTGAAGGTCTCGATGTCGTTGTCGGCCTTGTCGAACTCGACGAGGAGGACGCTCTCGCCTTTGGAGAGGACGCCGCCCTCGAACTCTACCTAAGACATATTTTTCCCACTGTCATGGTGGAAATGAGCGTCAGCAAAAAGATCTTCCTAATCTTGGCTTCAACAGTCGAGATCCTCTGCCGCCGAAAAATGCTCAAGAGAGGAGGGTGCGAGAACCGCACGGGATGGAGGCTAAGATGGAAGAGGATAATGAGATGGCGAGCCCACCGCGGGCCTTTTCGCGAGGAACGAATCGATCCGCTTAGATTCCATAAATCTAGAGAGAGAGATATCCGATTGATCCGATCCGCTCAAATTCGATTAAGATTCCACAGCATCCAGAGAGAGAGAGCTCGGGTTGGGTTTGGGGATGAGAAGTGTTAAAAGTGTGAATTTGGTTGGAGACGAGAAAGAGCGGAGAGAAAGAGAAATAGGGACGGAGAAGAGGAGGATAAAGTTGTGGAGAAGACGAGGATAAAGTTGTGGAGGTTTGGGTAGCTACTTTGTTGTTATTATTATTATTATTATTATTATTATTTTGGGTATGGGGGGGCCTAGGTTCCTGGGAACCTTGGGGCTTGGTGGGCCTGGGTAACCTGGGGCTGGGGGCTTAGGGGACCTGGGGGCTTGGTGGGCCTGGAGGACCGGGAGGCTCAAGGGCTTAGGAGACCTTGGGGGCCTGGGAGGCCTGGGGGGTCTGGGTTGCCTTGGGAGCCTGTGGGGATGGGGGGGTCTGGGGGGACCAGGGGGCCTTAGGAGCCTTCGGGGCCTGGGAGCCTTGGGGGTCTAGATTTCCTGGGGGAATGGGGGGTCTGGGGACTAGGGAGCCTTGGGGGCTTAGGGGGAGCGGGTGGCCTGGGTGGCCTGGGGATCCTGGGTGGCCTGGGGAACCTGGGGATCCTGGGTGGCCCGGAGGGTCCGAAGCTGGCTTGGTAGTCGGCAGAGGCTGCAAAGGCTGAGAAATTACTGGAGCTGCTATCAAAGTCAGATGCGGATGAAAGGGAGAACCCGAAGTGGAGCGGAGGAGGAGGAGGAGGAATATGCGGTAGCTTTTGCCATGGCCTCGGTGACTTCATCCTCGGTCTCGACAAGGAGGCCGATAGGGGCACTGACGGAGGCGATCTCGCCCTCGAGGATGACTAGGGAGGTGAGGATGCCATCGTAGAAGGTCTCGACATCCATGTCGACTTTGTCAGTCTCGACGACGACGACGCTCTCGCCTTTGGAGAGGACGACGCCCTCAGTATTTACCCAAGACACATATTTACCTCTGTCAATGTGGAGCTGAGCGTTGGCAAGAAGATCTCCCGAATCTTGGCTTCGACGGTTGAGATTCTTCGCCACTGCAGAAATGCCGCGGAGGAGGGGTACGAGAACCGCCACAGGATGGCGGCCAAGGCGGAAGAGGAGAATGAGATGGCGGAGCACACCGTGGCCTTCGCGAAAAATGATATGATCCGTTCAGATTCCACAAATCTGGAGAGAGAGATATCCGATTGGATCTGATCCGTTCAAATTCTGATTAAGATTCCACAGATCCAGAGAGAGAGAGAGCTCGGGTTGGGTTTGGGGATGAGAAGTGTTAAAAGTGTGAATTTGGTTGGAGACGAGAAAGAGCGGAGAGAAAGAGAAATAGGGACGGAGAGGAGGAGGATAAAGTTGTGGAGAAGACGAGGATAAAGTTGTGGAGGTTTTGGTAGCTACTTTCTTGTTATTATTATTATTATTATTTTTTTATTTCATGGGCGTTGGGGCTTGGGTTCTGGGGACCTTGGGGCTTGGTGGGCTGGGTAACTTGGGGCTGTGGGGGCTTAGGGACCTGGGGGGCTTGTGGGCCTGGATGACCGGGGGAGGCCTCAAGGGCTTAGGGGGACCTCAATGGGAGGCCAGGGGGTCTGGGTTTTGGGTGGGGGGGATGGGGGGTCTGGGGACTAGGGGCCCAGGAGGCTTCAAATCGGGGCTCCAGATTTTGGGGAATGGGGGATCCGGGGACTAGGGGAGCTCGGGGTTTAGGGGAACGGGTGGCCCGGGTGGCCTGGGAACCCGTGGCCTTTGGCCCTGGGGAACCTAGGGATCCTGGTGGCCCGGAGGATCCGGGTGGCTTTGTAGCTCGGCAGAGGCGGCGATACGAAATTTTCGTGGAGCCGCTATCAAAAGGGGATGCGGATGAAAGGGGAGAACCCAAGTGGAGCGGAGGAGGAGGAGGAGGAGGAATACAAGCAGAGCTTTTTTGCCATGGCCTCGGTGACTTCATCCCCTTGGTCCCCCGACAAGGAGGCCGATAGGGGCACTGACGGAGGCGATCTCGCCCTCGAGGATGACTAGGGAGGTGAGGATGCCATTGTAGATGGTCTCGACGTCCATGTCGGCTTTGTCAGACTCGACGACGACGACAATGACGCTCTCGCCTTTGGAGAGGACGTCGCCCTCGGACTTTACCCAAGACACATATTTCCCTCTGTCATGGTGGAGCTAAGCGTCGGCAAGAAGATCTCCCGAATCTTGGCTTCGACGGCCGAGATTCTTCGCCACCGCAGAAATGCCGCGGAGGAGGGGTACGAGAACCGCCACAGGATGGAGGCCAAGACGGAAGAGGAGAATGAGATGGCGGAGCCACCGTGGCCTTGAAAAGGATCCGATCCGTCGTGATTCCACAAATCTGGAGAGAGATATCCGATTGGATCTGATCCGTTCAAATTCTGATTAAGATTCCACAGATCCAGTGAAAAAGAGAGAGGTGGGGTTGGGTTTGGGGAGGAGAAGTGTTAAAAGTGTGAATTTGGTTGGAGACGTGGGGGAGAGAAAGACAAATAGGGACGGAGAAGAGGAGGATAAAGTTGTGGAGAAGACGAGGAGAAAGTTGTGTAGGTTTGGGCAGCTACTTTCTTGTTTTTATTATTATTATTATTATTTATTTTTTATTATTTCAGGGGCGTGGGTGCCTGGGTTCCTGGGGGACCTTGGGGGCTTGGGTAACTGTGGGGCTGGGGGGCTTTTTGGAGCCGGGGGTTCGTGGGGGGGAGGCTGGGTTGCTTGGGGCCAGGGGCTGGGGGGGCCGAGGGGCGGGGGGACTGGGGCCCGGGAGGCCGGGGGCCTTGGGGGTCCGGGTTGCCCGGGGATGGGGGTAGGGGGGACCCGGGGCCTTAGGGTGTTAGGGGGAATGGGTGGCCCGGACGGCCCGAAGCTGCCTTGGTAGTCCGCAGAGGTCGCGAAGGGTGAGAAATTACTGGAGCTGCTTTCGAAGTCAGATGCGGAGGAAAGGAAGAACCCGAAGTGGAGCAGAGGAGGAGGAGGAGGAATTGGCGATAGCTTTGGCCATGGCTGCGGTGTCTTCGTCCTCGGTCTCGGCAAGAAGGCCGATAGGGGCGCTGACGGGGGCGGTCTCGCCCTCGGGGATGACAACAGCGGCGAAGGTGTCGTTGTAGAAGGTCTCGATGTCGTTGTCGGCCTTGTCGAACTCGACGACGAGGATGCTCTCGCCTTTGGAGAGGACGCCGCCCTCGAACTTTACGTAAGACACATCTTTCCCTCTGTCATGGTGGAAATGAGCGTTGGCAAAAAGATCTTCCTAATCTTGGCTTCAACAGTCGAGATCCTCCGCCGCCGCGAAAATGCCGTAGAGGAGGGGTGCGAGCACTGCACGGGATGGAGGCTAAGATGGAAGAGGATAATGAGATGGCGGAGCCCACCGTGGCCTTCGCGAGGATCGAATATGATCCGTTTAGATTCCATAATTCTAGTGAGAGAGATATCCGATTGGATCTGATCCTTTCAAATTCTAATTAAGATTCCACAGATCCAGAGAGAGAGAGCTCGGGTTGGGTTTGTGGATGAGAAGTGTTAAAAGTGTGAATTTGGTTGGAGACGAGAAAGAGAGGAGAGAAAGAGAAATAGGGATGGAGAAGAGGAGGATAAAGTTATGGAGAAGACAAGGATAAAGTTATGGAGGTTTGAGTAGCTACTTTCTTGTTCTTATTGTTATTATTATTATTTTTTTATTTCAAGGGCGTGGGGGCCTGGGTTCCTGAGGGACCTTGGGGGCTTTGTGGGCCTGGGTAACCATGGGGCTGGGGGGCTTAGGGGACTGGGGGGGGCCGGGAGACCTGGGGGTCCGGGTTGCCTTGGCCGCCTGGGATGGGGGGTCAGGGGGGGACTAGGGGGCCTTAAGGGCCTGGGGCCTGGGGCCTGGGGTTTAGATTTCCTGGGGAAATGGGGGTCTGGGGGGACTTGGGAGCCTTGGGGGCTTAGGGGGAGCGGGTGGCCTGGGTGGCCTGGGGAACCTGGGTGGCCTCGGTGGCCTGGGGAACCTGGGGATCCTGGGTGGCCTGGAGGGTCCGAAGCTGGCTTGGTAGTCGGCAGAGGCGGCAAGGGCTGAGAAATTGCTGGAGCTGCTATCAAAGTCAGATGCGGATGAAAGAGAGAACCCGAAGTGGAGCTGAGGAGGAGGAGGAGGAATATGCGGTAGCTTTTGCCATGGCCTCGGTGGACTTTCATCCCCGGTCTCGATAAGGAGGCCGATAGGGCACCGACGGAGGCGATCTCGCCCGAGGATGACCATGGAGGTGAGGATGCCATCGCAGAAGGTCTCGACGCCCATGTCGGCTTTGTCGTATCGACGCACGACGACGCCTCGCTTGAGAGGACGTCGCCTCGGTATTTACCCAAGACACATATTTACCTCTATTATGGTGGAGCCGAAAGGCCGGTAAGAAGATCTCCGAATCTTGGCTTCGACGGTTGAGATTCTTCGCCACCGCAGAAATGCCGCGGAGGAGGGGTACGAGAACCACCACAGGATGGAGGCCAAGACAGAAGAGGAGAATGAGATGGCGAAGCCCACCGTGGCCTTCGAGAAAAAGGATCTGATCCGTTCAGATTCCACAAATCTGGAGAGAGAGATATCCGATTGGATATGATCCGTTCAAATTCTGATTAAGATTCCACAGATCCAGTGAAAAAGAGAGAGGTGGGGTTGGGTTTGGGGATGAGAAGTGTTAAAAGTGTGAATTTGGTTTGGGGATGAGAAATTGCTGGAGCTGCTATCAAAGTCAGATGCGGATGAAAAGGAGAACCCGAAGTGGAGCGGAGGAGGAGGAGGAGGAATATGCGGTAGCTTTTGCCATGGCCTCGGTGACTTCATCCTCGGTCTCGACAAGGAGGCCGATAAGGGCACTGACGGAGGCGATCTCACCCTCGAGGATGACTAGGGAGGTGAGGATGCCATCGTAGAAGGTCTCGACGTCCATGTCGGCTTTGTTAGACTCGACGACGACGACGCTCTCGCCTTTGGAGAGGACGTCGCCCTCGGTATTTACCGAAGACACATATTTACCTCTGTCATGGTGGAGCTGAGCGTCGGCAATAAGATCTCCAGAATCTTGGCTTCGACGGTCGAGATTCTTCGCCACCGCAGAAATGCCGCGGAGGAGGGGTACGAGAACCGCCACAGGATGGAGGCCAAGATAGAAGAGGAGAATGAGATGGCGGAGCCCACCGTGGCCTTCGCGAAAAAGGATCTGATCCGTTCAGATTCCACAAATCTGGAGAGACAGATATCCGATTGGATCTGATCCGTTCAAATTCTGATTAAGATTCCACATATCCAGTGAAAAAGAGAGAGGTGGGGTTGTGTTTGGGGATGAGAAGTGTTAAAAGTGTGAATTTGGTTGGAGACGTGGGGGAGAGAAAGAGAAATGGGGACGTAGAAGAGGAGGATAAAGTTGTGGAGAAGACGAGGAGAAAGTTGTGTAGGTTTGAGTAGCTATTTTATTATTATTATTATTATTATTATTTTAAAATTAAATTTAAAATTATATAATTAAGTAACGGCTGATGGTCAGGCTTTTTGGCTGCAGGTTAGATGTAATTCCTTCGTCAATTTTTCTTTATTAGAGCATCTCCGCACAAACGCCAAAATGGTGTTGAAAAGTGCATTTGACGTTGGAAATGAGCTCCAACCCGCCGCCATTATTTACAGCATAATAATGTGAACGTGGGTGGAATGAACAATGGAAAAGCATATTTGGGTTTCCGCTATTCACTCTGCACTAAATGTCATGTCATTTTCCTTTTTATTTTTTTTTAAATTTGCAAAAAGGGCACCAAAAGAATATTTGTTTTCTATTGTTCCCCAATTTCTTCTTTTGCAACAATCGTTTTTTTTTTTTTCCACCCAAAAAATGAAAACAATTTCTTTTATGTCCCACATTGTTAATTTTGCTTTATGGTTAATTTAATATGGAGAAAAAATAATAGGTCTATAATATATACGAATTGCAATTACATAATGTAAAAACATCAAACATAATGTAATTGTTATTTTCTTCGACTTTCATAAATAAAATATATTTTATTGGATTAATATGTGAAAAAATATGGTATGTGGGTGTAATTTGTGAAATAGATAAATAGTAGGGAATGAGTAAAAAAATATAAAAAAGGAGATAAAAGGAATATACATGGATTTTTTGTGTGTGTTAAAAATGGTATAATAGGTTGGAGATGAATTTACTGTTTGATGCAAAAGCTACACTTTTTTGGTGTGAAAGTTACTCCATTTTGGTGTAATAGGTTGGAAATACTCTAGAGTTTACTTAGACTTAGTTTGGTAGAAGTGGCTGAGAGTATGAAGGATGAAGAGAGCTGCAAGGATGAGGACTATGAAGTATGAAGTGAATTATAATAATCCTTTATGTTATTTGGTAGGAGAGAGAGAGATTTGAAGTGATGAATGACAATTATTTATCTAATTATTGTATTGTCTATTTTACTAGATGTTTCTAATTTCTTTTATAGGGTCAAATAGTCTTTTTTGTATCTTGAATTTGATAGATTTGGTTGAATCTTTTTACAAGTGGAAGGATTTAAATTGAAATTGGTGGACGCAGATCTCACTCCTCTCCTCCTTCCATCTAAACAATGGGTTGGTTGTTTGTTTCTTTGTTCCTTAGTTGTTAGCTTTTTCATAGATGAAAGTTCGGGCCACCCAACATCCGAAAGAGTTTCGGTTCGGTTTGGGTTGGCCTCAAATATTTTCAGAAGTAATTTAAAAAAAAAAAAAGAAAAAAAGGATTTTGGACCGGGTCGATTTGACCCGCACGAAAATACTTTTTAGCCTCAATATCTTTTTGAGAGTTTAGGTTAGACCGAAAATAAACTAATAATAACAAACTTTAAATCGACTCATTTGATCCGATTTAAATTTACAGCTCTAGTTTGTATGTATTTTGCTGGTGTTTATTATTATCTTGGTTTGTTTTTCTACAGTTTGGTGGTTGTTGGTTTTGTAATTTTCGTTGGTTCATCTGTTTCACCTTTTTTCAATCAATGGTGTGCTATTTGTACTCTTTTTTGGGGCTGTTGTGCCTCGAGTTATGAAATCACTTATAGCAAAAAAAAAAAAAAAAAAAGTTACATTACTTCTGATGCATAAATTTATAAAAGACAAACAGCAGTGCTAGGAATACAAATGCTAATCCCAATTTTGTGTAACAATTATTTGTCATTTTTTCACTTATAAAATACAATCTCTTATTAGTCATTAATTGATATAACAATCTTTTAAACACTCACTAATTACAAAAGAATGACAACTAAGTTAATGGAAAAGTTGATATCAATTGAAGTGGTAGTCTAGAAATATTAAGTTTTATATAAAAAATACGTACAATTGAGCAAATAGAAAAAAAGGAATTTCGAGGGAAAAGTACTTATAGCTTGTTAAAATTCTATGCATCATCATATTTGGCCGTCACAATCATGAATATTGCCTGTCGTTGCCAAAACACACACAAAGAAAACAAAAAAACAAAAAACAAAAAAAAAGGAGAGAAATTAGTATATACATTAGATTCATATTTGGATGTTGAGAGTCATTGGGTTGTTCCTTTACATTTTTAAGTTAGGGTGATTTGAGTGGTATTCTTGAGTTGAGTTTGAATTATAATTTGAGTTGAAGTTGTAACTTAAGTTTGTGTTTGGATGTGCACATTTGAGTTATGATTTGAATTGGAAATCTTTTTGAGTTTGTGTTTGAACGTGTCAAAACTTAAATTTGTATTTAGATAATATTTTAATAAAAACTCAATAGGGATGAAAAATTTTAATAGGGTATATGGGTGCGGTTTTATTCGTCTTTTCGTTGCGAATGCATAAAAAAAAATCATCTCAATCAGAATTAAAACGAAAAAGTTATTGCATTTTTAAGAATAGAAAAAATATTGTTCATTAACTTGAGTTTGAGTTCATGAACTCGAGTTGAAGAAAAAATTTGAACTCGAGTTTAGCCCCAAACTCGAGTTCAAACTCAAATTTTACAAAAGAATATGAACTTGAATAAAATTATAACTTGGGTTCAAACTTTTTATGAGTTTCATTCCAAAAGAACAACCTTAGTGAGATTCGCTACATACACTATTTGTAAAGAGACCATTTAATATTCTACCCAAAAAAAAAGGAGGTCATTTAATAATTCAATATAGAGAAACAAGTTGCTCGAAAGTTTAACAGAGAGGAAATACTAAAAAGCTTGTTAATATGTGCTTATTGGACAATATTGATTAACTGTAAACTTCTTAGATATCTGTATTACATGAAATATATACATACATATATATAGCCACATACATATTATACTATATATAATAAAGTATAATTAGAATATAATACACGAGTGCTACCTCACTAAAGCTAGCCCTCATCCTCCAACTAGCTTTACCTGTATCTTGTTGGTCTTGGACAAAAAATATATATAGATGAAGAAGAAATATGACTTGAATCGGCAAGTTAGTTTGTTAATTAGGACAACATGCGATAATCTTCCAGGCATGCCAACTTGGTTTTTGCAACGTAGATTTATTATTTTATATATATATATATATATATATATATATATATATCAAAGTTTATAGTGCTAGCAAGGACGAGTCAATTAGTATTTATGGATTGGTGTTATTATAAGACATGATCTACTGATATTGAATGTAAAAATAGATGATAACCACTTGGCTACCGAGAAAGGGACAACTAAATTATTGAGTGCCAATTAACATCTTTCTTCTCCCCTGAGCATCATTCATTATATTCCATTTTTCTTTATTTTTAAAATTCTATATACGATGCATGAAAATTGGGTGACAACTAGAATTCTGCCTTTTTTTTTTAATATAAAAGATTAACAAGAAATTAGTTCGAATTACGAACCTCAAATAATTAATTAAGATAATTTTTAGAATGCGCTCTTCTTTTATTTTAGTGGGAGTATTAATGATGAGTTTTGATAATAACACTAATTATTCCATTTCGCTTTCTATTGCAACTAGCAATAGAAGTATAAAAATATCTTTAATAAGTCTTTTTCAAATTACATCAGTTTCAATATTGTATAGTACCACGATGTGGGTATTAGGACATATGGAATGAAAACTCTCAGAATAATTTCTGGCACATTAATATATTAATTAACAATCAATAGATATATCTGTACATTTTATATTATCCTAACGCTTAAAAATTGTGATTGATTATAGCTACTAATTAAGACCGGTATAGCTAATAATTTCCTTCGTTATTAGTGAAATCTTTGCATATGAATTACGAGTTACCTACCACCTGTTTTCTTCTAATATGATATTCGAACTAAGTTCAATTATATATATATGATAGATAGAAATTGATGTAAGAAGGAAGCATTGTTGTACACAGAAAAAATAAATAAATAAAAAATTACAGCTGAGGATAGGATTGAAAGGTACGTATGCCAAAATTTAAGTCGACAGCCTTATAATTAGTTTTATATCATTATACGACAACGCACTACAACAAAAATGGTTATTAGCAACGACATTTATTGTTGCTAAAATTACAGAGCAACGACATGTCGTCGCTAAATATAAAACAAAATTTTTGAATGACTTGCCGTCGCATTCTCTATTTGCGATGACATGTCGTTGCACAAAAATTCACTATTTGCAATGACATGTCGTCGCTAACATTTGGCAATTTATTCGTGATGACATGTCGTCACTAATAGTGAATAGCGCCAACAATTTTGGCATCAATTTGTCCATTATTTGTGACAACGTGTCGTCACAAATATCAATACATACAACTGGCGGTGACATGGCCAAAAAGAGGTGAAAAATTTGACAGTTTCCTGCGCAAAGGTTCCAGATAGTTCTTTATTTTTTGCGACGACATATTGAAAAGTCGTCACAAAAATGGTTCCAGAAAATTCTTTTCAAAACAACTGTCTTTGCAACAACACGTGTCGTAAAAAAAAGGATTCCAGAAGATTCTATCAAGTACGACTATCTTTAGCGATGAATTTTTTAATATTATCGTCACAAATAAGTGGTAATTTAATTGTCTAAAAAAAAGGGCGGAAACTTTGGCGGTTTCCTTAAAATTATTTGCGACGACATTTTAACAAAGTCATCGCAAAAAAAGAGCATGGGTATATTCCTCAAGAATATTCTTTGAAATATTAATGAGGTGAAGAAGAACGACATTATTTTCTTACAATTGCGACGACTATTTAATATTTTTTGCGACGATATTTTTTGTTGCAAAAAATGGCCTGTGTAAACACGATCGTAGACCTCCTTCCGCCATTTTTTTCGGTGAGCCTCTCAGTTTTCTATGATTTTCTTCGTCCAAAACCTCCAAAAACTCTGAAAATAGCTTAGTATTGTCGTTATCTCCTCAAATCTTTCATTTGTTGAGAAAAAAGTCCAAAAAAGTAAAGTTTTCATCTCCCCCTCGCCACTCACTTTTTCGGCTATCGTAGTTGTTTTCCGGCTGCTGTCGCCCTTCCAATCCTGCTGCCATACTGTTTTCCAACCACCAGTGTTTGTGGGTTTAGATTTTATGAGTTAATATTTTGGTATTTTATAAATTGATTTTGATATTTTGGTTGTGGTTTGTTGTTTTGTTTGGGATTTTGAATTTAGTTTGTAGTTTTGGATTTAGAATTGTGAATTGTAAATTAGAATTGAAATTAGAATATGTGGTAATTAGATTGAAATTTGTATGAAATTCATCTGATGATTAAAAAAATTAGATTAAATTTTAATTAGTTTTACATTACTAATAAAATAATCAAATAAACTAATGTTAATTTTCATAAAATTTGATAAAACTTTATAAATTGTTCGCAGTGGAGATGCCTATGGACAAGAGTTGGATACATTTAAGGAATCGGTTGTCTGATGAGTACTGGGATGGTTTGTGTGCTTTTATTGAGTTTGGAAAGAATTATGCAAATTCAACCGGGGGTATTCGCTATCTGTATATCAAGTGTAGAAATCATGAGATGCTGGCACCAGAAATAGTAAAAGTGCACATACATCGATGGGGTTTTGATACAAGTTACACCATATGGATTTACCAATGTGAAGTACGTACTGCTGCTGCAATTGTCAGTGAACCTATTGACGAAATGTTGCAGTGCTAAATGATGTGGCTGAGATTAGTGATGATCACGAGACAATGTGTGAGATAGAAACAGTTATAGAAGATACTCATTACGATGAATTTAGAGATCTCTTATCCGAGCTCCAAGTCAGATTGTATCCGGGTTGACAAGGAGGCTGCAAAATGTTATAAGGATTGGAAAAGCGACCTCCATGACTATTTCAAAGATCTTGGTGGTTTACAAAATGAGAGTGCAGTTAGGGCCCACCCTTTCAAAAACCTCAGGAATCCAAATCACTAGGGTCATTGCTGTGATAGATTCATGTCCGACAAGTTTCAGGTAATTGAATCTCTTTTATATGTTGTTTTATTATATATAATAAAGGTTAATTTTACTAACGTTGAATGTAATCATAAATAGAAAAAGTTGGGGATTAATAAACTTAATCGCAGCAACCAAAATTGGTAGAGTTTTCATGGTAAACTCTCGTGCTCCTAACATCGCGAGAAGAAAGCAAGTATTTGTTAAAAATTTATTCAATATAAATGTTAATTTGGTAACCAATTACACTATATTCATATACATTTAAACTACTATACAATCTACCACAGGGACTCAATAGCCAATGTCTGGCATCAATAATTGGGGGGACATGCATCTTCGTAGAGATACTTGGGTTAATCCCCAAGCTGAGCATACTTTTGTAAATATACTCGTAATGTTTAATTATATTCTTTTATTTAAATTACATTAGGTATTTAATTATTTTTCTTATAATATTTGTAACATCGGATGGAGGGAAAAAGAGAAACGCAGATCCAGACGCATTCTGCTACTTATGGATCATCTATAGCATGAACAGTTAACAAGGAAGATATTATATGGAGTAGTTTCTGGGCACCCGAAGAGGACACAAGACTGGAGTGGGTTGCACACTCCCACAAAAAGTTTATCGAGGGGATGCGTCGTCATCTGGTTCACACTCGGCAAGATCTTCTACGACACGTTCTAACCCACGTAGAAGAATACTTGCAATAGAGTTACCAGTAAAACTTCCAGAAATACGAGAGTATCAGAATGATGCAAGATTTCATCACTCAAATGCACCCCAACATGACTTTCCCAGCTGTTACCCTTCTTATGACGCATGTCTATCTAGGTCATTCTCCTCCGAATCCTTCTAATGATAACGACGATGATCTAGTGATGCGCTAATTTAGGAGATTAGAGTTTTATTAATATAACAATTTGTATTTCCGTCCATTTCTACTATAATTACATTTTTATTTTATTTTATTAATTACTTTTTACAATAATAATTTTTATTTCTATTTTTTTATTATTTATTTCCTTTTATTTAATTATTTTTTTATCATTATAATATCATGAATTATATTTAATCTTTGGGTTTAAATATATATTAATATACAACATTAATTAGTAAAATAATAAAAATTTAAAATATTATTTACGACGATAAATGTGGTTGTAAAAAATATAAGTCAGGTCAGCTAAATCTTCATCTTTTGGGACAACTTAATTTGAAAATGTCGTTGCAAAAACTTAATCCCATGTTATCTTAATGACGTAACTGACGAAATAATTGCAGCGACTCATTTACGACGATTGTCGTCACAAATATAATTACGACGATTGCTTGTCATTGTAAAATTTTTTTTTACGATCAATCAAATGCGGCGACAAGTTTGCGATGATAAATGGTCGCTAAAACTTCATATACGATGACTTTGCATTTGTTGTAATGACTTTTTATCGTCGCTAATAGCCATGTTTCTTGTAGTGACGTTCCAAGAAAGCAATCTTTTTGTAACCTAAATAAAATAATTAAGAGGAAAACATCCTAAATATCCCTTGTGCAATTTACCGAAATATCAACTTTGTCCATGTATTTTACAAATTTACGTAAATATCACATATTCCTGATTAAATCCTTAAAAATGTCAAGATCTCCTTTACTATTCTATATTAAATTATACTAATTTAAATATATTAATCGACTAAAAAATAACGTATGATTACTTTTTTTTAGGATATATATCGTTTTTGTGCATTTAATTTGAATCTCCTTTATTATGAATTTTATAAATTAATTGGTGTTACAAAAATGATATTTAATATTATTTAATTACTGAGGATACTTTTTATATATATTTTTAAAAAATTCTAACCAGTGTAAGGGTTATTTTTCAATTTTTTCTTAAATAAACATTTGCATGATATAAGAAACAAACTTAGTAGACTTTTTAAATAAAAATTGACAAGGAATTATAATATAGCAATCCCTTGCGGTTTCTGGTAGTTAACTTAAAAAGCTGAGGAATGCTTGAAACTAGTCACATTGGAGAGAATCGAGTGGTAGTGATTGGAGATTAATTGAGCTCTTCTATTCTTCTTTCTCATGCTAAAACATGTTTTTTTTTTTTTTTTTTAAATAAAATAATATAAAATTAATCAAATTGTTCCCAAACATATGGGTCCACGTGTTTATGGGAGTTTGAAAACTGGGATTCCATTTGCAACATGTCAACTTCACGTGCAATTGATCTATGTGGACTCTCCCGTTGGAATTATTGAACCTTGGGAGTTTGTAAAAGCAACTTCTTTTGCAGAAACAAACAATAACTACCGTCTACCAGCTTTAGTAATTGTCAATTTGAACTAATTGCATATATTTCGGCCTCAATTTTGTGCCCTCTCCTAATTGATAGAGACTTTGGAAATACAATTCCAATAAACTTTTGTAATATTGTTTTGAATTTACAATTGAAGGTAGCAACTACGTGTGTGAATGAGAGAGCAAGTAGATAATATAATAATCATTATGTTTTTTTAAGTACTAATTGTGCTCTCTCATTATTGTTATGAACATATAATATAGGCTTTAAACAAATATTTCGTGCTTTGGATTTTATTACTATGACGTTGTCTTGAGACTTTTGGGGACAAAAACAGTAGTTTAAGGTTTTCAAGTTGGGGCAAAACACTAGATTTCAACTATTCATAGGCATTTGGTAGAAATTAATAAACCGAAATAATTGTTTTGTTGCTTCACTAAAGATATTTATCATAAATTTGTTGTTTAATAAGCTGGTCTTATAATCATATATAATAAGCCAAAACCATTGAAAAGCCCAAGATGTTCATGACCAAGGAGGGTAGAAATTAATCATAGTTAAGTCTTTATTTAAGTGTTAGGTTTGTTCAATTATTGAATAGCCATCTTTAATATTCAGGGATATTAATGTACAAATCAATTTAATCACATATTAATAGTCAATTTATGATAAATTAGAATAGATTTTGTGTACTTTTGTTCAACCGCTTTTGCAGTGCATGTCATTTTAAAAACAAATAAAAAATAAAAAAGTACAGTAAATGACGACGAAAAATACACCAAGAAGTAATATACGTGCATACAATATCCGAAGTCCGAACTATCAGAAAACTAGATACGTTACACTATAAAATCTCCAAAATAATAATAATAATAATAATAGTAATAATAATAATAACGTCGTAGTTAGGAAAAAGCATGTTGACACGTAGTTAACCATTACGTGATCACCAAGCCTGATCACCTATTTTATAATTTCATAATATTGTTTATGTATATGTGTATCTATATATACATATATATACATATATATGTATAATATTCTACTGGAAACTACGTCAAGGGATGTTGTTTGTATTATATATTGCCAAGACACTGAAAGCTGTGACGACTAAGCTCTATCGGACGAGATTCCATAGACTGGTCTATGATATGATCAGTACTTTGTGGTCCACTGGGTTTGTTATGTTGTGGTCATAATGAAATCAACATATTATAAATCACTTACATAATTAATACATGCATATGTGACTAACCAGTGAAGTTTAAGAATATATTGTAATTATGAGACTCTTATTCTCTCTCTCTCTCTCTCTCTCTCTCTCTCTCTCTCTCTCTTTAATAAGGATTACAATTTTGTTCAATTGAAACAATTATTACAAGCATAGGTCTTTATCTAAAAACTAAATTAAATTGAAATGAGAGATTTTAGTAAACAAAATAGTCATTGCACATACCTCCTTAAAGGAGATAAATGAAGCTTCACAAAAAATTATTTTGGCTCTTTCCAAACGCCCTTAGCCTCGAATATAGGCTTTTTTGATTGATACAATAACAAACCTATTCCCATGTTCATATTTGTCCGCCTAAAATCTTCTAATTCTGACACTCAAAAGCTCTAAAAATGTAAGCATAAGAAAATTATCACAGCCAGATCATTAAGGTCTATAAATGAAAAAAAAAAAATTCTATCACCATTATAGAATATATATAAATATATAAGTGGAATCATATTTCATTCATCATCCAAATAGTACTGACACTAGAAAATAGAAAAAAAAAAAAAAAAAAAAAAAAAAAAGAAAGAATGAACAAATCCTACTGGAGAGAGAAATTCCCAAAATCTCCCCCTCCAGTGGGAAAGGACTAAAATTTGGAATGAAAGTGAGGAGGAGAAGGAGAAAACAAATACCCATATAATTAACGACGAGACCAATTTAAGATGTAATTTACAAGCACATAATTCTCACATAATATGATATATAAAAGTCAGCAATAGACCATAGCCAACCAATAAAGTAATATCCCTATCTCTATGCTTTGAGCGTTTGGTACACAAAAATATGGTGGCCATCCTGAAATCTCCTTTCTGAACTATCACTGTATTGCTTGCCAACTTTTTTGCAGTAACCATCATCAAAGCTTTGAACCACTTTTAGACATGATTTTCAAACAAATACATCGTCATCCAAGTTCTCATCAAATCGTCACCAAAGTAGCATTGTTATAATTTTGGTCGGAATTAACTAAAATGCTTGGTCTTGTTAATTAATTTATGAGGACAGAAACTAACGAAAAAATGTAAAATTGTGAACCTAAAGTTCAGCCTAGTTCAAAATAATAATATTGCTACTGAAATTAATTTGAAGAGAAATTATATATTTCTAATATATCCAAATGATTAAATTAGATGATAATCAAATTCAGATATATAATTTATTGTCAAAGTGCAAATTATTGTTAGAACTCGTGCTCTATATATGTGAATATATAGCAATATTAAGGTGGCAGGCGATTGGATTTGAATGAACATTACTCCTTTCTTTTTCTTTCCATTTGCATAGCCTTTTTTCTCTTTTCCCTTCCATTTAAAATAATTATCACTCTATATACATTGGCACCAAAATCATGTGCATCTCATGGAATGATGAGAGACAAGTGTTAATATTTATCTAGTTATTAATAATTGTTGAAAAGAAGGAGCTAGAGCTACTGCGCCATTAACATTTTCAGGCGCCTGATTAAATTAAACTAGTTAATATAGAAATTAATCTCTTACTTTTTTCTCTTTTTTTTTTTTATAAGTAAAAGTTCATTAACGGTTAAAGAAAAGGCTACAAAAAGGCAAAAGGCAGAAAAGCTACGAAATCAAGAATAAAGAATAAGACATGCTCATAAATTTTTTTTTTTTTTTTTGTTAGAATCAACAACTGTTATCTTATTTTTTTTGTCTTGATAGCTGTTTTTTAATTAAATTTTGACACATCGTAAATTATTTAAGTATTTTTAAATTTTTTTTTATTTTTATTTATGTTTTAGATTCTTAAATTTAAATGAAATGAAAATTAATTAGTAGAATAACGGCCGATGAAAATAATAAATCTGAATTCCTTTATATGATCATCAAATTTATCACTACACAAATCACCAAAGTCTCAACCATAGAAAGACACGGCAAATTGCCACTTTTTGCACCCAAATATTTGAAAGGAGGCCAATATATCACTATATAATATCAGCAATAATGAACCCAATATTATTAGTCACAGCGGCCATGTCATAATTTTGCTTAAGAAAATGGAGTGAACTTAAGGAGGGCTCCAAGCAACAGCCAACAAGTCTAGTAGGAATATTAAATAATAATAAAAAAAGGAAAATTTTAATTTAGTACCTGTGTTATATTAAAATATATGTTTAGTATCATGTGTTTTTTAATAATTTCATACAAATACCTCAACATTTAAAAAAAAAATAATTTTTTGATATTTTAGGCAGTTTTTATTTTTATTTTTATTTGTATTTTTATTTTTATTTTTGACACATATGGAGAACAAAAAGAGCATCACGAAAATCCTTGAAAAGTTTTTCCACCTTTCGAAGAAGCTTTAATTGGATCTGGTCCCATGGAATAAGAAATCATTCGCATCATTCCAAATTCCATTAATAATATTAAACCAAAATCGGCAGGAACCTCACAGGTGACTCTGAATGCATTGTGATGGTTCAATCACTATCTTTACGTTTATGAGGTCCAAAGCATTCCGAACGGGATCACACATCAGAATAAAGTTTTATGTAGAAATATACATGTTTCAGCAAAAAAAAAAAAAAAAAAAAAAAAAAAAACAGTAATATACATATTAATAAATCATATAATAAGTTTCGCATTGTTATATACAGAGTAAATATTGAAGATTGCATATATAATTAATTATAATTATGTTCATGAAGTGTTTATATTGCAGGATATAATTTCAAAGGACATTGAAGTGTTTGAATTGTTAATTTACAATGGGAGAAAGAGATAAATAAATCAAGACTTGAGATGAATTAAAATTAATAGGTCAATAATTTATATAAGTTAATAAATATGTCAAATTACCATTTTCATCTATAATTTATCTAGTTACGAACCATAACTTAATAAATTATTATCTATAATTCACGGTTTTTATTCATAATTTATCTGACTATAAACTATAACTTAAAAATTTATCTATAACTTATCTAATTATAAACTATAATTTAATAAATTATGACTTATTAATTTATATAACTAAAAATTAACCACTATGCTTTTTATATTTACAATCAGCATAAGAACATACTATGAGATTGGCTTTGAGTCTTTTACAGTGGCTTGTCTCAGCCCAAGCCTGCTCACAAATTGGGCTGATGCAAATTCTTTGTAATAACCCAATATGAGAGGGACGAGAAAATTAGCAAGAAGTAATTTAACAATATTTTTAAACTTTTAGGATATGTCTTTAATTCAATAATATTTTTAATATCTTAATTTTATGGCTATTGAAATTATTTCTAAATATTTTCTTTCTGTATAACTAATTTTAAAGGTAGTTAACAATGGATATGAATGTCTTTACGAGTTATTTAACGGAATTACGTGTAAATATTGTACCTGTGGACATTCCCTTTTTTTTTTTTTTCATTGCATAATAGATATATATATATATATATATAATTATCTCAGTTCGAAAATGCCCGCCCCTTAATTTGCCTCTTAGTTTTGCGTTTTTTTTAGAGAAACTCTACCCCATTTTAAGTTAATATGTGAAATAAAAAATGAAAGAACAATTATAGTATTTAGCAAAAGGCATAGGTAGTCTTTTGAAAATTATAGTTATAAATTAGACCGCTAAAAAATTTAAGAAAAAATTGAGAATTTACTTTTAAAAGTGCATAATTCTAGACGAGTCTAGAATTAAAATGTTATGAATTAAAAATAAAAAGTAAAAAGTTATATCCATATACTTTTAAAGAGTATTTAGGAAGATTACTTAAAAATTAAATCAATAATAAACAGGCTCTCAATACATGTGGTGTTTGTATGACACATTTTTTTATGGTTGTATACGTAGCTATTGTCTAAGGTGCCCCAACAAAACCCAAAACAGCAGCACGGTCGCCAACTTAAATAAATTGGGGGAACCATACAAAAGATTTATGGGAACATAAATCTTTATGATCTCACGTAGAAGGGCATTTCTCTAGATTTTTCCCCTGCTGCTTTCTGGACTTAGAACTGCCCATAAAACTGGGCCTCTGAGGGAGCCCAGCAGTTGAAGACACCATTCTGGGTAGGGATAGAGAGAATTACTAACTTTCCGTTTTTTATTTAGTTTATTGATTCAAATTTTTAATTTAAATTTAAATGTAATTTTATATAAAAAAATTTTATTATAATAAAAAAAATTAAATATAACTATTTTTAAAAAAATTTTATTGTAACAAAATTTAAATTATAAATTTAAATTGATAAAATAAACAGGTCTTAATTATTAAGCCTTATTCTTCTTGATTATATTCTTTAAAGGGCACGTCTATAGTTCCACCAAATTGTAACTCCATCCACAAATAGTGTTTGGACCGTTGATATTGATGATGTGACATATGATATTTATTCAAATGAGATCCAATGGTGAACTGGTGAGCATCTGATAAGGATAGGCTTATGGGTAAAATTGTTCGAGTGACAATCATGTCAGTTTTAAAATAATCATTTTTTAAAGAAAAATAGTCATTTATATGACAATTATAACTGAGAATCTTCTACTAATTTTATATTAATTAATACTAATTATTAAATTTAATTAATTAATCGCAATTAATTTAGCTGGATATTACTTTTTATATATAAAAAAATCATTCAATAATAAACCAACAAGAAAAAAACAGATAACAAAAAATCAAAACAAAATAGTGGGAGCTCCTAAACACGGAGCAACCTCACACCGAGTGACAGAGCAAAAGAAATAAATAAATCAATAACCGTTAAACGAACAAATTGAAGAAAGATTCAACACAATAAAGGAGCGATTAGAATTCACATGGTCCAAACCGTTAAATCGTACATTTGGTTTTTAATCATTAATCAATGTTTTGACACCTATTTTAGAGGAGGTTAATTACTAGAAAGTGTAACACTTCTCTCAAATGGTCAAAGATGTATTCGTTTCTTAATGTTGATTTTATGATAAATCATTTTTATTTTGTTTCATTGTATCCATTTATCGTTATAGGACGACAAATATATATTATTCGGATTATACTGAAGTTTAATATATGAATATAAATCTAATGGACGAAAACCGTTTACTCATTTTTAATGATTTTCTTGAAACAATAATTTGAAATTTGATAAGTGCTTAAATAATATTAAACCCCACCCCATATAAAACGCTAAATTTTTAAGATATGTTTAGAGGATGGGTTTAAGCCACCATGGTTTGGATTCAAACAAAATTTTTCTCATAAAAATTTTGAATTTAAAATATTTTACGACAATATTTTCTCTCACAAAATTTAAATTTTAATTTAAATCACCTAATTTTATCCCTCCTTCTAAATCAACCCTCAATGGTTTGAGTTGGTTTGAAATTTTTTAAATCGTAAAATAGTGATTTTAATTTAGATTCAAAAATGCTTCAAACTGCACCAAACCACACCAGTTCTACCCCCCTTTGTCCAAATATATAGGTCTTTTGGTGCATCCCTTAATGCAAATGGTTTCCTTTTACGTCAATGGTAAATAATTGAGAAATAGTAAATAGTGCATATTTGGGTGGACATTGTCGCAAAAGTTTTCTGCAATTAATAAGAAGCTAAAATTAAAAATTGTAGGTTGAATAAAGAGAAATAATAAAAAAAAAATTGAAAAAATTGATCTTGCTAATGGAATTCTCACTTTATATAAGAGCCTAACGATCCAAAACCCTTTACTTCCTAATATTTTCCTACTCTAACCTTTCTAGTATTAATACTTCACTAATTTCTCCCTTATTGATATGTGCAATCAATAACCATTTTGATTAATCAAAAATTGCTCTTGACACAAAATTTAAGAAAAGCATTACTTCGATCCTTTCTCAAGGCTTGCAAAACATAATTAATATGTCATCACAAATATCCATTAGATAAACATATAATGAATTACAAGATAAAATTAAGAGGACGAAATGGAAATAATGACATACAAATGTCTCCAAACGACGACATTCCTTCATCATGTTGCAATACTCACAAACTTACGATACAATCACATCCATCATTTATTATTATCTCCATGACAACTTTACAATTTATAGCTGCTTAAGAAAATTACATAAATGCACCTGTGAAAATTATATCCTCCCTCACAGGAATATAATCACCAAAGCTACTCCTCAAATTTCGTGAAAGTAAACTTCACCGTGCACAAAACTGGCACCAGCCGGTAAAATATTGGTGCAATTCCCGCGCGTGTAAGACAACCCGTGGAATCACATTCCATAAAAGAGTAAGGGAATTGCATACGTTTGGTAGTGTTATAAATTTTTAAAAAATTATTTTTAGTTATATTGAAAAAAAAATAATTATTATAAAAAGTAATTGTGTATTTGATAAATTATAATTATAATAATTATATTGGTTTTAAAATTAATATAATAACGTTTAATAAATTTTAAGATTAAATGTTATGAGTATGTAAAATAATCAAAATAGACATAGTATGAAACTTGAATATAACTAATTGTGTTTGGTATTTAAAAATACTTGTTTAACTTAAAAAAAAATAATGCTATGATTTTGAATTTTTTAACAATAAATTTATGATAATTAATTCTCTTTTTTTTTTTTTCATTTCTTTAATCACAATATAATTACAACTAAAAGGAGCATTAGTGACAATTACTCAGGGACAGTTGCAGTCTTTGAGTTGTAGAATTATTTTGTGCTCTCTCTCTTACAAAGCTTGGCAAGGACAATTACAGTCTTGATAACGCAACTAAATACCATAATTATCAATTTTGGTAAGGTTCTTCTTAAAAATTTGTAAGAAAATATAATAAATTTATTGAAAAACTTTATGCCATAAATAAAGAACATTTCAAACATATGATATCCATACACACACTTACGTAAATGAGCAAAATTCACACATTGATATCCATACACAAGAAAAAATAGCAAATGAAAACCACCCTTCAAAATACACTCATTGATGTCCACACACACACGTCTAGTATATACACACACGTAAACACAAACATATATATCCACACACACACACAAGGGAAAACAATAAAAGCTTAGCGACGTCTATTCTTCGAGCTTGAACAGCGAGATGTAACGGTGTCCAACCATCCTGCAAGGACAAACGAAATGGAAATATCTCTTATAAGATCATTGAGATGGCACCAAAGGCTTAGCAACAACATGGACTTATCAACTTGTATTATCTGGAAGGTTCATATCAACATTATACAAGAGGAGAATTTTAATTGCTTGAATGGAAGCTGTTCGGACCGCATAATGCATCAAGGTTGCCCCATCCTGTTTCCAACAAACAGAAAACAGAAATAAACAAATTACAAGATGTGAAGGCCATAATATTGAACCCAAACTGTTTAAACAAAGAAGAAAAGATTGCAACCACAAGCCATGAACAGGGTCAACAAGAAATAAAAAAGGTTCCAACAAGGCAGGTTATTCATTTTTCATGCTTATAACACTATAAGCAGAACTGAAAAAAACAAATAAAATAAAATAAAATCTTCAATCTTCCATGCTAAACGAAATAGTCACTTAAAGCAAATATCCAAGCAATTAAAAAGATAAACAAACAACTCAGGGGATCTATATCTAACTCCGAATGTATTCTTAGATCGCTTTGCATGCATAGGCTTCAGTTTAGCATAATCAAACTTGATACTTAGAAAATATGTTTTAACTATAAAGTACTGATTTAATATAACCATTACTAATAGAATTAGCTAAGCAGTTAAGAAATGGCATTTAATCAAACTTCATACATTTGCCGATCTGCATATAATATATAATTTACAAATTTGCCTCATCTAATGAAAAATGCCAAATGCCAGAATAATCATATAAATTTTTTCTCTTCATGCTAACCATCACAAAACAGTTTACAATTACTATCTTTGATCATCAGCAAGTTAAGGCTTTTTTAAGCAAATGATAATGAACAAAGAGTTAAGCAAAGAAAACCACAAGAGTGTCAATCTCCATTCTTGCTAGTATTGCAATAGAATGGTAAAAATGAAACAGAATGGTAAAAAATGGCAAAAGATCAAACAATTGAAGCTGCAAATAATTAACATAGCCAAACTTTCAAACACATAGCCTGCAAATAATCAACTTCCTATTAACCTGAGCTTTGTCAACTTCCTGTCAAAAAGATCTTCAAAAGACATCTCCTTATCCTTAAAGATTCTATGATTTCTCTCTATCCAGATGACATATAAAATAGCTAGAATCAAAGCTCTCCAAATTGTCTTGGTTTTTTTCTCCCTCCCAAAACCGAAAAAATTCTCCACCAGTATAGAGTTACAAGAGAATTATCACCTACAGATAAAAACCTCTTTTATTTTCACCTCCCTATCATTTTTAAGACTAAAAAGCCTTGGAAAAGTGATTGCAAAAGGCTATCATTTTGTTTTTACATATCATATTTGATGCTTTCTTCTCTCAAGGATATATTTTCCTTTCTTTTTTTTTTTTATTTCAAGAATTAAGAATTATTGATGTATTCAGGTCATGTTCTTCTCTCTTTCATTTTTTTTTTTTTTTTTATTTCTTAATGTCTTAACATATATACTCATGGTAGACCAGGAGCAAACTCAAACCCAGACGAGCTTCAAGGATACATCCCTGTTCTTCCACCATCTCATTTTTATCTAGATTTGTCTAGCAAATGTACTTTAAAAAATCGATTTTGCCCTCCCAAAATCTCTACAAAAGTAAGCCCAAATTGACCAAATCGACATTCGAGAAATAAAAAATTCATTGACCAATTCGACATTCAGAGGATAAACGAAGGGTTTACGGTTTACAGAGCAGAGAAAAAAAAATTTGTACAAAATCTGGAAACCCAAATCGACATTCAAAACCACCAACACCAAATCGACATTCAAAACCCAAATTTCATCAAGCCATACACCAAATCGACATTACAAAAAAAAAAAAATCTCAATCAAGTACTTATAGATGCAGAGATTGTGAGCTCCAACCAAATCCGGTCTCAGCTGGCGACGAAATCTGGAAACCCTAACACGAGCAAAACCACCAACACCAAGAGAACAGAGATTTTGGAGACTCCGCCGCCAACAATCGTAAGAGATAAACGGAGAGAAGGAGTCCAAAAGAGAGAAGAAAGATAAACGGAGGGAGAGAGCTTTGGCTGAGAGAGCGAAGGCTGAGGCTGAGAGAGGCTGAGGTGAGAGAGCACAAGAGGAGGCTGCCTCTGAGAGTTTCAGGAGAGGGGCTGAGGCAGAGAGCACGAAGGCGTTTCAGAATGATAGGTTTTCAGGGTTATTTTGGGAATAACCAAAATTTCATTAATGAGGGAGTTCAAATTCCCGCACAATCTGAAATTAGAAACACCAAGTGAGCTGCTTCTGATTTCAGCTGAAAAATAGCTTTTAGATTCTCTAAGAATCCGATTTTATGTGTTTACCAAACACATTTTTTAGCTTTAGCTGAAAAAAAAAAGTGATTTTGGCTTTTTAAAATCTCTACCAAACTAAACCGTCATCTTTGAACTCGTTTATTTCACTAATTTAAATTTTTAATTATAGATTTTTACAGTTAAAAATTCTTAGAAAATATTGCATATAATTATTTATACTATAATTAAAAAATTTTAAAAAAAATATCACATCTCAATTTGAATTAAAAACTCGAATTCGTAAAAAAAGTGAACCTTTAAATTAACATAATTATTTTATTAAAATAATATTAATAAATAATAAGAGGTAAAAATCTACAGTGTTCTAAAGGGTATATATATATATATATATATATATATATATATATATATATATATATTTTCACCCGACGGGTATTAGTCGTCTTATTGTATTAATCTACAATAAACCTTGATGGTTTATTAGTCGTCTTATGTTTAAAGTTAAACTCTTAACACTCTGTGTGTCGAATCCGAAAGAAACAAAAGCCAGAATGGAGGAGAGCAGTGCTCGGAGAAGATTGGATTGTATTACTCGTCACCTTTCACTTCCCCATAAACCCAACAATGTTTTTCAACCGGTCTGCTTTTTTTACCCTTTTTTTCACTATTGTTTTTTGTTCCCAAAAAAAAAAAAAAAAATTGTGCTGATTCTCGTAATTCCAAAATTTGTTGTTGCTTGAAAGGCGTTATTAAGTGGTGGACAATTGAAAAATTCGGAAATGGAACCTGTGATCATAATAGGGGGTATGGTGTTGGACATCCATGCCACTCCTTCAATCTCCGCAGTTCCCAGAACCACTACTCCTGGGAAGGTATTTACTTTATCACCCTTTTCAGAATTTTGGTTTTTGCCATTATGCAACATATTAGAGAAAGAGTATTGATATTGTATATGTTGTTACCTATACTTGTATTAGGAAATCTCTAGATTTGGTTATTTAGATAACTGACCTTATTCTGTGATTGTAATTTATATTTATGTTGAGCTTATTTATAGTTGCTCCTCATCCTTTCCTAGTCTGTGGATGTAGGAATAATGCTGAACTACGTTAAATCTCTTTCTATTCTCTTCTTCCTTTTATTTTCTTCTTTACCTGTTGTCACAACATTTGTTGTTTTTTGGTAGAATTTATGCAATATGTGATGATACAACAGTCGGTAAACATAGTGAAATTAGCTCAATTTCATGAAGTCCGAGTCAATGAAAAAGTTGATTGTCCAATTTTCTTCAATTTCGGAGAATAAGATGAACAATGCCCATTTGGATAATGGTAGATTATTAGCTGAACTTGATGAGTATTTCTGCAATGGTACACATGATGAAGAATTTTGTCATGAATAGCATGAATGCGCTGAAGAATTTTGTCATGAATATCATGAATGCGCATGTGTTAGAATTATGTAAGTTCTGTAAAATTGAAACGAATGTTTTGTCCCCGCTTTTCTATCCCTTAGAAGTTAGATTTCAATTTCATGATTTGTCATGGATCTGTTTTTTTATGATGTTTATCATTTTTCTTTCCCATTTTGTAAGTGTACAAATTAGCCCACAAGTAGCTAATTTCTCTTAATTGTGGCTTCAAGTTCTTGCTTGAATTGATGTGGAACTTGTTTCTGGGCTGGTGTGTAAAAGAGTCAATAAGAAAACCTGCACTATACGAAAGTACTTACTTTATTAGAGATTTTGCTTATGCTTACATAGGAACCTTCTGTTTAGGTAAATTATGTACTAGGTGGTGTGGCAAGAAATGTTGCCGAGTGCATGTCAAAGCTTGGAACAAAACCTTTCATGATTAGTGTTGTGGGTTTTGACATGGCAGGTAATTTTTGTCCCGTATGAATTTTTGTAGCTTTCGAAATTCTGCAAGCTAGGACTGTGGTTAACAGACAAGGTAGCATGAAATCTCCCATTTAAACTCTTATTATTTTCTTGTATATGAAAGAAGAGGTAAATGATTCTAAGTTTAGAAATATTTTCAAGTGGAAGGATTGGAGTTTGTCAGTAAAATCTGGAAATATACGGCCGTGTTTGGAATTGATCCCGTTTTTGTTTTTCACATTTTTCGAGAAAAAAATGAAAACGTTTCTAAAACAGCGTTTGGCGCAATAAAGACAAAAAACGGAAATGAAAACGATTTTTTGGTTTAGTGTAAAATGAGAGAAATAAAAAACGACTTTTAGTCTTTTCATTTTTTGTTTTCGTTTTCTCCTCTCTCGAGCAGAGAGAGAGAAAGAGAGACATTAATGGGTTTTTTTTACACTGAAAACAATTTCTTGATAAAACTATCAAACGCATTTTCAAAAATGATTTGTCTGAGATTGAAAACGTTTTCATTTTCATTTTCCAGGATTAATATCCCCAAAATAGGGATGTTTCATAGTCCAAATGAGTTGTAGAAATTAGTGTTTAATGCTTATGAGGAGCTGACATGCATTTATCCTGCTATTTCCACCAAATTATTCAGTGGTCATAACCGCAGTTGCATAGACTAAGTATAGTTCCATGGTCGCCACTGAAACTGATAGTTTGTTTTCTCCTTGACCAGGAAATTTATTGTTGGAACACTGGAAATCCGCTGAACTATCTACAAAAGGTCATCAAGTTATATTTGTAATTGTACCTTTTGACTATTGAGACTTTTATGTGTAGATAACTCCGGGTTGTATAATCTTATCCTCTCTCACGTTAGAAAAAGATGTTTCATCTCCACTTCAGAATTTGAGCCAATCTAAAGAGCCTTTACTTGTTAGTTCTAAGTTTGACTCAGCTGTGACACAAGTCTGCAATTTTTTTCCGCAAGTCTGTGCGATGTATTTAATTCAATACTAGTCTATTTATTTGCAAAGTTGGTTTTTTGTGTAGGAATTCTGAAGCGGCAAGATATCAACACTGCTGTTGTAAGCAATATATTTGATAACAAGGGAGAGGTGAGCGCTGGAGTTGCAAGTGTGGAAGCTATTGTAAGTTGTTAATTTGGTCGATTGAGCTTTTGATTGATGAGACCGATTTAGCGAGTGTGGAAGCTATTGTAAGTTGTTAATTTGGTTGATTAAGCTTTTGATTGATGAGACCGGTTTAACTAACTACAAACTTTAATTTTTCCATGGTGAAACTGCTACAGGAAAAATTTCTTACACCTGAGTGGATCGAGCGATTCAAGAGCAATATACATTCAGCTTCTGTGTTGATGGTCGATGCAAATCTGAACCTTCAAGCTCTGGAAGCTTCTTGTCAAAGTACTTCCTCCAGTTTTTCTCTAATAGTTTTTCTTCATTTACAGTCAATTTTCCTTTAGTTTTCACCTTTTTTTATACATTGTTGTTCGTTCTTCTTCTTCGCGCTTTTCAGTAGCAGCATTGTCTAAGATTCCTGTATGGTTTGAACCTGTATCAGTTGCAAAATCTAGAAGAATTGTGTCAGTTGCCAAGTATTTGAGTGTTGCAATTTTCACACTTGAACTGTAATCTATATATATGACAACTCTTCTCTCGAGGACACAGTAATCTTGAAACATTTATTTTCTTCGTCTAAAACTCGTGAAAGTTGCTTAAATCTTAACAAAGGGATTATTGTGCCTTTTCTACAGGTATCATTTGCTTCTCCTAATGAATATGAACTTGTTGCTATGGCAAATGCTTTATCTGGTGGAAACATGTTTTCCTATTCTCCAAGTCAAAGGGACAATAGCAGGGATAAGTTGTATATAGAATCTTTGTTCCAGATGCTAAAACCTGCATTCTGGGTTCTGCTTGAAAATGGTATCAAAATTGTTATTGTGACCCTTGGTCCGGACGGAGTATTCTTATGCTCTAAAGGAGGTCCAAGGTCAATGGGAATCATTCATAAAGAAATCAAAAGAAGTTATGCCAATGGACACTTATACAAAACTGTGACTGCAGCCTGTCCAATGAATCGGACCCTCAATTCTCCCAAGACTGAGAGCAGCTCTCTTCTATTTGCTGTTCATTTTCCAGCGGTTCCTGCAACGGTCATGAGGCTTACGGAGCTGGTGATTGCTTAGTTGGTGGCACACTTTCTTCTATTTGTGCGGTTTGGACATTATGCAAAGTGTGGCAGTTGGCATCGCAGCTTCAAAAGCTGCTGTTGAGGCAGAGACTAATGTTCCCCGCATTTTCAATTTGGCTGCAATCACAGGTATGACTTTGAAGTAGTCATACTTTATGACAATTCTTGTCAACTCATCAACGCTCCATTAAGTAATACCTTTTCTTAGTGAGGAATTGTTAGAATAGAAAACCAACATTCACCCACCTTCTAACAGTTTTAGCTTATTTGTTGGCCCTAATATGTTTTGGGCTTATAATTAAATAACATTGCACCACCCCCCCAACCCAATCCCACATTTGATTCTATTTTAAAGGGAGAAAAGAGGATCATGAATCTAAGAGTGTTTAAAAAAAAAAGGCATAAATCTTTATGGCCCTCCCTAAAGGGGCATTTCTCTAATCCTCTCTTAGGGCCCGTTTGGAAGGTATACTCAAGTCATGATTTTTAATTATGACGTTTAAAATTTAAATTTTTATAAAAAAAAACACTGTAGCAGAACATTTGAGTTTGAATATGCGAAACAAATAGCCCGTTAACTATTCATGTGTTGGACTTTTCAATTAAAATTTGCATATAAAAGTTAGGTTGGTCTGCTTTGGGAGAAAATAGTAAACTAACTGGAAAGAGGGGTGCGTGATTATTTCTACCAATTTGCTTGCTATAAACTCATGATATTGTAAACAAAGCTAGTTTAATTCTTCAAGTATTATACGTTGAACTCTCACTGACATTCCAAAGCAGTACGGTTGATTAGAGCTGTATAAAGATTCTCTTTTTTTTTTTTTTTTTTTTTTTTTTTGGTGAGCTTTCATTGAAGCAATCGTACTAATTGGCTTTTTCTGGTTTAAGAAAAATACGGACTATAATCTGGTATAAAGCTTGTAAGTCGTTATTGTCTTATTGATGTGTATCTTTCTTATGCAGATGATGCAAGGTTGGTTTTCTCTGCAGCTAAAGTTGTGTGCCATGAATCCATGCTCTGAATTTTGCAAGTTTTCAGCTGTGCAAACTGCCATAGTTCAGATTTCTTTCGCCCAAGAACCGTGAAATCATGTGCTCAAGAACGATGAGGAAAGTGGCCCTTTTTTCTTCTTTTCATTACTCAGTATACTCTTTGTTATTCCAAGGAAGAGAAATGCTATCGTCTCTGGGTAATAATCATGGTTATTTTACCTTGAGAAAAATTGTGCCATTATTGTACAGTTAAAAAGAACTTTTAATTGAAGAAATTATTTTGGTTTTTTCCAACTAAATATTATTTACATTAACTTACTTTTAATTGCACCACCCCCACCCCCACCCCCACCCAACCCAATCCCACATTTGATTCTATTTTAAAGGGAGAAAAGAGGATCATGAATCTAAGAGTGTTTAAAAAAAAAAAGGCATAAATCATTATGGCCCTCCCTAAAGGGGCATTTCTCTAATCCTCTCTTAGGGCCCGTTTGGAAGGTATACTCAAGTCATGATTTTTAATTATGACGTTTAAAATTTAAATTTTTTATAAAAAGAAAACACTGTAGCAGAACATTTGAGTTTGAATATGCGAAACAAATAGCCCGTTAACTATTCATGTGTTGGACTTTTCAATTAAAATTTGCATATAAAAGTTAGGTTGGTCTGCTTTGGGAGAAAATAGTAAACTAACTGGAAAGAGGGGTGCGTGATTATTTCTACCAATTTGCTTGCTATAAACTCATGATATTGTAAACAAAGCTAGTTTAATTCTTCAAGTATTATACGTTGAACTCTCACTGACATTCCAAAGCAGTACGGTTGATTAGAGCTGTATAAAGATTCTCTTTTTTTTTTTTTTTTTTTGGTGAGCTTTCATTGAAGCAATCGTACTAATTGGCTTTTTCTGGTTTAAGAAAAATACGGACTATAATCTGGTATAAAGCTTGTAAGTCGTTATTGTCTTATTGATGTGTATCTTTCTTATGCAGATGATGCAAGGTTGGTTTTCTCTGCAGCTAAAGTTGTGTGCCATGAATCCATGCTCTGAATTTTGCAAGTTTTCAGCTGTGCAAACTGCCATAGTTCAGATTTCTTTCGCCCAAGAACCGTGAAATCATGTGCTCAAGAACGATGCGGAAAGTGGCCCTTTTCTCTTCTTTTCATTACTCAGTATACTTCTTTGTTATTCCAAGGAAGAGAAATGCTATCGTCTCTGGGTAATAATCATGGTTATTTTACCTTGAGAAAAATTGTGCCATTATTGTACAGTTAAAAAGAACTTTTAATTGAAGAAATTATTTTGGTTTTTTCCAACTAAATATTATTTACATTAACTTACAACATGTGATTCCTCTGGTAAACTTTTGTATATAAGTTCTGTTGTATGGATTTTTTGGAGAGAATAAAAACGCAGAGAGTCCTATCCAAGAGCAATATGCATTTGGGCGACCCAAGCGTACCTCCAAATGTGCACTCGGGTAACCTCCCGAGTGTACGCTTGCTTAGGTAAAAGAAGGAAGATCAAGAGTTATCAAATATTAATGTTAAGTAACGATTAGTAATTAGAGGTATTCACCGACTTAAGTTAAATTTTCAATTGATTATTTATTATATATAACATTTAAAAGATGAGGAGTCTCATTATAATTAATAATATAATAAATTCTTGAATCAATTAAAGGAATTAAACTCTCAGTATTATAAAGTTTTTCAATTTGAAAAGAAAAAATACTCTCAATTTTAAATATAATTATTTTGTGATTGTCTTCACTTTATTTTTGTTATTTTTTTAAAGTTTTTATGTGTTTTTAAGATGTTCATCTAATTTTCTTACATTACATTCTTCCCATTCGAATTTATAGGATTGAACGAAGTTTTGCCCTAACAAGTTGTAAGATCGTTATATATAATATATATATATATATTTCAGGCCCGTTTAGTTCGCTGATTCGAGTTTTTAATTTGAGTTGAAATGTGAATTTATGTGAGAGCTTTTTACTGTAGCAAAAAAGTTAGATGTGATTGTTTGTGAGAGATTTTTACTGTAGTAAAACTCGAATTCTAAACGCGAATCAGCGAAATGAACGATGCCTAAACATTGTAGCCCTCCAGTCCGCTTCTCCAATCAAAATCGTTACTGAAAATCCAGAATCTAACGAAGCTTCAAGGCCTGATTAACATTTTCTGCAATTATCATTAATATCCTTTTTCATGGCTGTCCCAAGTGAGGTATGCCAATTTTTCTCTCTAATCTTTATTCTTCTTCCTTATCGATCTTTTCGTTTCCCATTCTCTTGCGTCTGAGTTTTTCAGCCAGATTTTTTTTTTTAATCATCTTGTATGTATTTCTTGTATTTTTATTATTTTTGCCCCTGAAATTTAATCGTCAATTCGTTAATTCTGCCGTTGCAATCCAAAATTTGTGATAGATTTTCTTTATTTTTGTTAAAAAAAAAAATCGTTTATCCCTGATTCCCTGGAGTGATCATTGATCGACGGTAAGCTAGTTACTGATCTTTTTTTCTGGTTAATACAGCTAGGATTGCAATTGCTGCTTTGCCCTCTTAATTCCAATATTGTTGTCCGTACAACTTGGTAAGCTTCTTTTTTTTTTTTTTTTTTTTTTTTTTTCTTTTTTTTTTAATAGTAAGACTAAATAAATTGTATCTTGTTCTTTTTGTTTTGGTTTCGATTTTTGCCCTTACGGGTTCACCTTCTCTGAAAGATTATTTATATGCGTTAGACTTAGCCTTCTCTCTCTCTCTCTATTTTTTTTTCTTTCTTTTCTTTTTTTGGGTTGAAAATTTAGGTGTAGAAATTGCAATAGGATAGCAGAACTATTGATTTTTAGTTTTGAAGTTAAATTAGTGTCGGGGGAGTGGCCAAAATGGCCAAAATGATTTTTAGTTTTGAGTTTCTGTATTCAGAATTCATATCCCATAATGAAAATGTTAGCTTTGCGAGTTTGTCTTCGGTGTTCTACACTGTAACATGTAACAATATGGGTGTAACATGACACTTATTGTATGTAACAATAACTAAAAACATATAACACTGGTATGTGATAGATAAATTTCTTATTGTTATAGATTTACAAAGTTATTGTTACACTGAATAGTGTTAGGATCCTAAGCTAAAAAAAAGTGATAAACCAGCAAGAATTCAATAAGAATCTGACTAATAGTTTCTTTATTGAATATTAATCAGTATAATTCGTCTGTGAGCTCGAGCGGAGCTCCCAATCAGCAAGAATGGAAAAATACAAAAAAATAAAGATAGAGGGATTTTCGAGGAACCCCACAACCTCCCAAGCTAACAACCAAAAACACCAGAATTCTCTACAAATCTCCTCCTCCTCTCCCTAGCAAGTAAACTCCCTATTTATACTATCCTCAAGACTGAAAAGACTTCTAAATATTAGGTTCCTAACAAATAGTTGTAATGCTACACCCACTACTTTTACATGTTACATATATGATTGATCCTTTATGAAGGACTTAAGCCTATGCCTAGCTTTGCTGGGTTTAAATGTCTAAATGGAGTTCGCAATTCAAACTCAATTTCCCAAATTGTTACAAGGAAGATATGGAAATTTTTATTTTATTCAGAAATATCGAGCTAAAACGTGGTACTTCATTTTGCATTGGGTGCTAAAGAGTGATTTTGTTGCAGTTGTTCTGTGGGAATTGCTTTACCTGTGTACTCAACGTTCAAAGCTATCGAGAAAAAGGATCAAAATGAGCAACAACGATGGCTTGTTTATTGGGCGGGTCAGTGATGTTCTTGCTAGTTTAACAGCCTTTATTAGTTATCACTATAAGTTTTAGTGCCAAGAAAATTAAGGACGACTTACCGTCTCAGTCTGCCATTTATTAAAATTTCGCTGCATGAATTTATCTTATTGTAAGGGGGTAGGCTTCAGATGTTATAGTATTAGGTGTGGAAAAAGTAAATGATATTAGGAGCTTAATAAATTGAACTGAATGTACCAGATAAGAGAACTGCATAACCACTCGGATGGATTTGCATTCGTGTATGGAGATGCATACCTGCATGGTCATGTAGTCATTCAGCTTCTAAACGTTGGGTTCTAGTTGTTGTAGTCCATTTTTTCATCATTTTTAATTTGCATTTCTAGTTCCTTTTTTCTTTTGACCTCTCCTGTAACTTGCAGCTTTTGGATCTTTCAGTCTCGCAGAAATGTTTACAGACAAAATTCTATCCTGGTACTCTTTCATGTCCCCATGGTTCTTTCCCGTCGATTAATAATATTAGTTCAAGTTAGTTTACTTCAGTATCAGTATCTCTTACCTTCTAATTCACTCAATATTGAATTGAGATCTAAAAATATTATGGCTGAATTTAATCATTAACTAATAGTTAAACCACGGAAGTATACTTTTCTGCTTTACCGACGTGGTTTTGCAATCTAACAGAGGTCCTGGGCATTTCTTCATCAGGTTTCCACTTTACTATCATGTGAAGTTTGCATTTCTTGTTTGGTTACAACTTCCATCCGCCAATGTAAGCTTTTATATTGGTTTTTAGCCTTCCTTTTACCTTCTAATTGCTTTCTGACTTATAGCAGTTTCTTCCCCCACCCCCTCCCTTTTTAAAAAAAAAAATGATCCTTTTTTTAGATGGAGATAGATGGACTATTACTCCGGTGTAGTTAACATCTTTCATTCTATATTTGATCAAGTATTAATAGATATTACGATTAACAAAAAAAAAAAATAAATAAATAAAGGGGGAAGACTAACAAATGTAATTGAAAATTTAAAACCAAGTCACGTTCAAAAAGTAGCTCCGATGATGATTTGCCTGCTGTTGAACAGGGGGCAAAGCGTTTGTACATGAGCCATTTGCGCCCATTCTTACTGAAACATCAAGCAAGAATGGATCAAATTTTGGAGTTTGTATATCGTGAAATGGTAAGTAAGTCTGTAATTTTACGTAAATTTGTCAGTCAATTGAGTTCATATTTTGCTTAATCTTATGTTAGTTGGAAAGTCTTTGCCGGGATGAAATTCTATGCTATTAAGCTGCTCTTATACGGTCAATACCATTGAGATCTAAAGACTTAAAATTTAACATTTTTCTCCCTTTCTTTTGCTTGAAACCAAACTTCAATGTGGGTGCAAATTCTGGAGGTCTTAACTTTTTCTAAATGTTGCAGAGTAAATTTGTCAGCACACACGGAGCAGAATTACAGTTTGCAAAGACCCTTTTAATGAAGGCTCTGGAATTCGGTATGAACCTATCTGGACTCTGCTGTGGGTGTTAAGCCTAATAAGAGTTCAATTTACTCTTCATTATAATTCTTAGTTATAGTACTAACATTCACTGTTTTACGGTATTATAGACATTACGACATTTTTACGCTGAGGATATTAGTTCACTCTCTCATGAATACTTAATCTATCCTTTTCTCGTCTTCTTAATTAGCAAACGGACTGGTTAGGGGTGTCATGCGCCCGGTGCAAAGGCAAGCAAACGGTGTAATTGAGGGCCCTCAAGACTCAGAATCAGATAAAGAAGATTGATGCTTTCTCCCCAGAAGTTTGTTTCAAATATCCCTTTGTTTCTTTCCTTTTTCCTTTTTTTTTTTTTTTTTTTTTTTTTGGGCGGTATAAGTATTTAATAGCTTCAGCTACTGTATATATAGATATCATATTTGCCAGTTCCGATGGCTTGTTTCTTCACTTTCTTTGATTTTTTTACTTGTTTTTACTTATTTGTGGATGAAAATTTTGGGCTGAAGTCATTACTAAACTTGTGAATAGCTTTAACTTCTCAAGAGATATTAGTGGTTGACTATGTTTTCTATTGGTTTGTGGATTGAATTATTCTCAAGTCTCAACTATGACTAGTTGTTAGGAGTAATTGTGTATTATTTTAATTATCGTGTTATTATTTAAAACATATAAAAATCTAAAAAAAAAAACTAAAATTAAAAAATAATTTAAGTTGTAGGGCAAGTAGCCGGAAAAGAACGGGAAAAAAGGACCTAAAATTGAAAGGAGAACAAAACCATGGGGAGGAAAAAAAACTGTAGCAACACGTGCACTATTCATGTATTTTCAATCAAAACGACGCGGTTTTTGTTTAAAATGCGTGAGGAGTATCAAGAACTGGGATTTCTATTATATAAATTATGAGAGAGAGAGAGAGAGAGAGAGAGAGAGAGAGAGAGAGATCTATTATATAAATTATGAGAGAGAGAGAGAGAGTATGATGTTTATATCGTGGATTGCATGATCTTAAAAAATGATCTTATTTTTTAAGGGAAAAGTTTGGTACCCTAGCCCGTCTACCACTATGCAATTTTGCTATTTTTATGTCGTTTAATGCATGCAACAACTCATAGGCATTGACATAAAACAACTTGAATTATAAGTAATGAGTTAATTGCATTAACTATTCCACTTAAGTTTTTAGAAAGATTTCTTAACAATGATGCAAAATGAGCTGACCAATGCCTTTGCAATAATAACTACAAAAGAAATGGATCTCGTTATAGATATTCTATTTTTCAATAATACCGGAATTTACCTAACCAGAGTCATTATTCTTCTCTCTAATTAACCGTGTCAAATAAGGTTGCATAAATGGGATCCAAGAATACAGCTATGTGCCTACCTTTTAGCATCCTCAGTCATTATTTTTTCCTTAGAAAAAAAAAGAGCATTATGGGTTATAAAACAATGTAACACTATTTTAAAGCATTAAATCACATTATAATCATATTAATTTAATACTTATATAAAAAAAGAAGACAAATACCTTTAGAATGCATGTGTATTAGATTTTCATCTCATACTCGTAGTTAATATAAAGAGTATTAATAGAGTAAGTGGTAAAATAATATATTTAAATAGTGATTTCACTAATTTTTTCTATATATATATATATATATATATATACGATTAAAAAGATGGTACCGTACCTTAAAAACTAAGTTATGCTAATAGATATTTTTAGTATCCTATAGAAAGATTTTTAGAACGAAAAAAATGAGTGAATTGTTTACCGGGGCGGATGGGCTTAGGGGATCTGGGGGCTTGGTGGGCCTGGAGGGCTGGGAGGGCTGGCGGGCTTGGGGGAGCTTTTGGGAGCCCGGGAGGCCTGGGGGTCTGGGTTGCCTTGGGGGCCCGGGGGATGGGGGGTCCGGGGGACTAGGGGGCCTTAGGAGACTGGGGGCCTGGGGTCTAGATTTTGGGGAATGGGGGTCCGGGGGACTAGGGAGCCTTGGGGGCTTAGGGGAGCGGGTGGCCTGGGGAACCTGGGGATCCTGGGTGGCCTGGAGGGTCCGGCCGGGCTTGGTTAAGCAGAGGCGGAAGGTCGAGAAATTTTGGAGCCGGGCCAAACCGGGATGCGGAGGAAAGGGAGAACCCGAAGTGGAGCGGAGAAGGAGGAGGAGGAATATGCAGTAGCTTTGGCCTTGGCCTCGGTGACTTCATCCTCGGTCTCGGTAAGGAGGCCGATAGGGGCACTTACGGAGGCGATCTCGCCCTCGAGGATGACTAGGGAGGTGAGGATGCCATTGTAGATGGTCTCGACGTCCATGTCGGCTTTGTTGGACTCTTAATATCAATTCCAAGCTTGCCTGCCAACATAACTAATTCATATAAATTAACCCTCCACAAAATATGCATAATTAGAGCAACGTAAATTTCCGTTAAATCTATGTAAGTATTTCTTTCTCTTTGAGCACTATCAATTCTCTAATAGATAATATAGTTGTGATGTAGTTATAAATATAAATGGGTTTTGTTTGATATCTGTTACGCATTGTCGAAGCTTCCAGTAGCCATAACCTCACGCTAAGGTGGAGGTCGAGGGTTCGGATAGTACCAAAGTCAAAGGCTCCGTTCATTCCACGCTTCATTTGAGTTTAGAATTAGTTTTACCAAAAAAAGCTCTCACAAACAATCAATTAAGCAAAGAAAATTTAAAATCAAATCTAGAATTTATCCAGAAGCCCTTAAATAATCTAGAGATTGTCCAGAAGATAAATCTATTATGTTCAAATATGAATTTAAATTAGAAGATAAATCCCACAAAATATTAACGGATAATAGCTTATTTCAAATTTTGAGAGGATAATGATAGGTTCAAAATCCTGATCAGATTTAAGTAGAAGACCTACAAATAGGTATAAACTTTAGATCTATAATATCTAAAGATCTTAGAACATTATTATTCTTACAAAATTATAATTATAGACGTACCTTGATTCATTGCTTTAATTTGATGAAAATCACTTCTACAAAAATTTAAAGGAGATGTAGAATCTAAGTTTCTCTCTCTAGACTCTTTGTAATTTTTAATGTATTTTTCTAATGGAGAGAAGATATATAAATTATAAGGTAGAGAAAGGACTAGACTCATATTTATAGACTATGAATTAGTATCTTCTATCAAAACACACATCCCTTCATAAGAGTTATAACCCCTCATAGCCAATAGGATTTTAGTATTAAGATAATTATTAAACCATTAAATAAATAATATTAATGGGCTTTTATTTCATTATGTGGGCCACATAATTCTTACATTCTCCTACTTGGCCCATATAATATTCTTGACATGATTTAATAGTAGAACGATAACGTGCACAAGTATGTTATACTAAAACTTTCCTTTAATTGACTACCACATAATATCATAATTAAACAGAAAATATAATGTGAGCCATAGTGGTTGTGCGTTACTAAATCAACACACTCTCTTCTATGTGCTACATCATTAGACTTCTATTTCAAATGATTTATACTTGAGAGGTATAATAATGTCCACTTTAATGTCTTCATTAAGACTATCTTGTCAAACATTTATCTGTAACAATCATGTATATAACATTGAAAACAGGATATATTAAGAACAAAAGTGAGCTCATAGTGTCAAATCATTAAACAAAAATAAACATAATACAATAACATTAATGACGTCTAATAACACTCATTCTTTCAACATGTTCATTAAATGTTTTGGGTGATAATCCTTTTGTTAAAGGATCTGCAATAATAAGATTGGTGCTAATTTATTCAACTGGAACTTTATGTTCCCGAACTTCTTGCTTGACGACTAAGTACTTAATATCCATACGTTTCACACCATTTGAATACTTGTCATTTTTGGCAAAGAAGATTGCCACGACATTATCACAATAAATTTTCAGCAGCCTGGTTATACTGTCAACAACCCCAAGTCCTGAAATAAAATTCCGCAGCCATAAACCATGACTTGTGGCCTCAAAGCACGCCACAAACTCAGCCTCCATGGTGGATGCAACAATGACAAACTGCTTCGCACTCTTCCATGAGATTGCTCCTCCGGCCAAGAGGAACATATAACCAAATGTAGATTTTCTACTATCAGCACATCTGGCAAAATCTGAATCTGAGTAACCAACCACTTCTAGATGACCACATCGTCTATAAGTAAACATGTAGTCCTTTGTTCCTTACAAGTACCTGAGAACTTTCTTTACAGCTTTCCAATGATCTATTCTTGGGTTACTTTGATACTTGCCTAACATCCCAACAACAAAACTAATGTCGGTTATAGTGCAAGTTTGAGCTTACAACAAGCTCCCAATGATAGATGCATAAGGACTATTTTTCATCTGCGCTCGTTCCAATTCATTCTTTAAACATTGCATATGACTAAATTTGTCTCCCTTCTGAATCGGAACTATACATTCTGACATTTTTCCATCTCAAATTTCTCTAAAACTTTGTTAATATAGCCATTATGAGACAACCCTAAAATTCCTTGTAATCTATCACATAATATTTCAATTCCTATCACATAAGTTGCCTCACCCATGTCTTTCATTTCAAAGTTCTTAGAGAGAAATTTCTTAGTTTCATATAATAAACCAAGATCATTAGCAACAAGAAAAATATCATCAACATATAGGACTAAGAAAATAAATTTGCTCCCACTGACCTTCATGTATATACATCGATCGACAGTGTTTTCCTTAAAACCAAAATAAGTAATGATATCATTAAACTTAAGATACTATTGTCGGGAAGCTTGTTTAAGTCCATATATTGACTTCTTTAATTTACACACCATGTGCTCATTTCCTTTATTTGAAAAGCCTTCAGGTTGGTCCATATGGACCTCTTCCTCTAAATTCTCATTAAGAAAGGCAATTTTCACATTCATTTGGTGTAACTCTAAATTGAAATGAGCCACCAATGCCATAATAATTCTAAGTGAATCTTTCTTAGAAACTGGAGAAAAAGTCTCTTTGTAGTCAATGCCTTCTTTCTAAGTAAAACTTTTGGCAACAAGTCTAGCCTTGTATCATTCGATGTTGCCTTTTGAGTCACGTTTGGTCTTAAAAATGCATTTACACCCGACTTTCTTATAACCTCCAGGCAACTTAACAAGATCCCAAGCTTGATTTTGATCCATAGATTTTAACTCATCTTCCATGGCATTAAACCACTTAGTAGAATTGATACTTTCCATGGCTTGTGAAAATGAAACTGGATCTAAAATCGAGTCATTATCGATTTCCAAGTCAATTTCTGACTCTTGTAGATAAACCACATAATCATCAGGAATAGCATATCGTCTTTCTCTTTGAGATCTTCTTAATGCTATCCTTTGTGGTTCAATTACCATAAGTTCATCAAGGACAACATCATGTAGTGATTGGTCATTCACTTGTTGTTCTTGCCACATGCACTTCTACCCTAATTTCATTAATGACCACATTACATGGTTCTCCACTCCCACTAATTTGACCACTTTCAATGAACCTAGCATTTCCAAATTCTACAATTCTTGTACTATGGGTAGGATAATAAAATCTATACCTTTTGGATATTTCAGGATAACCAATGAAATAACCACTAGTTGTCTTAAAATCCAATTTCTTTTCATGGGGATTGTAAATCCTAACTTCAGCAGGGTAACCCCAAACATGCAGGTGCCATAAACTAGGTTTCCTTCCCGTCCACATCTCAAAAGGAGTTTTCAGAACTGCTTTACTAGGAACCCTATTTAGATTATACATGGCTGTCTTTAATGCATGCATCCACAAAGACAAGGGTAAAGATGAGTAACTTAACATACTCCTAACCATATCCATTAATGTACGGTTACACTTTTATGCTACACCATTTCATTGTGGTGTACCTAGCATAGTGTATTGTGCACATATCCCTCACTTTTCTAAGAATTTAGCAAATGGACCTGGACATTGTCCTATCTCATCATACTTTCCATAGTATTCACCACCTCTATCCAACCTTACAATTTTCACCTTTTTATCTAATTGCCTTTCAACATCATTAATGAATATCTCAGGAGCTTCAACAAATTGAGATTTTTTATGCAATATATAAAGATAGCCATAACGTGAACAATCATCGATAAAAGTGATAAAATACTTTTTTCCACCAAAGGATGGAGTATCGAAAGGTCCACATATGTCGGTGTGTATGATTTCAAGAAGTTGTGTACTTCTTGTGGCCCTTTTCTTAGTGTGCTTGGTTTGCTTTCCTTTAATGCAACCAATGCACACTCTGAGGTCAGTAAAATCTGAACTCGGAAGAATTTCATTCTTTACTAATCTTTCTATCCTTTCCTTGGATATGTGACCCAAACATTTATGTCACAAGCAAGCAGAGTTTTCATCAACTAAACTCCGTTTAGTTCCAACATTTTGATATATGGTTAACAAAGTTTCAGCAAAAACACTATCAAGCTTCAACTTATATAAACCATCATAAAGGATTCCATAACCAATAAATTTATTATTTTTATATAAACTAAATGATCCAGATCCAAACTTACAATAAAATCCCGCTACATCAAGTTTTGGTAAAGAAATTAAATTGCGGAAAAATATAGGTACATAAAGAATTTGGTAGAAATCAAGATAATTTTCAGTATCTAAAATTAAGCGATAAGTGCCAATGCCTTCCACTGGAGCTTTATCTTGATTTCCCATAAAAATAAAGCTTTCATTTGTTTTTATGGTTTGGATTGAAAGGAATCCGTGCATTGTGTTGGAAATATGAGTAGTTGAACCCGAATCAATCCACCAAGTGTTATAAGGAATTTCAATTAAATTTTATTCGAAACATACTAAGGCACAAGGCTTACCTTTCTTTTTGAACCAAGCCTTCCGTTTCAGGCAATCTTTCTTTAAGTGTCCTTTTTTGTTACAAAAATAGCACTTAATGTTGTGTTCCTTCTTGTGGATTTGAGAAGCCTGAGTTGACTCATTCAAGTTATGCAATTTTTTTTTCTTTTTCTTTCCAGGTTTCTTTTTAGAACTCTTTGCAGCTTTCTTGGTTCACAAGATGAATGAAATGAGATTTCTGATTCTTTAATCTTGTCTCCTCTTGAACAAACATACTGGTCAATTCATTAATATTCCATTTGTTTTTAATTGTGTTGTAGTTCATTTGGAATGGACCATATTGTTCGGGAGGCAAGGAGTTAAGTATGAACTGTACTAGAAAGAACTCATCCACAATCATCCTTAAAAACTTTAATTTTGCTGCTTTATTTATAATTTCTAGGACGTGCTCATGCACAGTACAAGAACCATCAAATTTCATGTTGGTCAATTCACCCATTAATGTACTTGCAAGAGACTTGTTAGCAATTTGAGAGCGCTCTTCCACAAGTTGCATAAATTCCTTAGCATTGTCAATCTTGAAAAGAGTAGCTTTAATGTTGTTTGCAACTGTCATTCGCATAAACAACAAGCTTAATCTGTTCAACATTTCCTATAATTTATGGAAAGTTTTCTCCTCCTCACTACTAGTTTCAATAATAGTAGTGGGTTCCTTATCTTGAAGTGCTAAATCAAGATCCAATACACCTACGTGAAATTGGACTTGTTCACACCAATCAGAGAAATTCAGTCCATTAAATAAGGGGACAAATGAAGCATATGAATGCAGTGAAACAGGAACATATACTGCAAATAAGTAAGAAACATGAATACATTAATGCTTTGAGATAATCATATAATTAGATTCAAACTAAACATTAAATGTACATTATAGTTCACCTTTGGGTGATATTAAGACATACAAACTATAATTGATACTAATTATAAATAAAATCGCAAAAAAAATTTTATTTTGATAATTATAAATACACTCAATTAGAAGTGCTTGCTATCTTTGAATAAACAAACAAAAATAATTGGACATAATAATTACCAACAGTTATTTTCATCAATTATAGAAATATTAATCAATCTTTGGGTGATTCTTAAGTTCTTATAATAGATGAAATTGAATAACCCATAATCAGTAAATAACATAACGTCATTTCAATTAGAAGCATCAAAATTCATGAGTTATTGAATGTTGTTTCTTAATTTGAAAATTACTAAGCATTAAATTTGGCAACTTTGATGACTAACAAAACACGTTTTTGTAATTTTCCAAAATAGAAACGAAAACTTTTTTAATTTCACGTCACAGACTATCAAACCTAAAATATTTAACCTCTGAAACAATCGAGCACAATTAAACATCATGTGCAATCAAGTTATGCCCAGTCAAGTAAATTGCCGTAAAGCATAGCAGTACCATTCATATACATAAAACATTTTATTCTTATCCCATACATAATTGGCGATTTTTCTTATATAATCTTATATATATATATATATATATATATGACAAAAATAGCCATTCAAAATATATATGCCATCAAAAAATATATATATATATATATATGTTTAAATTTGACGCAGTGTGAATGGTCATCAAATCATTATGTGCATAAAGATTTCCAAAGCAAACGGAATTGTACGACATAATTGACGAATATATATGCCCAAAATAATCAATCACATATATTGCAATCCACGAAGAAAACTTGCAGTAATTCGATAGGAATCTTTAAATTGCGTACATGATAATTCGAAAATTGAAAATCAATTAAATAATCACTGCGGATATTGCAAAAAACCCAGAATACCAAAATTGTTTTAGTTACAGCGGAAGAAGTTTCATTGGTTACCAAAATTCTAGGGTTCATGCATAATTGGGGAAATAATTTTAAAGGAAAATCATGAGTTCCAAAAACTTAATTGCTCTGATACCACATGTAAACTTTAGATCTATAATATCTAAAGATCTTAGAACATTATGATTCTCACAGACTTATAATTATAGGCGTACCTTAACTCATTGTTTTGATTTGATAAAGATCACTTCTACAAAAATTAGGAGGCATAGAATTAACTTTTTCTCTCTAGATTCTCTGTAATCTTTAATGTATTTTTTTGATTGAGAAAAGATATTCAAATTATTGGATGAAGAGAGGATTAGTGTCTTCTATCAAAGCACACATCCTTTCATAATAATTGTAATCCCTCATAACTAATAAGATTTTAGTATTTAGATAATTATTAAACTATTAAATAAATAATATTAATGGGCTTTTATTTCATTATGTGGGCCACATAATTCTTACAATAAGGGCCTGAAGTCCTCCATAGGGGAACATGCACAATTTGAGGTATAGAGAGATTTTCTGTGTTCTTATGCTTTTCAACAAATATATAGTAAAAGTCTGAGAGCCCAAATAGAACGTAGGCATTACACCAGTCTAACTTTTATAAATTCCATGTTTATCTATATTTTCTGCACTTAATATTTTCTGTTTTGCGCGTTAGTGATATTTGGGGAGATTTATTCCAAATTGACAGATTTTCACAGTCAATAACATCTACTATATCTAATAAGTTTTAGATATCTTTCATTTAAGACCTAAATCAATTCTCATGAGTATATTGTTATTATTAACTTTTTTTTAAAGTTGTGGATTTAACATTATCACGCATGCATCGTCACTACTAAAAAGATCACGTCCTTAGATGCGAGTTACTGGGTTATGCACTAGATCTCACCAGTTGATAGGTTAAAAAATACAATTATTAATGTGAATCCATAATTCACTTAGGATTGAATCTCATACCTGGAAATCGATGATGGATTAATATAATTCTCAAAAAGAATATTACAAGAGAATAATTAATCTAGTGCGGTCCATTTTAGTATATACTTAATAAAATAGGCTAAAAAATGAATTAAAATTTAGGCCCTTAAAAAAAATAAAAACCATAACTATTTCTAATTTTAATTTATTACAATGATTTTGGATTAAATGAACCATTCCATTCCTAATAATAGAAATAGACAACAATTTATACTTAATACATAAATGTTTCCCTTAAAAAAAAATAAAAAACCATAACTATTTCTGTTTTGTTTATTACAATGATTTAGGATTAAATCATTCCATTCCTAATAATAGAAATAGACAACAATATAATCTTATCAAAACAAAATGCCTAACTTTATTTATTGATTAATGTAAACTATAATTTAAAGTACATCCTATAGTTATATCCTTTTCGTACGTTGATGATCTGGTATAGTTACTGAGCCTTATGTTGTTTGCTCAGGGCATGTTTGTTTAATCATATTAAAATACCGTATTGTATAATATAATAATATAATATTTAGTATGATTATTATATTGTATAAACTAATACTAATGGTAAATTAATACAATTTATATTGTATTACTGGATACAACTTATTTTTAACATATTGTATTGTATCATTTTATATATAGCAAATTTATGATTCATGTCGGGGTTGGACACAATTAGTGATCAGGGTCGAACGAACATGGAGTTATACCGAAGCTTATAATTGTTTAAAAATTGAAGGGCACATTGCAATTTTATATTTTCTAAAAATTACATTTTGGCATCTCAATTTTTATAAAATTACATGTTGATCCCAATTTTTTTTATAAAATTACATTTTTGAGCCCAAAACTTTTGAAAAATTATATTTTGACCCCAAAACTTTTGAAAACTTATATTTTTGATCCCAAAATTATTAAAAAATTTTAAAACTTTACATTTTGACCTTTTATACAATACATCATGACACAAAATACCATATTATATTATGAGAATACAACGCAATACAATACACCTTATACAATATAATACAAATTACTAAACATGAACTCAATGTATAATAGTGTACAATTTAAGGGAATTTCTCCCGTACGCCCTTCTTTTTCGGCCCTACCTGTAGGCTACTTTTTTAGTTGCCATTGGATTAAGTGGCCTCTAGTTGATAACAATATTTTTAGGGAGAAAGAGAAAAATAGGCCAAAATTTGAGATGAATTAAAATTAATAGGTCAATATTTTACATAAGTTAATAAATGCCAAATTATTATTTTGGATTAAGTGGCCTCTAGTGAACCATAATAACAATATTATTTTAATTGCTATTAATATTAAAAATTGACCTATATACTTTCTTAAATTTTTTATATTAGCCTATTTTCTATATTTTTATTGCAATATTAAATGCACTCACTCGATCTTATCTCAATTGATGGGCCTACCAGTAGGGCCGAAAAAAGGGCGTATGGAAGAAATTCCCTAAAATAAAAAAAGAAAAAAAAAGAGACATTCTCTAATAAATTAACATATCAAAAAGTTAAATTTTCTATCTATTTAATTATAAAATCACTTAAAATTTAAAAAGTACGTAAATTTAACAATAAAAAAAAAAAACCAGACTTACAAGTGTCTCAGGCGTACAATAGAATTTTTTAAAAATAATAATAATAAGGCAAGGAGTGCCGACGTCAGCCTAAATAATCAAATACAATGAGAAACGCATATAATACTTAACGAAACCAACCAACGAAACTTCTTTATCAGAAAAACACACTCTCTCTTAGATATTGGTAAGAAGATTAATAAGTGGCATAGTAGTAATCATAAGCTTACTCGTATAACTAGTTTCTTAAACAGACAAAATCTATAACCACTTAAAAAACACACACAAAAAAAAGAGGTTGACTTCATTCCAGCCAACCAAAGAAAAAGCAAAAGAAAAAAATACAAAAGTTCGCTTAGATATAGCTATCTTATTATAATAGATATTTCCACAATCCTAGCCATATTGTATATATTTTAAACTCGTATACATATAGCATATAACCAACTGATGATGATGACCAACCCTCACAGAGCAAAAATGGGAGAAGTGCTTCGAAACTGATCGGCCTTAACGTTCAACTCCACATTAATTTTATTCTCTTCTTCATGATCACCACCACTTAAAACCTGATCCTCCTCGAGAAATTCTCCAACAATCTTCAAGCACGGCGTCAGCACAGCCTCATTCCACGCCGCCGCCTTGTCCTCCGCCGCCCGCCGCCTCTTGAACACCGTAGTCGGGTCGATGCGGTGCAGCTCCCATCCGAGCTCGTCCCGGAGCCGGCGAATCTTCTCCACCTGGCGCAGGACGAGCATCTGAGTGTTCAGCTTCGTCTCTTGAATGGCAGGCCTAAGAAAAACCTCCTTGTCAAGATTATTACCGTCTTTCAATTGTTGCATCTCCGACAAGAAATACTTATCCATCTCCGGAACCCCAATGGCGCGGCGGATCCCCCGCGAGTAGTCCAGTCCGGGTTCGAAATACTCGCGGATTTCTTCCACGAGGCCGGCCTCCACCATCTGGTCAACCCGCTCATTGACGTAGTCGAAAAGGACCAAGAGCTCTACGTCGAGCCAGATGAAGCAAAGGCTATACTTGGCGCGGAAATCGGTGTCTACGAGCGCCTCGAGGTAGGAGATGGAGCCGCCGACAACGATCGGGGTCCGACCCCTCCCGGTGATAATTGAGATGGATTTGTTGGCGTGGCAGCAAAAGTCCTCAGCAGTGAATTCGGCGTCGGGGTTGGAGATAAACCCTAGGAGGTGGTGCGGGATGCCGCCGCGCTCGGACTCGTGAAGCTTGTTGGTGACAATGTCGAGGCCTTTGTAGCACTGGATCTTGTCGGAGTTGATGATCTCCGCCGGGAATCGGGTGGCGATGTCGATGGAGAGCTTCGACTTGCCGGTGCCGGTGGCCCCCATGATGAAGATCACTTTCGGCTTCTTGGACATCATCATGGAGGGCTTCATTTTGGTGATAGTGTGATTGAGGTTGCAAACTAATTTACATCAAACCAAAGAACAAGAAAAAAAATGAAAAAGTGAATAATGACAATAAATAAATGATACATAGGATAATTAGTTTCAAAGATAGGAAAAACATAATAATAACAAACAAATAACAGTTTATGTAAAATAATACATTAAATTACAAGAACAATAGGTAAGAAAATGAAAGAATATTTGAGAGATGTTGATAGGTAGATATTTGTTGAGTTTTTCCAAATTAATATCATAAGAATTGCAATTTATGGAGAGTATTGATTGCAGATTGGTTGTTTAGTTAAAAAAAAAAAAAAAAAATAAAAAGTACATTATGCATTTTGAATGATGATATTCCACACAGTTGAGTTTCAATAGCAAGAAGAAGGAAAACAAATGAAAAAGGGTTTTCCAGATCATCATCACATATTACGCAGGTTTATATATATATATATATATATATATATATATATATAAAATGTACAAATGTACTGGCACGTGTGGAATTAAAAAAATTGTTTATTTTCTCTTCCCCTTTGTCATGTTTCTTTTGATCTTTTTTATGGTGGAGTTTTTGTGAGTTTTGATCTATTTCATATGATGATTTATTCAAGCGCATGACACATTGCAAACAAAATAAGTATCAAGGCCAAGAAGTATATTACAAAAAAGAAAAAGCGAAGATGTAAGAAACAGTATAACAAAACTGAAAAACATAAACAAAAAACCGAGAATAAGACACACACACACATACACGCACAATATATATATATATATATTTATATAATACTTTTAAGAGATTTTAACAGCAAACAATAGAATAATCCGAGGAAGAATGCAAACAAAAATTATAAATGCAATCTAATGCATATCAAATTCAAGAATACTAGTCATATGATCAGAAATGTAGAGTTCAAATGTGTAGTACCTCAGAAAATATGATCTCGGCAAGAAATTTTTTTGTTTTTTGCCTTTTGGGTATACGGAGAGGGCTCTAGGGTTCCGCTAGTAGCAAAATTGTGTTTCAGACACTGGAATACACACCATATATATATAACCACTCTTGCCCCCCGGGATGGTATGTTGTCTAAAACATTTAAGTTGAATAAGAAAAAAGATGAGAAAATATAATCTTTCCTATTTTCTTTTTTATTATATAGAAAGTCAACTAATACATTTGAAAATGCATATCTGATTTGTTTCCTAATGTAACAAAAATTTTGCCACTTATGCATTTTCTCTCTGATATTGGAATCCTCTAAAGGGAGAAGGTAATTTAATGCTTGGTAGACCGTAATTGTATTTAAGGTTAATTACATTTTCATCCAAATTACATAAGGTAAGACTGTTACACAGGATTAAACAGGGAGATTATGCTAACGGTAGCTTCTAATTGTTTTTCATATTAATTAATGGAGTTAACAATATGAGAAATTAATTGAAAATAAGTAATTCACAGATTATATATACTTGTGAAACATTTTCTCCATTTCACGCATCCTACCCTAATTATAAATTAGGAATTCCATGAAATATCTAAAAGCTTATATTTCTTATCTGCTGGGTTTCGATTTCACTTATTTCCATCTCTGATTTTTTATTCAGTACTCTTTAAAGGCCCTTTTTTGGGTGCTACTGTATTTTGTGTCGGATTTACACCAAATGTGAGATTAGTAAATTGTACGTATTGGATTTTCTGTTTTTAAAGAAAAGAAGTAGGCGTTTGGTTCATGGATTTAGAAACATGATTCAAAACTATTCTCAGTTTACGTGTATTTTTTGTGAGAGAAAATACAATAGTGAGTCACGAACCATAATCCGAACAATGACACGAATCTTTGCTCCAAACGCAGCAATTGTTTCACAAGATTGAAATTTATTATCAAAAAGAAAAAAAGAAATTTAGTTGAACTTACCATATATACTCACCATAAAAGGTCAAAAAGGAAATAGACTATAATTTCTATATATTTTGATTTCTTTTATTCGTCGTCTAGCAATTTTATTTATTAGAGATTTGTTTCCTTCTATATGGTAGAGTTCTCCCACCCTAACCTTTTTTTTTCCTTATACTTAAGCACTTTTTTCTATGAGTATTTTGATATATATTACATAAAGAGAGAAAAAAAAATCACTTTAGCATCCTATGTTTTTTATAATATAAAATGGTAACTTCACATTTTAAAAAATGTCATCCTGCTATCTTGGAATCATTTTTTTGGGCATGATATGTCTTTTCTATTCCTTTTCTCTTTTTTATTCAAGTGGTTTGAAATTAAAAAAAAAAAATTAAATAAATAAACTAAAAAACTAAAAAACATAAGTAAATATTATCATGTGTCCAAATATCAATGAATGATAATTTTGGTATTTTTTCTTTTTCCCCTAACTTAGACCAATTAAATGAAAAAGGAAAAAAATAACGTAAATAAACCAGTCGACTAATTATACCTAGATTAGCATACTTATCTCCTATGATATCACATTAATCGCCATTCCTAGAAGGATTTCCTTTGAATCATACGCAATTTTTCTAGAAAAAAGAAAAAAATCTTGACCAAATTTCATGATCATCACTACTCCAATAAGCAATATTTCTTTACGATAATTCAATCTCGAATATAGCATTCAAACTCGGATTGAGCTTTATCTCTTGGTTCTTATCGTAACTACGTTAAAAAAATTTGGGTCTGAAAATGGAAAAACTACCCAAGGGGCAATTTCTTTTTTTTCCTTAAAATTAAGTTCAAATTAATATTTATAAAAACTTGCGATCTAGGGCCTGCGTGAAGGATGTCAAAGACGAATGGAATATATAACAATAATACCAGCATAAACAACCATTAATCACCATTTAACTAGAAAATACCACTCAAGATGAAAAAAAATATATATTATTTATACTACTTCACTAAAAATAAACAACTATCATTCAATTAATAAAGATAAAATAAAAGGCACCAATAACATTTAATTATTTAAAATGACAAAAATAATAAGATCTGTACAAAACCATGACAAATCATATACTTTTCTCAATATTATTAAGGATTCATACTCTAAAAACCCCACAGCGCCAAACCAGTATGAATCTTTTTTTTTTTTTTGTTAAATAGTGATTAATGGTTGTTTATATTGGTACTATTGTTATATACTCCTCTCATTTTTAAGATGAATTCTAACATAATGAAGTGAGTATTTAGGGTTGAGTGCAAAGTGGTAATGGATGTCAAATTTGGGGCACAAATATGAATAACCCTCAAACTAATTTTTATTCATCCCCTAATAGTTTGTGTCTTTTGAGGTGATTGGTCAGTTAACATAGTATCAAAGTAAGACATTTTACTAACATCCTTTCGAGCTTAATGGCACGGATGAGTAACTAAACTTCCGCTAATTTAAACGTAAGAATGTTACCTATACCACCCAAGCCCTTAGAACATATAAAAAGGCTGGTTAAGCAATTTTCGGAATATTTGGTGAAAAATTCAAATAGCTAGGGTTTTTTTTTTTTTTTAAAGCATAAAAAATAATCTCATCAAACACTTTTTATTAGACTAGTAGAAAACATGTGCTTTGCACGTGCATGTACTGGGGAGCCACATGGTAACACACAACTTCTAACTAGGGCTGACAATCCAGGTAGCGACATGACTCAAAACCCGTACGAAGTTAGTAGGTTTAGGTTTATTATAAATGGGTTTGGGTCATAATTGGGTTGACACGATTAACACAATTAATAAATGGATTGGGTTAGGGTTGACCTCCTAACACGAAGTGACACAAATTGATACAATTAACTATATGTGTCATCTGTAATCTAATGATTTGTGATATAACATGAAAGTTTATATGATATATTAAATACAAATAATGTGAATTTTAATATTTGTAGGTAAAATTCATTTATTTTTCTTAAAAGAAAAAATAAATTGACTAATAAACATGTTAAACCTGTCTTGAGTCTTGACCGTGTTAAATAAATTATTATTATATTAATTATTTATTCAATATATTGATTTAAATGGGTTATATGGATTGACATGATTAATAAATAAGTCGTATTTGGGTTGACATTTTTAACACGTTTAATAAATATGTCGTATATAGATTGATGTTTTTTGTCACGATTAATAAACGAGTTGACACGAATACGATCCATTAACACGAATTGCACTCTTACTTCTAACATGGTAACACATAACTTCTAACATTTTCATTTTGTACTTTAAAATGTTAAAAAGATTTTAGTTCTACCCCGTTTCACAATATATAAAAGCGTGCCTCACTCAACGATTAAGTTTAAGCTATGTGGAGTAGGGGAAAGTATTTTTTTTCCCCACTTATTGGTAAGAAATTATCCACCGTTTAATTACTTTTCATGGCTCAGATTAAAAAGATACAGTAAAAGAGGGATACAATCAAGTTAGTACCTTATGTAAATATACTTTTAATACCTCATATTTTTTAAAATATTAAATAAGTACCCCTAGATTTTCAAAAACATCTTTTAAATACCCTGAGGTTTTTTTTGGATACAAAATGTCTAAACTACCTTTCTATTAAATTAGCTAAAATTTAAATTGTACCAGTATCCTAACTAGAAAATTCTCTGTTTTCATTTAAAAAAAAAAAAAAAATTCTTTTCCCAGATCCCACGTTCCCAAACAGAGAGTGGAACATCATGGCTTATATTGCTTTTCCTTTCCAAAATCAGCTTCTGCTTATAGCAGAAGCTGATTTTAGTGTTTGGTAAATCTTCTCAAAAGTGTTTTTTGAAGAATTTTTTGAAGAATCTACATCTAAAATTAGAAGCAGTCTAAAGACAACTTTAGCCTCATATATTGACAGTGCTATCGGCTTGCACACCAGGGATATCTATGACCCACATTATAACGCCTGGAAGGACGTACCTGAGGAGCACAAAATGAGGATTCAGAATCGCATGTTGGTATTTATTTGACACAAAATTTTTCTAAAAATTTATTTAAATACAATATATAAAATTTATTTGTTGATTTTTTTAATGTGTCGGAGGATTGGTTTAACCTTGACTACAATCATGACAACAACGTCATTAGAGATGTAGTCGATCGTGAAGCCGGTAAATGTTACAAGGACTGGAAAACTACCTTGCACAGACACTTTCAGAAGATGGGAGGGGCAGAAAATGATGATTTTGTTAGGCAAAATCCTCCTAAAAACTTTAGGAGAAAAGAGCAATGAGCACCTTGCTATGATCGTTTTATGTCCCTTACTTTTTAGGTTTAATTTCATTATGTCTTCTTATTTTTGATTAATTTATTTAATTTTTAACTATGTTACTAATTCATCTATAATCATTAGTAATGATTATAGAAAAAATCTACTACAAATCAACAAAACCGTGACAGTCAAAAGTGGTCTAGCTTGCATGATAGAAAGTCATACACCGGTATCGTTTCAATAAAGTAATACTAATTTGCATACTTGTTAAGTTTTTGTCATTTTGGCTTAATAATTATTCCAACACATTCAACTTGATTAGGCAAAGCTCGAGACCCAGCAGCCAAGATCTTTGATTGACAATTGGGGTGACATGCACCGTCATGGACAGAGTTTTATCAATCCAGAAGCTGAAATGACATTTGTAAGTAAATTTTAAATTTATTTCTTTTGTAATATTTAATATAACATATTATACTATTTTTATTCATTTTTATTTCATTTACCTTTGCAGGCTCAGATGGAGGGGGAAAAATCACGCAGTTGACACAGTCTGCTGGCGAAGGTTCATCTGCCACCACGGTTGATGAGGAGGGGATTATGTCCTAAGTATTGGACAAGCGCAGAGGACACACTAAGGGAGTGAGATCGACACTACCATGGAAGAATCTTTTAAGCGCTTCCACCTTATCATCTGATTCGCAATCGGACGGCTCATCTTCGGTTAATTTTATCCCAGTATGTTCAAAACTGGCTGAACAATATCTACATCGACCAATACAACATGTTCGACAACCAATAGATCATGATGGAAGCCATGCGCTTGATGAATCCCAACATCAACTTCTTGCCACTTAACTATCCTCAACTATTGGTTCCTCTATCGCCTGAGCTAAACGAAGAAGATGATGCTGGTCTTATTATTCTGTTTTTTTAAAATATCTTTTTTTTTTTATTATCAATACTTTTTAATATTTCTTAATTAATTTACTTTTTAAAACTGATCTTATTATTTTGTTGCCTATTTTATATCAATTTTTTATTAATAAATATCAATTTTATTATTTCATTTTATTATGAAATTTTCTTCTAATTTATATATTTAATAATTAATATATTAGTAAAGTACGGTAAAAAAAAATATTTACGACGACATATCTAAATTGTCGTTGCAAATAGTCTACATTACTAGCGACAACACTTTGAAGCCTATGGTCACAAAAAGGTTTTAAATACTTTTGCGACGACATGTAGTCGTCACAAATAATTTAGAACATGATATATTCAACGGAGCATTTGTGAAGACTTATTCGTGACGACTGTAGTCGCTAATATATTAATGACAACATTTAAAAATTTTGTCGTCGTAAATATATTATTTGCATCGGGTTTTTTACAACAACGTGTCGTCAAAAATATAATATTTGCGACGACAATACAGTTATTTATGGTGATAATTATCATTGTAAATAAGCTTTTTGTTGTAGTGATCTGACGACTTCCTCCGGCGGCAGCTCGAAGTCTCCCACTATCAACGCAGGGGCTAACGTACCACCCTCGTCACGCGACTCCCCCATGGCAGCGTGATCTTCTTCCCATAGTCTGATATCTCATGTCCAAGCAAACATCCTCTTCTCTGACACCGATGATCGTTGCGAAGAACGTGCTGAGGTAATCCTTATTTGGATTGCTATCTTGCTGTGGATTGCTTTAAAAGCAATTGTTGCTTTATATTTCAGCAACTAAAATCTTGCATTAAAAAAATAAAAGTAATTGTGAAAAGTAATTGTTTCTTTCGTAATTGTGAGAAGCTAGTTTGGGGTCCTTTCCTTTCAAAATTTCACATGCGAAGTAAGCTATACGCTTCCCATTAATTAATTTTTTTGTGTTATTTTCAATTGCAATTTAAGGATTGATTTTTTACATAAAAAAGACCGGTCGTGGCTGCTTCGACGATGGAGCATGGAGGGGGCCAAGCTGCCGATGGCAGTGATGTGCGGAAAGGAGCCGAGAGATCTTCTCGGGATGATTCTCCTGTGGGGTAAAGGTTTGGGTCTGATAGTGGAGAAGGGAAAGAAACTCATATATTTTTTAGGACAAATTTTATAAATTCTTCCTTAACTTTGTCACCCCCTAAACTTTAAAATGTGCATGCGATGTCTCTTGAACTTTGTTACGATGTCTCTTGAACTTTGTTACTTGTGTTAACATGTCTCTGAGATTAACTACGTTAAGTGTTTTAACAGAAATGCTTATAAATGCCCCTCAAACTTTGTCATTTATGTCAATATGCTCCATGAACTTTAAAATATACATGTTTCGCCCCTCAAACTATGATATGTCTATAATTTTTTCCTTTCCATCTTGATTCTATCAGTTTTTTGAACAGAAATATTGATATGACCATTAAATTACTAATTATCTATTATATTTTAGGTTTATTAAATATATTCTCCTCTAAAAATGTCAGTTAAGCACCAATTTTGAAAACATTAGTTGATTATAGGCAATAAAGAAAGAAAGAAAAAAAGAGAAGTAAATATGTATAATGTAATTAATTTTGTTAGTTTTTTTTTTTTTTTTTTTTTTTTTTTTTTTACTTAGAGTTTGTTTAGTTCGCCGATTCGAATTTTTAATTCGAGTTGAGATGCGACTTTATGTGAGAGCTTTTTACTTAGTAAAAAAGTTAGATGTGATTGTTTCTGAGAGCTTTTTACTGTAACAAAACTCGAATTCTAAACTCAAATTGGTGAAATGAACGGGGTCTTAATATTTCACCTAGATAGAAGTGCTCAACATGAAATATGTTTATACTTTATACATATATAGTATTTCTAGCATGTACATTTTAAAGTTTAGGGGGTATATTGACACAAGTGACAAAATTCATGGGGTGTTTATAAGCATTTATGTTAAAAAACTTAATGGAGTTAACCTCAGGGAGCATGTTGACACAAGTGACAAATTCAGTGGGCACGCACATGCACATTTTAAAGTTTAGGGAGCATATTAACACAAGTGACGAAGTTTAGAGGGAATTTATAAAATTTGTCCTATTTTTTATGAGAGTTTTTAACACGTTTGCACTCCAAACTTGTGATTCAGTAAATTGTCCTTAAAACTTTAATTTTTGCAATCAAACCCCTAAATTTGTTTAATTGTTGCAATTAACCCCATTTCACATACTGTTGTTAAAAACTTATGAAAATAAACATGTTCAAGTCACATGTTATTAGGTTTTGAATGGCATAATCAGTATTCTATATGCCTAACTTTTCAATAAAATAATAACAAAAATCCTAAATTAATCTCAGTCATTTATCTTTTATTGTTTTATTGTTAATATTTTATTTAATAATTAGGCAAATAGAATACATATTATGTCCCTTCAGAACCTAACACATGACTTTACACATGTTTATTTCCGTTAGTTTTTTAACAGTCTTTTATGAAATAAGGTTACTCAATTAAACAAGTTTAGAGAGTTGATTGTCAAAATTAGAAGTTTGAGTAATCTGTTAGACTACGATAAGAGGGCAAAATATATATATATATATATATATATATATATATATATAAAACCCTTGGATGAGTGTTGTAATAATCATGAGTATTATTATTATTATTATTATTATTATATTTTGAATGAGTGTTGTAATAATCATGTGTGATGGGTGGGAGGTTTTATTTTGTTTGGTAGTTATTTGTCCTTCTTAACAACTCGATTTTAATTTGAGAGTAATCTATACCAGTGGTCTCTCAATTCTTTAATAAGTGACACTTTGATCCTTTAAAAAAAAAAAAAAAAAAAATTGACAAAACAATCCTCGAATTCTTCAAACATTGGCAATTAAGGTCTTTTTTCTAAATCCGTGAAAAAATTCGTAGAAACAAGGGTGTGCCAATCACATGAAATATGTGAGTTTTTTCACGGATTTGGATGGAAGACCTTTAATTGCCAATGTTTTAAGAATTCGAGAGTTGTTTTATCAAAATTAAAACTAAAGTGTCACCAACTAAAAAAATTTAAGGACCACCGTTGCAAATTACTTGATGGTTTTTATTTATACCCTATTGGTGGGGAATTTTAGTACCCCTACCAAAGAACTCTTTAACTATATAACTATGTCTCCGTTAGACAATAGATCCCCAAAATTTTATGTTCAATTGCTCCTCCATACATTGGATATCTACGGCTCAAATATGATTTAAAGGCAGAGTCCAGAGCATAGCTGCCATAGCATGTGTAAACTACTTAAAAACCAGACTGCTATTCAGTTGAAATTTTCTTGCCTACCATGTCCTTGAAGGATTAGATTATTTTTGGAGAGTGGGTGCACAATCAAGCGCAGTTTGAGATGAGGAAAAATTATACTCACTTAAGGTGCCAAGCTACTATACAAGCACCTAGATTTGGGTTCAGTTTGACATTACTGTGTTGTTGAAATTTTTACTGTGCACGTCATTTTCCTTTCTCATTCTTATTTCTTTCTCAATCCAATGCATAACCCATCCTTCTACAAAAGGGGGAAAAAAAGTCATGCTCTTGTCAAAATGCCGTGATATTTCCATACTGGACAAGTTCCTCTTTCAAAAAATAATAAACAGGAGGAAAAACACACACACACACACACACACGTCCCTTCGTGCATGCGTATGGAGTATCGACCAAACTGACATATTGATGTGTAAGTACTAAGTACAGTCTATTACTTTAGAAACCTTAATACAGGAAATGACGTTGGACTATGTGACCAAAAAGACATTTCTCTAACATATTTATTAGCACTGAGATTCTATAATATTGAGAAACATCCACCTAAATTCTCGCTCTAATCAAAATTTTTCATCCGAGCGCTGAAACCGCATACCATCTCATCTCCATGTCAAATGGTTCCAAAGCTACTTGCTGTAAAGGTGAACCGCTGTGAAAATGAAGAAACCAACCATCTGCGATGTAGTCCAAGCGCTATGTTACTCAAAGCTCATAAAGATTTGTCCCAAGTTAATTATTGGGAGAGCTATTAAATTAAACTCAATACAATATGTTAATTTAGCTTATGGCATCTACAATTTCAAGGTGCTAACAGCAAACCATGTCCACATATTACATGCAGATACTGGCATTCTCTGTAACACAGAAGGGAAAACCTCAAATTGAAGTTTCAGAGAAGATGGGTAAAGGCAACTCTAAAGGCAGCCTGGAAGTGAAGTATGGGGAAAAAAAGAAAGAATACTGATAGGATTCCAACTCTAATCCAACCTCTCGTGCCAACTGACGTAGCACATGAATTGTCATCCTGTTATTAGTAGGTGCTTAAAAGATTTGTCACATCAATCAAATAATAAATTATTGCATCTACTAATGAAAAGATGACAACTTAATGTCACATATCTTGGCAAAAAAGAGTTGGGACTAGACTTGGTGTCCTAGCATTACTCAGAAAGAAATAGGAAAACTAAACTTAAGTTAAGCAGGCTCCAGAACATAAAATAGAGAACTGTAAAGAAAAAAGGAAAGAAAATGATACCATAGAAAATGCTGCTCCATAATAGGGATAAGCTGCTGGTATAAATCTCTCGTATTCATTGTGTCTAAACGGCCGGACTGGAATCTGCAATTTGAAGTCCAAGGTTTTATACATGCATGTCACTTGTATGGTTCTTACGGTGTTAAATTTCCAAGGTTTTTAATTCTTATCCCTATTGTTTTGTGAATTCCCAGGGAGGGACAAAATACAAGGAAGTAAATCACGGTACCAAGAACTCCAACATAGCAAACTCAAATTCTAACAAGTCTTTCAGCAATTTGCTAATTTGGCTAGATCCTAATCATATCTAACTTAACAGTCGGATTTTTTCTATAAATACATACAGCAATTTTAATTAATGAAGCTTCAACGCTTAATTTGTGGAATGGAAGTTATGCTGGATTAGTTCCTGTAAAGCATAAAAGCTTTCCTTTTTTTTTTTTTTTTTTTTTTTTTTTTTGGGTAAGACATAGCATTTTCTTTAAGAATTGCAACATAAACAAAAACATCTATCAAAACATCAGATACCTGCTTTGATAGAGATAAACTCGTGTATCCAAGCCTGTTGTACTCAAGTTTGAACTGGAAAACTCCATAAACATCAGGAACTCTAAATGAAGTAAAATAACGACCCTGTAACAAAAAACAAATTATTTAGAAAGCTGTTCCGGATGTTGAAGATATGACATGCAAGGATGGCCAAATGAACTGAAACATTACCTTCTGGTCAGTTGATAAGGTCTTCAGGACATAGGGACTCATCATGTAAAATTGAACTTGAACATCGTCTGTAACATATGGTTCCCAACTTGAACCAGACCATTCATATATCTCAACCGAGTATTCCTTCAATTATGAGTAAGAAATGAGTTAGTTTCAAATGCTTTTTGTTTCCAACTATAAAGGGAAACATATCAACATTGCAAGTAAAAATTACCAAGTCATCGTTGATCCTGTAGATTGCAGGTTCATCTGCTTCGCCAACTTTGTGGTGTCTTACATTCTCAGCCTGCAAATTAAAAAATACTTTTATATCGTGAGCACATGCACTATTGAAAACATATAATATAAATGAATACCAGAATTGATGCCACGAGCCCATTTTAATTTATCTTCTTTTACATTTTATTTCTTTTCCCAAATTATTTTTTTCTCACATAGTCAAACTGTTACAGAAAACGAAACCACGACCCAGAACAGGTGTTTTTGCCTTACCTTAAGATGTCCTCTTTCATGGAAAACCCATTTGCTAAGTTCAGTCAAAAACTGCTCGTTACCCGATTTCTCATACCTGTTTCAACAAAACAACCGTCTCATTCTTTTTACTTCCACTCATACAACTGATTGAATATCTTGCAGATTTACAAAATGGATGCACAAACGGCTAATCTTTTTCACGGATTAAGTGAACAATAACCAGCTGAACTTTACGTCTGCTCTTCTTTTTGTTTTCAAAAACCTGAGCCTTTTTCTGTGACCTACATGTTTCTTCTAAATTCTGCCAAAATGCAGCATATGTGGCAATAAATTCATATAGATAAATCCTAGTTCCTAGTTGGCACTGTAATATGTGGCTTTTTTTAAATAACGAGTTGGTCTCATATGTGACTTTTATTAACTATTTTCTTTTTAAATTTAGAAAATTTAAAATTCATAATGATCTTTCGGTTATAGAGACTGATAAAAGTATGAAGTACACGTTAAAAAAAAAATGGACAAAAACAAAAACAAAAACAAAAAAGAAAAAAGTACGAATTACTTCAAAAAGATTTTAATTAATCAACATGGCATCAACAGAGGCTAAGAATCTTTGTTAATAGTAGAAGCATCACTCACTTAATAGAACTCCCAGCCTTCTGCACCCCAGACCTGAAAAATCTGAAAACAGATAGAAAGCTTGTGAATAGAATTTTTTAAGGGAAAAAAAATCCTTTCACTGGAAATTAACACAAAAAAAAAGGAACCCAGTTTCACTGGAAAGTACTCCGTACCGATTGCTGAACATGCTCAATGAACCAGAGATCAAAACCCGAGCATTGTTTCTTGCCTGACACCAGTTGTAGTAGAATGAATTATTGTATTGAAAAATACTTTAGAAAATAAGTTGAAAAGGTGCACAGACAAATAATAATGAGAATATGTAAAAAAAATTTTCAAAACGGCAAAGCATAAAGTGATAATCAAAATACAGGTCATTTTGTAGATAATGACAGTTCTCAAATCTCAAGCCGAAAACAACCCTTTGTTGCTGAATACTGTACTTGCATAGAATATACTTGTGGAGTTATTCTAAATGGCATACACATTATTTTATAGACTCGAGGAAAACCATATAGTATGTGAATAGTCATTCACACAAGAAATTCATCCAAATAGAGACAAACCTGCACAACTGAGACTAATGATACAGCAGATCCAGTGAGGGATGGAGGATTTGACAGCTTGGACTTCGGATTAGCAGAATATGCTGAAGGTGAGGCTGAGAGAACTTTCAGCACCTAAACAATGGATAGATTTGCAAAAGCGAATGTACATATGAAACCACACTAAATACAACCATTTTCTTTCAAAATGGTTGAATATTACAAAAATAATGAACAATCAGAGCTGAATAAGTTCAATGACTATATGGTAGGGAAATCTCACCAGGCTATTAGCAGGATTAATTGTATGGCCAACCCCCTGAAAAAGTACAGGAGCCTGCGGCAGAGTTGCATACTGTTAGGTTCCCGGGATCACTAAGAATTTCCTTCTAAGTATTCGAAAGACAAATAGAACAATTGGATGGAAAATAACCAGAAAATGGGTCTGGTTCCTTGTATCACTGGAGAAAAACGGAAAATACATATAGGAGGAGAATTCAAGGACCCTCAAGCCTCCAAACGACTAGCACTTACAGCAAATACACGATGCCTTCCCTTTCCAGGGCTAGGCTATTTATTCTTCCAATTAGTAACTAAATCCTCACCCTTACTAACTGAACGTGATCCTCTGGCCCTACCCAATTACCCAAAACCAAATATCCCAACAGAATTACTCATCCCAATGCTAATTGTTACCCCAAATTACCAGCCTATCCTTGCTTGTCATTCTTCCTCCTTCTAGCATAGACAAACTTAAGAGGTGGGGACCTATCACATACAAACATTAGAATTTCTTTAAACGGTTCCAAAACAATGTGACAGCAATACCATTTTCATAAATTGTAACTTCTTTCTTCCTTTATTTTTTTGGATATTTTGAAAAAACATCTTATGTTTCCTGAGATAAATAAAAAAGAAGAAAGCTATTATTTCCCCCCACTGAAACAAATAAACTAATAGAACATTGAATGAAGATATCACTTATGAACCATAAACAATATACTTCAAAACGTTGGAAAACTGGTGCCAATGGAACTTAATTGAACAAAACATATCAACACTGTCGAAATCTGAACTCACCTCTATTTTCCTGCTACCCAAAATCACATCAGAGTTAATGAAATCATCACTGGCAATCAAAGTGTGGTCTCCTTCAGTGCCTGAAACTGCATAGCTGGTGTGATCAATGACCAAAGCAGCAGAATCCTACACAGGAAATAAGCAATTGTTACAAAATATTGTCCCATCAATGAATATGAAGACACCCAAAGAGCTAAAATAGCATATTATTTAAAAATAACAATTCCCCCATTAGACACTTCATAAAATAGCATATTATCAATCTCAATATACCAGAGCTAAGATAGAACATAAAACAAAGCTCAACTCAGTCACTTAGAGAGAAACAAAAATTGTAAAGAAAATTGAACACAAAACAGAACCTCATCAAAATCAACTCCACACTCCATTGCAATCTCTCGGACTAAGTCAGATGCATTAACATCAGACGCAATTATCAAATCGCGCCCCGAATCCACAAAATCCAGTATGGCAGCCACATCAATAGATCCACCAAAACCTACGAAATACAACTATTACAATTATAAGCTGATAAAGTTACAAACAACAAGCTGATTTCTTCTGAATTTCCAATGCGTAATTCAATCTCGGGAAAATTTGGACCAAATTGGAATAACTGTTGTGGAGAGAGAAAAAAAATCAAAACTTACGATCAACAGCGGGAGAAAATAGAATCAAAGCGTCGTATAAATACTGTCCGTATCTCTGCAAGCCGATCTTGGGATTGTCGGCGAGCTTGAAGTCGAGGTCGAAGCCGCGCGATTGGAGGGACTTGAAGAAGAAGGAGTGAGAGGATTTGAGGGCGAGATCGTCGAGCAGAACAAGGACTCGGCGATCGGTGGGCCTCACAGGAGAGAAGGAGGTGCAGAGAAATGGAAGAATTAGGGTAAGGGTTAGGAAAGCGATGAGCTTCGCCATTGTTGGTGGAAAGGAAGGTTTAGGAGGGAGCCAGAGTGAAGTCGGACTCGGGAGAGCTTATCGGAGAAGAAAATGTGACATGGGGAATTTAAAGTAATTTTGCATTTTTAAGGGGCATTTGGATCAATAGAAGAAAAGAAGAGGCGTTGACAAGAAAAATAGTAAACTACTATTGGCCAGTTTCGTCATTGTATATTTTCTAGGAGTGTTCAAAATAACTGAAAAATCAAAACTGACCGACACCAAACCGTTAAATCGATCGAAAAAAGTAAAAATTTGGTTCCACGTCAGCAAGCCGACTAATTCGATTGGTTAACTAATTCGATTGGTTAACTGATCGCTTATGGTTTATAGGCGGTTTAATTTCAATTTTGCTTGTCAAAGTGATCAATTAAACTAAACCAACTGATCAATTAAAAAAAAAAGTTATTATCCATTATTCGAACCTCTAATCTTGTAGATAGTGAATATAAGTTCATCATATTATTGAATATGGACGTTAAAAAAAGTTAGATTTCTTTAACTTGTAAGTTGTAATGGAGAAATGAAATACATAGCTCTTTATATAAAATAGTTGAGGGAAGACATTCTCATCTCTTTTCAATGTGAGACTATTAAAAGTTTGATGTGTTTGAAAATTTAAGCACATCAAACTTTTAAAAATCTCACATTAAAATTAGATGAAAATGTATTTCCTCCACTATTCCATATAAAGGGCTATATATTTCATTTCTCCATCACAACTTATAAATTAGAGAGGTTTAACTTCTTTTGAATGTCTATCTTTAATAATATGGACTTCATTATAAATAAGGGTCTGTTTAGTTCGTTGATTCAAGTTTGTAATTCAAGTTTAGATGTGATTTTATATGAGAGCTTTTTAATTTAGCAAAAAAGTTAGATGTATCTGTTTCTTAGAGCTTTTTACTGTAGCAAAACTCGAATTGGTAAAGTGAATGGGGTCAAAGTTTTCTTATTGAGTATAGATGTAAAAGCCTTAGTCCTTAATGATACATTCTTTTAGGCTTTATTTTTGTCTTTTAAGCCATTTTTTCTTTTTAATTTTAACTATTTAAATATTAAATATTTGAATGGTTAAAATTTAAGAAGAAAATAGTTCACAAAATCTTTTTTTAAGTAAAAAATCGACTGATAAAAATCGGTCAGTTAACCGACCGAAGACATTATTCTTCTGTTCGGTTTCAGTTTTAAGTTTTCAAAAACTGACATTGTCGATTAGGTTTTGAAACCGACCGAAATTGTCGGTTAAAGACTGATGAACACCCATAATATTTTCAAAGAAATCATGTTGGTAATTTGTACTTAGTGGTATTACAAGGTTGTAACATGAAACAGCTGAGCATTTGGTGAATGCTAAGTTGAATATTGTTTGTTATTAATTATAATAAATAGTGTTGTTTGTTATAAAATGGTAGGATTAGTTCGACACCTAAATGTTATAATTAGTTTATTAAGGATTTACACTTAGAATTGTAATTCTTATCATGCGGTTTATTTATCAATTTTGGGATTTTTAAATTCCTTTATTACATAAACATTGCCCCATCTTCAAAACAAATTAAGATCTTATGTTATAATTATATTGTGTATTAATGTTATTAATTATAATAAATAGTGTTGTTTATTATAAAATAGTAGGATTAGTTTTACGTCCGACACCTAAGTGTTATAATTAGGTTATTAAGGATTTACACTTAGAACTGTAATTCTTACCATGCTGTTTATTTATCAATTTTAGGATTTTTAAATTCCTTTATTACATAAACATTGCCCCATCTTCAAAATCAAATTAAGATCCTATGTTATATCTATATTGTGTATTAATGTTATGTTTCATCTTCTTATAAGTTGTCCATATACAAAATTTTCCATCCCATTTAATTTTTAAAATATTTTGATGCGTTTATTAAACCGTAAAAAAAAAATGTAATGAAATTAAAAAAGAAAGTAAAATAATAGAATTTTCATTGTCTGCATTACTTTTTTATTACTTAAAAATAAAGGGATTTAATTTGACAATCAATGAGTGTAATGCAAATACTAACACTTTCTGTTGACGGTGTTTTTCCGACAACTCGTAATATCCTCTCGTGAACACTCACGATTACGTTAATCACAAGATTATGAGATGAGCATAAAATAATACAGAAGAAACAACAAATTTATAGTGGTTCAGCAATAATATTGTGCCTAATCCACTTGTGCATGCACTATATTTCTTAGTTGAGTACAAGTATTCTCTCTGTAATACAAATAATCTTCCAACCCCCTTTCTGGGTTCTTTTCGTTCTATTTATAGCCTTTCTCATGCGGTTACACATTCCCGGTTCCCAAGAGAGAAGCCATCCCCCCTCCTCGGTCTTCGTGAGGGTAGGTGAGTTCTCATGATGGCTTATCCCTAGAAATTCGGCGGATCTCCCCAGCCTGACACCTGATTTCCTGACTCCAAAAGTAGCCGTCGGATCAGTACTTCCCTCCTCGGGCTGACATGACCTCTGGCAACCAGCAATGATTCCTCGACGTCGCTGACTTTGCCCGTCGAGGCCTTACACGGCGCAACCCCTCCTGTGATACATCTTGACGCATAGGGCACGTCCGCTACGCTTTACTTTACTGCCAATAGTCGGTCCTCCACGGGGAGTTACTCGACGTCGGTCCTCAGAAGCAGTGGTCGAGGTCTCGACCATAGCGTAACACTTTCTAAGAATCGAATTTACCCACGTTACATAATATATTGTGTATTGGAGTTGCATGCAATTTGCCTACACAATAAGAGTTTGTTTGGTTCATGAATTTAAATTATGTGATTAAAACCATTTTCAATTTACGTGTATTTTTTATAAGAGAAAATACTATAACGAATTATAAATCGTGATTCAAATTAAAAAGTGAATCTAGATACTAAACAAACCCTAAGTCTCCTACCGGTACGAAGAAATTACATCCCATGCCATAGAATTCTAAAATAAATAAATAAATAAATAAAGTAAAAACCTGAGAATAGACGACAAAGTACGCTACATCACCAGGTCACCTCGACGTCGAGACTGCCTAATCCTCTGATTGCAGTATATATTTCTTTCCATGGACATGGACATGTAGCTACTACGCCACAGGCCACACGTGTCCATGCAGCTTAAAGCTCAGAATTTTAACAATTGAAGTGACAAAAATACCCGTCGCTCAATCACTTTAACTATCTATTTCTTCAAAGGCTGTTTGCGTGACACAAGTTGAGTAACTGATTTCATGGAGTATAATAAAAGCGTTGTAGGAGATTAAGGGCAGGTTGTTTTGTAAAAAAATTAAAAAAAAAAACAACTCAAATTTTAATTTTATTTAAATTCATATTCTTTTAAATTTTAATTTTATTAAATTTTATTTAATTTTATTTAAATTTTAATTTTAACTTAAATATAATTCAAAAATTACATTTAAATTACACTAAAAAATAACCCTAAAAGCCACTTTCCTGTTTGAAAGCCTGGCGTTGGTGGCCAATGGATTGACACGACGCTGTACAGAGAGTGACATGTTACTTATTAGAAATCATAACCTAAAAATAATAATAAAAAAATTACATAACAACTGCCAAGGTATGCATGTATGTTGTATACGGTATGTTAGTCTAGGTAATAGAAAAAAATAATGTTCGCCGCTGAATAAATTCAGTGAACATTAAAAAATAGAGAATTTTTCCCCCTTTTTTTTGCTGAAAAAATAGAGAATTTTTTCGTTGAGTACGAAAACTAATATATCAGTAGAAAAATAACTTTAATTGTAAAATTTCTATTAAACCTATTAAATTTTCAATTTTTTTTTTTCATTTTATAGGATTTCAACAATTTGATGGTTAAAATCTAGGTACTTTTTTTTTTTTTTTTTTTTTTTTTTTGCTTTACACAATTTCTTAGAAAAATTTGGACAGCTCTTTTCTGTTTTAAAGGTCGAAATTAGACGAAGAACATATTTAAAAAATAATAAAAATGTAGTGTAATTAGAAAAAGAAAATTTTACTTCTCAAAAAAAAAAAAAAAAAAAAAAGACAATCAAAACCAGAGAAAAAAAAGGAAAGCAAAAAAGTACTGTCACACGCTTTCAGATTCCTTCTTAGCCATCTCTATCTCTTTCTTCTCTCTCTCTCTGCAAAAAGCCAAAAGCCCCTGTGCTTCATATAAGCACCAGGTTTCTCTCTCTCTCTCTCTCTCTGTCTCACATCACGGATACGAGATCGTGGCGATTTTCGTCTCGAATTGGTTTCTCGTGTGCTCAAACTTCTGTATTGAATCATAATCCAGGTTTTTGCGCTTTACAGATTCAATGTGTTTCTATATTTGTGCTGTTATGTGCATTGGTGTAAGTATCAATGGTTTCGATGATCATGTAATTTGACTTGAACAAATCGCATATTTTGATTTCTAAGAGCTTTTTCATTTTTATTTTTATTTTTATTTTTTGCTTGATGATTTGAATTTATTTATTTATTTATTTTTCTTTCAGAGGTTGTTTTCGTTATGCATGTTATGTATTGCGATTTGTGTGTTGTCAGTGAAAGCGTCAATAACTAATGAAGCTCTATAGATTTTTGTTGACTTATCAGATATTGTCGTATTAGCTATGGCTCCATTTTTGTAGGTTGTGCTTGTGCAAACCATTTTTGCTTTCTTTTTTTTGTGATATTTATCTATAAATCGATGGATCAGCAAATCATCTTGTATTCTTGTTAGATTTGAAGGTCTTTTACGTGAAATTTATGTGTGGATTGTCTTTTAGTAGGAAAGGAGATATCATAAATGTTATCTTTTTAGTATCTGACCCATTTGGAAAGAGTAATAGAGACTTGGGGCTTGTTTGGTAGGAGGGAAAATTTGAAGGAAGGGAAAGGGGGTTAATGGAAAGATTTTGGGCCCATGGTTGTTTGGTAGGAGAGAAAAGTGTAGAGAATGGATTGCGCGAGGGAATTCAAATCCTTCAAAGAAATCCAATTTTAGTGTCCCCTATATGGAGAGGTTAGAGGAGGGAATTCATATCAAATACAACAGAAAGGTCTTACCCTTCGTCTTAATTTTTCCTCGCATAGATTATGTTCCTTGCTTTCCTTTGTATCTTCTTTCCCTCTTACCGAATACAGCGAAAAGCTCCTTGGACTACAACTCTCACCTAGTGTATTGTAGATTTGAAATGATTTTTTGGTTTTTTTTTTTTTTTTGTTTTTTTGTTTTTTGTATCATGTTTGAACCTTTTTGTTTTATTTCCTACTCCTGCACATTTATTTTTCTTGGTTATGGGTGTTATTGGGATGACCTTTATGCTAATCTTTTGATGTTCTGTTGTAGGAAAAATGATTAAGCTATTCAAAGTGAAGGAAAAGCAGAGAGAGATTGCAGAAAATGCAAATGGAAAGCCACCTGTCAAGAAGAAAACTGCTGGAGAATTGCGTCTTCACAAAGGTATGCCGAGACTGTAATGTTGCCACATTTTTATTCTCTTCCCAAAATTGTCAGAAAATTGTTGCCATGGATGCTTCTTTTCATGTTTGGCCAACCTCATCCTTGAGGTTGGGGATGAGAGCAGGTGACAATCAAGGATAAATTAGCTTTTCTCATTTCTAACTTGTGTTGTTTGATATTACTGATATGGGCCGCCAACAGGCTATTAAGGAGACATGATTGTGTTCTCACTTTAACTGACGAAGCATTTTTGTCTGAACTAATAAAAGAAGGAAAAACATGTGAAGAAAACTCATCTAATCTCCTCTTAATAGACAAGCACCATTCAATGGTTGGTTTAATAGTAACCTTCAACAATTGTGGCGTAAACCCATTTATTAATTGTAATAATCTTGAGGTTTTCAAAATGGCCATAGTGGAAAATTATGGTATAATATTGTCATTATTATTGAACATGAATACTAGCTTGTATCTATTTTGTGGTGCGATTTTGAAACTTTCTGTTTTCAGTGCAAATGCAAGGACTGATTCTTAAGAGAAGCAGCCTCGTGAAATAAAGTAGCTTTTGTCTACGACTCTAGGCTAGATTTAATGTATATGCACACACTCACATATTCACAATACAATTACTTGCATTACCAAATTTTCATTGCCAAAGTTTAATACACTTGTGTTCTTATTTCTCTACCTTTTACTTGTAGATATCAGCGAGCTGAACCTACCAAAAACATGTACTATATCGTTCCCCAATGGCAAGGATGATTTGATGAATTTTGAGGTTACAATCCAGCCTGATGAAGGATATTATGTGTGAGTAATTTTTGCTCAAGCCTTTATGTCATTTTAGTATGTTATGACATTACGTTCTGCACCTAAATGGCTAGTTTATCCTCAATATGAGTGTCTAGTACTGTAGGGAAGGACGAAAAGCATCCACCTCCTTTCTCCCGTAGAATGAGATCCTACCTGTAAACCACACTCAGCTAAGCTTGGGTTTTTATACAGTTTCTAGAGAACAAAAGGATAAAATATACAATCTTTAAAAGGAAGAGGAAATTCTGTTTAGGAAGCATTATAAGTCAATAGGAATTATTCTGGTCGGCTGATACTATTTGTCCAAAAACGCTGTCGGAGCATTCATTTCTTTGTGCACAGCCTTTTGCTCTGAGGTTACGACTATTACGTATTTCGATGTTTAGAGTCAGTTAGTTGATGCAAGAACAGTCTGTGCAGTGTTGTAATCGTGGCATGACTAAACAAATAAAATAGCATGGCATGAAAGGCAACTCCTTCACGTTTATGTATCTTTTGCTGTTTGAGTGAGCACTGAACATTACTTGCTCTAAATTCTTCTCTTGATTATTTTGGCCTTATTGTTTACTCAATGTGTACAACCTGTGTACACAGGTGGCATTGCCTTGGCGCTTTCTGAATTTAAGTAGAGGTGGTTATCTCTTACTGCATGAAAATCAAGAGTTGTCACCTGAGATCTTCATGCATGGGTTTGAGATATTCAGATGACTCCATAAACTGCTAGATCTTTTCCCTCTTGTATACTCATTTATTTAAAGCGACGTCTATTTTAGGTTATGAGATATGAGATGCTAGTTGGTCTTGCCACTTCCATTCTTTTTATGGGGTTGGGGTGGGACTTTTGTCGTTTCAAGCGCTAAACTCGGTTGTTTTTGCTATAGGGGTGGTTCATTTTTGTACTCCTTCCAAGTTCCTTCTTTCTACCCTCACGAGGCACCAAAGGTCAAGTGCAAGACGAAGGTAAATAAGCACATGGCTGTCCTCCTTTTTGTTAACAGGATTGCTTGATGTATGCAGTAGTGATTTAGCATTAATCTCATTTTCATCTTGCAGGTGTACCATCCTAATATTGATTTGGAAGGAAATGTCTGTCTCAACATTCTAAGAGAAGATTGGAAGCCTGTTTTGAATATAAACACCATAATATATGGACTGTTTCATCTTTTTACGGTATTGGTCATCCTTTCATAAGCGATTCCTTTGTCTTGACTCTTTCAATCACAACTTGTTTCCTGGTTTGCAGCAACCCAATTATGAAGATCCCCTCAATCATGATGCTGCTGCCGTTTTAAGAGACAACCCAAAGTTGTTCGAAACCAACGTGAGGAGGGCAATGGCTGGCGGTTATGTGGGGCAGACCTTCTTTGCCCGGTGCATGCATTAATGTTATTTGTTTGAGCGCCATATCCTTTGGTTGAAGGTTCAAGGCCTGTACATTTTGGTCACAAAGCTTCTTTCCAGTGTGGCCATCGCCCTGTCAAGACGCTAGTGCTTCATAATCAGGCAAGGCCCACCTGCTGTAAGGCGCTTCTAGAACTTTGTGGCATGCTTGTGATATGCTAAGAGGCTTCATATCTTTTTGTTGTTTAATATCAATCATTGGAAGGTACTGGACTTGGAATTTAGTAACGTTACCTTGTGTACTCATTTCTGTTATCTTTCAGAGGTAAGAACTTATTTCTTGCCGCCATGTTGATAAGGTGACTTGTGTCTGTATTGTATACTACAACCTGCCTGTTCTCCTGACAATATTTGTGCATCAGTAATACTATAATTCCTGCTCAGAAAATTAGGGAGAATGTTAAAAATTATGATTCTCCTAAAATGTTTGTTAGCAAAAATCAAATAGGGAAAATTTTTGATAATCGAAAGCCATGAAATAGTGCTCTATCTTTGCTTGAGCATGAAACATGACCATGAAATGGGGTGTAACATGATATTGTTTAGTTGTATATTTTAAACTACAATGACTTTAAAAGATGTAATATTGTGGTTTGCAATGAAGTCATTGTAAAATAACTAATGTCATGTTACAACTCTTACTTTAAAGAACCGCAGTTTTTGCTAAATACTTGATGCGAAACATAAATCTTGTAATTTTTCTGTGAATTGTAACGTGAGTGTGAAGTAGGTCATGTGTACACCCACGCGTTACCATTTATAAGGTTACAGAGTATTAAAATTGAAATTAGTTTGGGAGGAATCAGCCTTAGCAGAAGATTCCACTAGATATTTGGGGAAAAGGAATCAGAAAAAAGAAACAAGAATGCCTGTTCTAAAATGAAGGCGGTCTAGACCTTGTTGATGTCAAGTAAAACAATCTTAAAATTGAACTGAAAAAATGTTTCACACATACATATAATACATTTCAAACAAATGAAATCAAAAGGAATAAGAATAAATGAGAAGAAGTATATATTCAAGCCTTAAAAAAAAAAGTAAGAAACTTTCACGGCTCCCTCCTAAGCTATCTAAAATCTATTGAACAACATCTGAGGAAGAGACTCGAGAGGAAGAGAATTCTGCAAGAAAACAAAAATGCACGAGAATGTGGATCTATGAACAATAGTTGAGTTCTTGACCTTGTGTACATGCTAAGGAGATCCCGAAAACCTCTTGACTAATGCGGCCATGTATTTGCCTTGATGCTCTGCTAGAGCCAGCTCAGTTTCACTTGGCTCCCTTGTGCCGTCGCCGGAGAAGACTCCAGCACCATAGGGAGAGCCTCCTCTAATGGAGTCCATTTTGAACATTCCAGCACCAAAGGTGTAGCCAATAGGAACATAGATCATGCCATGGTGTGCCAACTGAGTAATTGCTGTCCAACTGATACAAATTATATCCCACCATTACTCTTGGGGTGAAGATTTATTACAGAGGCAATTCTTATGAAACAAAAAAGGGAAAAATAAATGCTACTATGACGATCACAATTCATAACTACAGTCGCAAATAAGAGAAGGAGAAGGAGAAGGACAGTAAATAAAGCATACTCGGACTAAACTATTGTCATGGTAGAATATGAGCATCTCTAATATAATGTCAAATTTATATACTCATGCTAAAATTCAGGATAATCTGACACATTGCTATATTAAATCATAGCACTTAGTTGTTTGTTGGTTAATGTGGACCTTTTCACTAAATAATTACAACATTGTCATTTTTAACTTTTTTAAAGTTAAAACGTTTCTTTTTATAATTCAAAGCTTAAGATTAATGAGAAAAATTTTATATAACATTATAAATGAAATTATCATTTTACACTTTTTTTAGTCAAATATAATAAGATGATGTAAACAACAGATAAGAAGCAATAGTTTGCGAATGTTCGGACTTTAAAGAGCAGGTTTAGCTTTTGCGACGGTTCGGACTCCACCATTAAACATAGAGGACGTGGGACGGGGTTTTGTGTGAGTCGAGTAAGATATCTGTTTTGTTAGAGAAACCCCACAATCTTTCTTAAGAATGATGATGATCTTATCAAAAGCTTCACATAGTTGGTTGGTAACTTAGTAACTCATATGGACTCCCTTCATTTTTGCACCTACTAATCACCAAGAAATACAACAAAAAATATACAAAATACTCCACGAGAATACTCCATGAGGCCTGTGAAACTCCAAATCAAATTTTTTTTTTAAAAAAAAAAAAAAACAAAAAAAACAAAACAGAAAATCCAGCCTCATATTCCAGTTTTATTTTCTTTTCTTTTTCCCTCGTTTGTCCTCTTTAATTATGCTTTAGGCTAAAAAGACATAAATGATATTTTTTATGTTCTAAAAAATAGTCTTAAAGTACCCGATAACAACTGAATTATAGTACCCCTAATGCAATTAATTAAACACAAAAGTATCAATCAATTTATGAATTTATGAAGAAAAAAAAAAAAAAAAAAGAACTAGAACAATAATTTCTTTTTTCCTTTTGTTTTTGTCAGCCGATCTTGGTTAATAGTAAGCAAGAAGGTCTCCAACAAAACAAGTGATGGATGCGGCTTGTCTAACTTTTGAATTAGAAAACCTAAACTTGTGCTATAGTTTCATAAATGCCATGATTAGCCTCATGATTATCATGATTATCCTCGTGATTATCCTCATGTTTTTTAGAAAACCTAAACTTGTGCTATAATTTTTTTTACACTCCTATTATTTTAAAATTATCTCTAACTATTTTAATAAAAATATTAAGGATAATTTTATTTACAGCCTCTTCTTTTCTTTATACACTCACCTTTTTATTCTTCGCGCCCCCCCTACTATTTGTTGTTTATATTTCTTTATTTTTAAAAAAAGAAAAAAAAAACCATTTTATGCATGAAAAATTTACTATTACATCTTGGAGTACTTGGAAAAATTTAATACTTCTCTTGGAGCGGCTTCTATTTGTCAAATTAAACATATTTGCACAAAATCAATTTGAATTGTCTTGTAACAAACAAATCCTCTCTTTCTAAAGAATAGACAAATACCTCCATATAATTTAACGAAAAACAATAGAATTGTGATTAAAAGGTAAAAATTAGGGTTTTCCTATAGATTTTTGAAATAGAAATAATTTATAATCTGCCAATATGATATTGGAGGGTGTGGAGAGAAAAGAGACCCTCTATCATTAGTTTTTTAATTTAATTTAATTTAATTTAAATCTATTGTTTCTTTATATGATTTAATTTAATGATATAATTAAATCTATTGTTTTTTTTTTTGTCATTTTATTTAAGGTGTTTTTGTAATTGAAAATTTTTAATTTAAAAGAGGTGTGGAGAGTAAAACGGAGAGTGCATATAAAACCACCCTTTTTACTGTTATGTCAAGAATTTACTTTTGGATAATATTTGATCAAATTTAAGGTGCAAAATACCTTTCTAACCAGGAGATTAATCAAATTAGTCAAAGTTAATTAAGGTATACTGAGATCTCTTTTCTTTTTAGCTTTAAGTTTAACTAAATTTTGTCAAAATTTAAGGTTTTATTTATTGTGATAAATGTAATATTATTTATTGTGCTAAATTTTTTATATGTTATATCTTATGGTAAATTTCTCACCAACTATAACATATGAAACATTTAGCATTTGATTACAGTTGAAATGTTTACTTTTTTATTTTCTTAATTATTTTAAAAGGAAAAATTTACTTTTGTAACTTTTAAAGGTTAATGATTATAGCAAAAAAATAGATTTAACATTTTAAATAGGCAATAGCATTATGCATTAAAAGAAAAATAAAAATAACATATATACATTTTGATGTCAAATATATAATTGGCATCAGTATTTGCATTAAAGATAGTCTTAGATCATTTATGCATAAATTTATTTTTTTTGTGAATATTACGTCTAAAATTATTAATTAATGAGGAATTTTTAGTGTAAGAACTATTAGACGCGTTTAGAATTCGTTTTAAAATGCTCTGTTTTTTGTATGAAAATAGAAATAAAAACATTTTTAATCTCAGACAGAAATTATTTTTAAAAATGTGTTTAGTAGATTTATTGAGAAATTGTTTTCGGTATAAGAAAAAACTGAAACTCTGTTTAATTATACATTTTTAAAAATATATAATAGTATTTTAAATAATATATTAAATAATTAATATAATCCTAAATGAGTTTACTATTAATTAATATAATATATAAATATCTTCTATGAGAGAGGCTGCTCGTGTAAGCAATATCGCAGACTGGGTTTGGGGTTAGATGAAAACATGGATCTGAGAAAATGAAAACAAAAAAATAAAAATGATAGAAATTCGTTTTCAGACTCTCCAATTTTGGGAGAAATCAATCCCTGCATTTTGTTTTCTGTTTTTTATTTTCGGTTGCTCCAAACGTAATTTTTTACTAGTTTTAATTTTTTTCTCTTTAAAAAACGTGAAAAACGTTTTCAGAGCCACTTCTAAACGCACACGTTATTTTACAAAAATAACAATTCTAACTATTAAATTTAGAATAAAAATTTGAGTTATAATTTATAATTTATTATAATATTTTTTAAAATATATATATATAAATTAAAAATAATTTTAAATTTACAAACTAAAAACAACAAAAGAAAAAGAAAAAGAAAAAATAGCGTGTGCAAGTAAAGTAAAAGAAAGAGATTGACTGACTTACGCCGTGGTCTCCTGGCCACCGCCCTGCGTGCCGGTGCTGACGAAGAACCCGGCAGGGACGCCGGCGAGCCTCTGGAGCCGCCAGAGTTCCGCAGTGGAATCGAAGAAGGCCTTCATCTGCGCCGCCATTACCCCGTACCTCGTCGGGAACCCGAACAGAATCCCATCGGCCTCCGCCAACTCCTCCGGCGAAATCTCCGGCACGTCGGCGTTTTTATCGCGTGGGACCCTCATCTGGTCCAAGATCTCCCCGGGAAGCGTCTCGGGGACTCTGTAGAGAAGCCCCTCGACGCCGTCGACGGAATCCACGCCCGTCTTCACTCTTCTCGCAAGGATTTCCACGTGCCCGTACATGGAGTAGAAGACGATGAAAATCTTCACCTTTCTCGGCTGTTGTTGTTGTCGTTTTTGCTCTTGTTCTTGTTGTTGTGCGTGGTTTGTCGTTTGTGGGTTTGGGAGACGTTGTTGGTTATCGGAAACGACAACTGGCGGTCGCTTTTTCCTTGGGAAACATCCGCATCCTTTACCCATTAATGTTTTGGAAATTGGAAGGAATAACTTCTCTTCTCAGCTGATGAGATTGTGAGAGAATTGGAGGTTGACTTTAGTGTGGGCTTTTTCTGGCTGTCTGGGCATTGATTATCGCTGGCATGTTTAAGGAGTAGAAAAAAAGGGGAAAAAAAAAGGTTGAAACGATCGTGTGTCGGTGGTTGACTCTTTTTAACTGTTACCGGAAAGAAGAGGGATGGGGAAGAAATTCCGTTTTGATTCCTTATTTAGAAAAGAATATTGAAAAAAAAAAAAAGGGCGAGTTAGTATAACGGTAAGAATGTCTTTTTCTTTTCAACTCCCGGATGCGTCCAGGTTGGATACTCCACGGCCACGGCCCCATTTTAAGACCCCATCGGATCAATATGTTGCACGGTATGAAAACCGAGTCCGTGTAGAATTGAGTTAAAGTTTTTTTTTTTTTTATGTTCCATGAGATTTCTAAAGTAACAGAAGAAGAGAGGGGCGACGAAATGACACTAATAATAAAAAAAAAAAAAAAGAAAATTAAAAGGTTTTAAAGATGTGTTTACCGAAAATTGTTATGAGAAAGTAATGAGATTAGGAAAGAAAACACTTGTTTACCCAAAAAATGTTACGGGAAGATAATGAGATTATGGAAGAAAAAGAAGGTGGATACTAATGATTTTTTTTTTTTTTCTAGTACTTGTTTATTAGTGTAATAAGAAACAATCTAATTTTCATTTTAGTGTTTATTAAATTTAGAAATAGTAATTCTATTAATAAATTACTTAAAATATCATATTATATAATTAAATAATTCTTAGATTAGAACACGTTGTTTTTATCGGCAAGTAAATAAACTTCACATTCATTTTTTTTTATAAGGAATCACTACTATCAAGGTATATGTAAGGATTTATGTTTGCCCATCTCGTAAGGAAATGCCTAGTAAGACAGGAAAGAAACTCTTCCTAATTCTTTTTTAAAAAATAATAAAAAATAGACTAATATAAAAACTTTAAGAAAGTATATAAGTTAATTTTTAGTTCTAGAAATTAATAGGACATAACTTGTCATAATGAATAAATTTATCAAGTTATGGTTTATAGTCAAATAAGTTATGGATAAAAATAATAAATAACTTGTCAAGTTATGATTCATAACCAGACAAATTATGGACAAAAACAATAATTTAACCTATTTATTAACTTATATAAACTATTAACCTGTTAATTTTAATTTATCTCAAATCTTAATCTATTTTCTTTTTTCTCCCTTCTTTCTTTTCTTTTCATGCGAAGTAAAATTAACAAGGGCCTGTTGTGAAAAAAAGATAGTGGATAAATATGTCAAATATCCTAATACAAGGTTCAAAAAAAAAAAAAAAAAAAATGGTATAATATTTAGAAGATTCACCGATAAGAAAAAGAAAAACAACCACAATGTTAACTCCTAAACAGCCATATTACTAACTCAAAGGTATGAGATATGGAAAACTCCTGGACATTTTTTCTTCTCTTCTTTGGTTGCAGTTTGGATTTTTTTTTTTTTTTTTTTTTTTTTTTTTTGTTCTTTTCTATTTTATGTTTTTGGGCTTCATTTTCCTAGTGCTTAGCTGCTTGCTCTCTTTCCTTCACGTCTTTAACGACTAACGAGATGCATTTCTTCACAGCAAAAGGAAGAAACAATACAATAACATCAAACATTCACATTACAATCATACAGAGACAACAAACAACCTTCACAAACCTGTTAGCATGGATGAAAAAGTTTCATGGTTTTTACAGTCAAAACAACAACACATGATTTTTCATCCTAGAGACTCGTGGAATACGAAAGTGACATTCCCCAACGGCCAGATGTTGCAGAAAAACGAGGTTTGATGCTCTTTTGGCCGAGAAAGCGATGATGTGATAAGCAAGGTTCTCACCCTTCCTTCAAGGAGCGATTTCTAGATCGTTTCAGCTCCCATGGCGGTAAGCAGCCCTTACAGTGCGAATGTAGAAACAAGGATGACATTGATACTTCTTTCTGGTTCATTGAGATTGATGACAAGCAACTGAAGGCACTTCTTAGCCTCTTCTTCTCATTGTCGTATCCTTGGGAATTGGGGTCGTGTCTCACTGTGGAAGCCTTGAGAGCCTGTGGGAGTATGCAGTTGCAGAAGGAACCTAAAAGAAAGACAGAAAATGTGAAAGAAGAATGAGTTATTTGAACATACAGAGGATCTTTCAAGGGACGAGTGTCGTCAATAAGCAATTCAGTAGGCATCCAACTCCGTTCAACCCCTCAAAGAAAAATGTAGCCGTTTTTTGAGAAGGATCAAACTTACGGAAGGTATGTTTCATTGTGCATTAGACACCCCATGGTCTAATAAAATGGTCCTTGAGTAAGCCAAATATGATCTTTGTAGAATAAAATAGCAAAAAGATTAATGGGAAACAGAAATGTTATTAAAGAGTAACCCTTGGTGAATGTTAAGGAGGATATGGGAGAGGACGAAATTTAGCATGAAAATATAAAACTAAACATAAATTTTTGGGAGCTGAAAATGCTAGACACATAGAAGAGCAATTCATATTTCATGCAAGTCAAACCAACAAAAGGGTGTGGAAGAAACATATGTCACTTACCTATTCTTGCAAGTCGATTTACCCATTTGGGTACCCGGTTTCCCGTCAACTTGTAACAGATATCCGCACAGAAATGGTTACAGTTCTTGACAATCAAGTGATATGTATCACCACTGTAGTTTGCAGATTGGCGTTCCATAAACTCCCTAACCTGGAAAGGATCCAGGCATGTTGTGCCCATAAAGATTGACTTTCTAAACTTGAAACCAGGACATTGACGAGGGTCAACTTCAAAGACGCCACTTGTCGAGTAGTCATGGGCTCCAAAGGCATATTCCACACCGTGAACTGAAAGCACAAACCGGAATATAAGAAGTCATTTGCTAAGTGAGGTTCAGCAGTTAAAGTGAATAATTTATTCATGACCTCATTTTGTCAAAAAGAGATGCATATCATTCATTGACTCATGTTTACAAGCTTAGAAATACACGCAAGGAAGTGCAAGCACCAAAATTCATCATTGGGAAAACAGAGGAAAGGCAAACTACCGACGGTAAAGTCTTTTTTCTTTCCCCCTAGAGAACCATGGTGTAGTGCTAATATGTATAATTTTAGAGAAAAGGTTATATTAGAAATGTACTTTTTTAGATCCATGTCAAGAAATATGTACAGAGAAGATTTACAAGCCAACCTTCCACCCCAGAATGAAAGATACCAATGCCTGCCCAGTAGACATAGCCATTTATAGGTGTCAAGTCATATACATTTAGATAGACAGGTGCATTTCCTGGACCATAGCCTGCTGACTTTACTCTCGGAAACATGCAAAAATGGGCAGCCGTTTTGCCTCTCAGACAAAGAGGGACAATAGAGTGCCAACCATTCTTCGATCCTGATTTCATGCTGAAGGTGAAACCAGGAATCAATGAGTACCTAGTTCCAACCTGCTAATATGACAGAATATGAAAAACAGTGATGAGAAACCTTTCATACAATTAGTACAAACAAGAAACACAATGATTTTGGTTCTTTTAGTAACTCAAGTGATCCATCAATTTGTCATTTCTATATCATGTCCTGTAATATTTTGACAAAAATTAGTGCTTCTGCCATTCCCTGGAAGTTGCATTGGATTTATCTTTGGACCATGATACCGGATATTTTGGGACAAAAAGATCACCCCTCCCTTAATTTTAAACGTCTTCTAGAAGCTTAAGTATGCATAAAAGTCCAAGCGTCATAATTATACAAAACACTAGAAGTAATGTATCTTAGTTATGTATTTTTCCTTCAACTCAACTAAGAGTTGTGATCATTAAAACATCAGCATTTATACAGTCATATTTTAGTTTTCTAGTAACTGAACTGCTATGCAACATTGGCCATACATAAAATTCACGACGGTTTGCACACGCACAGTCCGATATGTTTCATTGTTCCATGCATCTTATCTATCAAAAACTGTAAACCCTTAATTGAAACTTCTGTTTTTCACAAGTAGACATTCTCATTGAAACTTGTTGGGATACCGATATCAAGTTTCTTACCAATCACAGAGTATGAACCAAATACCATAAAATAAACGTTCAAGGTCAATAACCCAAACCAGTGACCTACCAATAGAAGAACAAGAATTTCAATTATGATCTGTACAAACAAAGAAGCTTCTAAAGGATCACATCTATAAAAAAAACATACTATTTCAAAAACAATTCTTCAGTTTACTAGCCAATCTGAAGCCTTCATAAATAACTTGATATATTTGTTCCCCACTTGCAATCCACTCTACTAATCCCATTTCATAAAACCGCCAGTCAACCATTCCGAATAGTCCATCCTTAACTTAAATCCCGGAAAATAGTGATAATAAGCTGTTAATCAGATTTAGATAATTTCATTACTCACAATTAGGCCCAAATCTGCCTCCATTTCCAAGCATTCATTTTTTTTTTTTTTTTCTTTTTTAACTCGTAAGGAAAAAACAATAGTGAAACGAAGAAAAGAAGAAATGTACTCCTTCCAGAGAGGTAAAATCTAAAATGATGGCTAAAGCTTAAAGTTATGAAATCCAGTATGTGGGTAAGCTACATTTCCATAGTAAAAAAGCAATATCAAACCATTATGAAGAAGACAAAAATCTTTTAGAGCCGAAGATACCAGATTTACTAAACAACCCAAAAAAAAAAAAAAGAGAGAGAGAGAGAGAGAAAGACTAAAATAATTGCTTGGTGATCCTTCGTAGGGAAACAAAAGTAAAACAAATCTAGAAAACCAAACACTTGAGAAAACAATCCAAACCCATTAGAAAAAAATGAAATAACATTGAAGCTCACTTACCTTTTGGAGAATGGCAATTGAGACCCATCACAGAATGAAGAAAATGCAGCCACCCAGACGCAAAGCAGCCATTTTCATAGCTCAAAGAGCGCTTGAAAATGGAGTCTTTGCTGGTTGTTTTTTCTTCTTTTTTTTCTTTCTTTGGGCAGCGCCTGAATGAAAAAGAAAAAAAAAAAAAAAAAAAGAAGAAGAAAGAAACCCACACGTTGGTTTTGGATCTCTTCTTCTTTCAATGTTTGTTTCTGACAAAAATGAAAGCTGGCGAAGAACTGAAGTTACTGTCCTTTTTCATGCTAAATGAAGAAAGAGAGAATAAATGACAGAAAAAGAAGTGATAAAATCCTGGAATTTTAGATAAAGTGGAACATGGGAAGGAAATCCTGTCTCTGTTGTGACCCTTTTGACTGTTTTGCTTTAATGCTTTTAACGATTTTTATTTTACTTTATTTAGTAATAAAATCATTTTGCTAGCTTATGTTAACGAAATAACAATAAAACCGTACATTTAGTTTAAAAAACGTTTTGTTTACATCCTTAGACTAATGATGCACAATGTTTAAACCGCCAAAATAATTAATTTTAAAGTATTTTTAAAAAATATTTTAATTTATTCTAATTTTTAATCTTATATTTTTTAAAATATTTTTAGAATTTTTTTAAAAAATTATTAGTTTATATTTAGTTAGTAAGAAGGACAATTTAAATTTTGTACATCTCAAAAATTAGTCTTAGGATATTAAAAAAACTTTTTTGTAAAAGTAAAAATATTTTTTAATATTATTATAAACACATGGTATTAGTTTTACTATAACAGAGAATGTCAAAATAATTTTAATTTTTCATTTTGTGTTCTCTCTTTTAGCACTCATTTTTGTCCTAAGGTTCGAAAGAATTACTCTTTTCAAGTAATGCAATAATGTGGACATTATTTTATTTTTTTCTTAAATCATTTAGTGTTATTTATTTTGTAAAAAAATATATATTTGGAGTTTTATATCAGTTGAAAAAATGGCTTTGGTAACTCTTGTTGAGGTATTATTTTAAGGCTTGATTTTGAGTATTACGGTTTAGTATTAATGAGGTCAATTTAGATTTGAACTCTCTGCCATGGGAGATTTAAAATGATATATTAATATATTTAAAATGATGAACAAGTGAATGAGAAATTGATTTTAAGAGTGCTTTCTTAATAAGCCTCTTATCCTAAATAAGAAAGAAATAAAAAGTGCATTTGAAACTCATTGTAAAATAATTTTATTTTATATATAAAAATAAAAATAAAAACGTTTTCAATCTCAAACATAAATTATTTTTAAAAATGTGTTTGATAGTTTTATTAAGAGATTATTTTCAGTATAAAAAAAATATATTAATGTCTCCCTCTACTCAAGAGAAAAGAAAACATAAATAAAAAATAAAAAATGATTAAAAATCATCTTTCATTTTTTTTTATTTTACATTAAATTAAAAAAATATTTTTATTTTTATTTTTTTATTTTTTTATTTTTTATTTTTAAAAAAATGTAAAAAACATAAATAAAAACAACTCCAAGCTATCTTACTTGTTTTTTCCTCTATCTATTCTCTCTTTGTAGTGCACGGTACCCTCCTTCTCTCTCATCTCTCTCTCCCCCTCAGGCTGAGAACACCATCTAAAAATTTACACTAAATTGACTTATTTATTCTAATTTCAAATTTAGGCCGCAGGTTGGCATAGTCATAGATACCACCGGTTACAGATCTTCTGCTTATTTCTTAGAGATCGGAGAGTAAAATGACGTTTGGTATTTAGATTTATTTTTTAATTTGAATAATAATTTATAGTTTATTATAGTATTTTTTTTTTTTTATAAAAATATACGTAAATTAAAAATTATTATAATCACATGGTTCTAATCTATGTACCAAACATCTCTTAAGTATGAGTGAACGTTTCATTTATAAATTTAAAATTATGATTCAAAATTATTTTTAATTTATGTGTATTTTTTGTGAAAAAAAATACTGTAGTAAATTACGAACTATGATTCAAATCATTTTGTCTCTTCTACCAAATACTAGTTGTTTGTTACTAAATAAAAAATACTAGTTGTTTGTTGTTGGATGATGTGTACTTGGATTTTGTGTAGTTAGGGTGAAGTTTGAAATAATTGCTTAGTGATGGTCGTTTGGAAAGGAGATTCGAGTCCTGATTCGAATCATGATTCGTAGCTCGTTACAGTATTTTTTCTCACAAAAAATACATGTAAATTGAAAATGATTATAATTTCATGATTTTAATCCATGAACCAAACGTGTGCAACTCGTTCAAGGATTCGTGACATAGTTCGAATCATGATTCGTGGCTCGCTACAGTATTTTTTTTCAAAAAAATACACGTAAATCAAGAATAGTTATGTTTAAAATCCTAAAATCATTTTATTACAAGTGATGAAAGTGACACTTGAATTTCGTCCAAAGTGGTAAAGTGGTATTCATAAGTTCATTGAGCAGGAACAACAAAAATCTTTTCTCAAGAAAATAAAAAACCTTGGCAATAAAAAGAAAAATCAAATTTGCTTTAGAGAGTTCAATTTCTGTGTAATTTATTTTCATCCTCTCTCACATTCTTTTAATAATACCTTAAACGTAATTTAAAATATCATGTCAATTAAAATTTTATACCACATCAATTAAAAAATTAAATTAATTAAAATATTTTGATTAATGTGTCAGCAATATTATTGAGGGGGCACAATAATAGTCTTCAAACACTTGAATAAGTGACATTACGAGGTGGCGATGTGTGATGATCCCTCTCTAGGAGATGATGTTCCGTGTTTCACATGTGAAGTCGTGAAGAGCAGTTTGAAATTATTGCAAACTCCAGTCAGTTATTTTGTGCTATAAAGAGATATATTGTAGTCTATTATCATTTGGATTTTTTTGGGCCTCCATCCAAGTTTACAGAGCTCTCGCCTTTAATGCTTGCTTAGAAAAGTAAGCCACAATCGAGAGAGATTGGAGGGACAATTTGAGAATTTTATGAGAGGAAAATAACAAGGAAAACTGTGAGGTTTTAGAACGCTTGATCTTTTAGAGTTTTTGCCTAATAAGTGAGAACCAGTCATTTGGTAATTATTTTCCATAGCAACCTAAGAAGGATCTTGGAGATTTTAAGAACAATTTGAAAATTCCATTCCGCTGCATTATTCATATTTTCATGAAAAATCGTTTTCTAAAATCAACAATATGTTCTATGGCATGTTACATCATAATATCTTCTTACTCGTCATAATAATCATCTAATTCATTTCCTGAGGGTGTTGATCAAGCATTCAGTATATGATTACTGAAACCACACGATTTGATAGTTACAACCACATTCTCGAGTTTCCTATGGTTTTTGGTTCAAATGGTTAGTAATTTGGTTTGAATTGTATAATTTGAATTGTAGTGATTTAGATTGTGATTTAAATCAGTGTTTGGACACATAAATAAATTGTGATTTGAATTAGAAATAAAATATAAATTATGTTTGGATAAAGTGTTGAATACTATAATTAGAGTTTTACAACAAATATTATAAAACTTCATTGTATATGGCATATTTAAATATGCAATATGAATGATGATTTGTTTCTCTCTTTCTTATAAACACATAAAAAAAAAAAAAAAAAAAAAAAAAAAAACATCTCAATTGAAGTTGAAATGAAAAAATTATCACATTTTTAAACTTAAAGTTGAAAAGAGAGAAAAAATAATAAAAAAATAATTGCATTTGAACTATTGACAAAAATACGGATTGTGAATTTAAGGGGCATTTGTGAATTCTAAAATTAACAATCTTGAATTATAGTTAGTAGTTTGAATGACCCCATTTTATTTTTAAAATAAATACTAATTTGAACCTTTAGACACAATTCTAATTAAATTATTTAGTTCAAATAATTGAACCGAGCATGAGGTAAGTGCTAATTTACACGACTAGGCATGGGGACATGTGTCCTCTTTCGGACCACCTACTTCCCCACTACTGAACAGAGCTAATTCATTTTGAGACAATTTTACTTATACTAATTGAAAGCACGCACTACATCATGTATTTGATGTGTCATATTCTTTTTGATGATAGATCTAAAATTTCTTCAAAGTTTTATTTTTTTTTATTGACTTATTATTCCTGTAAGAGTTTAGTTTAGTAAAAAATAATTAAAATAAAAAATTTAAGTAGAGTATAGTTAAAAGAAAAACAAAGTTTGTAGTGGAGTGTATTAGAGAGTAAATTGTTTATGGAGTACATATGAAAAAATAGCATTTGAGAGGGTTATAAAGAAAAAAATATTTAGATATGAATGCATTTGAGAAGATTTTATTTTAGTAACACAATTAAGGAAAAAATATATTTATAAGGGTCATATTTAGGAAAAAATTGAGTGAGAAATCATCAAAATATTAGAAAAAAATAAGGAAAAAAAACAAAAAGATAATACCATGTCTCAAAAGAGAAGTCCCATTGTGATATCACATTTCAAACAAAAGTCTTTTCTTTTATCTATTTTATGTTTGTTAATTAAAGATTAAAGATAAACAGGTTGAGATTCCTTGTCCTAATACGTTACAAAATTTCATTTTATCCAACGATCCAATCAAAAGACTAAGAAAAATAATGTTTGTTAATTAAATATTAAAGATAACCATGTTGAGACTCCTTGAAAGAAGAAGAAGAAGAAGAAGAAGAAGAAATTTCACATTGATTGCACATTGATTGCGTACAAACTCTTGTAATTAATAAGAATATTTTACTTTAGCAACACAATTAGGGAAAAAAATATTTATAAGGGTCATATTTAGGAAAAAAATTGAGTGAGAAATCATCAAAATGTTAGAAAAAAATAAGGAAAGAAAAAAAAAAGATAGCAGCATGTGTCAAAAGAGAAGTCTCTTTGTGATGTCAAATTTCAAACAAAAGTCTTTTCTTTTACCTATTTTATGTTTGTTAATTAAAGATTAAAGATCATCAAAATGTTAGAAAAAAATAACGGGAAAAAAAAAACAAAAAGATAATACCCTGTGTCAAAAGAGAAGTCTCTTTGTGATGTCACATTTCAAACAAAAGTCTTTTCTTTTACCTATTTTATTTTTGTTAATTAAAGATTAAAGATAAATAGGTTGAGACTCCTTTAAAAAAAGAAGAAGAAGAAGAATGTTTGTTACATTGATTGCGTACAAACTCTTGTAATTAATAAGAAGATTTTATTTTAGTAACACAATTAGGAAAAAAAATATTTATAAGGGTTATATTTAGGAAAAAATTGAGTGAGAAATCATCAAAATGTTAGAAAAAAATAAAAAAAAAAAAGATAACACCATGTGTCAAAAGAGAAGTCAAAGTCTTTTCTTTTACCTATTTTATGTGAGTAAAGATAAACAGGTTGAGACTCAGAAGACTCAGAAGAAGACGAAGAAGAAGAAGAAGAAGAAGAAGATAATACCATGTGTCAAAAGAGAAGTCTCTTTGTGATGTCACATTTCAAACAAAAGTCTTTTCTTTTACCTATTTTATTTTTGTTAATTAAAAATTAAAGATAAATAGGTTGAGACTCCTTTAAAAAAAAAGAAGAAGAATGTTTGTTACATTGATTGCGTACAAACTCTTGTAATTAATAAGAAGATTTTATTTTAGTAAAACAATTAGGGAAAAAAATATTTATAAGGGTCATATTTAGGAAAAAAATTGGGTGAGAAATCATCAAAATGTTAGAAAAAAATAAGGAAAAAAAAAAAAAGATAACACCATGTGTCAAAAGAGAAGTCTCTTTGTGATGTCACATTTCAAACAAAAGTCTTTTCTTTTACCTATTTTATGTGAGTAAAGATAAACAGGTTGAGAGAAAAGTAAGCCACGCCCCCCAATCGGGGTGGGTGATTCAATTAGGGATTAATAAAGCGGAATTCCCCAACCGGCCCCAGACTGCATTAAAATAAATAAATAAACAATATAGAGGGAAATAACAAGGAAAACTGTGAGATCGTTTACAGCTTACGTAAATAAATTACAACAGACATCATTGATCTTTTAAGTTTTTATTTAAGTTAAGAAATTCCTCAAATTCCTTACATTTGCTCAGTATTTTTTAGCAATTATTTTCCCGGGAGGGTTTAAACATTTGAAACATAAGAAGGATATAATTTGAAATAATTTAAATAAACGAGTAAATAAATTTGAAAATTAAATAGACATTCCGCTGAACCTCACATCCTTTTTCTCAAAGGAAATATATTTTCATCAAAAATCGTTTTACAAAAATCAACAATCACCGGATGTTCTATGGGATGTTCCACATCCTATCATAATATCTTCTTCACAAGATCTCTTATCTTAAGAAATCAAACATTATGAAATTCATTGACTTTACGAACGAACCTGACATGGGCCCCATGTTGAACAAGCCATGAGGTTCCAGTGACAATATGGATTCCAACAGGACAACCAAGGATTTCCATAAACTAACAAGCCATGGTTTTTAAAACATTTTTCTTTCGTAAACCAATCCATTTCTTTAAAAACATTTTCAAGGCCAAAATTCTTTTTGAAAACAATCAAATGGGTTAGTCCGGGAATTTGGTTTGAATTGTATAATTTAGGATCAATTGTAGTCCAATTTCAATCATATGTGATTTAATTCAGTGCCCTAATCCATTTTTGTTCAAACATAAATAAATCAAATGATTTGAATTAAGAAATCCCAAAAATATAAATTATGTTTGGATAAAGTGTTGAATACTATAATTAGAGTTTTACAACAAATATTATAAAACTTCATTGTCAAATGGAAAACATATTTAAAGGTCCAAAATGAGTGAACCCAAGATTTGTTTATCTAGTTTTCTTCGAAAATCATCAAAATCCGTTTTGAAAAAAATAAAAAAAAAAATTCAAAGAATCTTACCAATTGATGTTGAAAATGAAAAAAATTTGGGATCACATTGAAAGAGAGAAACTTAAAGTTGAAAAAAGGAAAGAAAAAAAAAAAAAAAAAATAATTGCATTTGAACTATTGATTAAAATAAATTATTGTAAATAACAAATACCTTGAATCATTTAAACTTAATTAATTTATTAGGGCATTTGTGAATTCTAAAATTAACAATCTTGAATTATAGTTAGTTAGTAGTTTGAATGACCCCATTTTATTTTTAAAATAAATACTAATTTGAACCTTTAGACACAATTCTAATTAAATTATTTAGTTCAAATAATTTGAACCGAGCATGAGGTAAGTGCTAATTTACACGACTAGGCATGGGGACATGTGTCCTCTTTCGGACCACCTACTTCCCCACTACTGAACAGAGCTAATTCATTTTGAGACAATTTTACTTATACTAATTGAAAGCACGCACTACATCATGTATTTGATGTGTCATATTCTTTTGATGATAGATCTAAAATTTCTTCAAAGTTTTTTTTTTTTTTATTGACTTATTATTCCTGTAAGAGTTTAGTTTAGTAAAAAATAATTAAAATAAAAAATTTAAGTAGAGTATAGTTAAAAGAAAAACAAAGTTTGTAGTGGAGTGTATTAGAGAGTAAATTGTTTATGGAGTACATATGAAAAAATAGCATTTGAGAGGGTTATAAAAAAAAAAATATTTAGATATGAATGCATTTGAGAATATTTTATTTTAGTAACACAATTAAGGAAAAAATATATTTATAAGGGTCATATTTAGGAAAAAATTGAGTGAGAAATCATCAAAATGTTAGAAAAAAATAAGGAAAAAAAAAAAAAACAAAAAGATAATACCATGTCTCAAAAGAGAAGTCCCATTGTGATATCACATTTCAAACAAAAGTCTTTTCTTTTATCTATTTTATGTTTGTTAATTAAAGATTAAAGATAAACAGGTTGAGATTCCTTGTCCTAATACGTTACAAAATTTCATTTTATCCAATCAGAAGACTAAGAAAAATAATATTTGTTAATTAAATATTAAAGATAACCATGTTGAGACTCCTTGAAAGAAGAAGAAGAAGAAGAAGAAGAAGAAGAAGAAGAAGAAGAAGAAGAAGAAGAAGAAGAAGAAGAAATTACACATTGATTGCACATTGATTGCGTACAAACTCTTGTAATTAATAAGAAGATTTTATTTTAGCAACACAATTAGGGAAAAAAATATTTATAAGGGTCATATTTAGGAAAAAAATTGAGTGAGAAATCATCAAAATGTTAGAAAAAAATAAGGAAAAAAAAAAGATAACACCATGTGTCAAAAGAGAAGTCTCTTTGTGATGTCACATTTCAAACAAAAGTCTTTTCTTTTACCTATTTTATGTTTGTTAATTAAAGATTAAAGATCATCAAAATGTTAGAAAAAAATAAGGGAAAAAAAAAACAAAAAGATAATACCATGTGTCAAAAGAGAAGTCTCTTTGTGATGTCACATTTCAAACAAAAGTCTTTTCTTTTACCTATTTTATTTTTGTTAATTAAAGATTAAAGATAAATAGGTTGAGACTCCTTTAAAAAAAGAAGAAGAAGAATGTTTGTTACATTGATTGCGTACAAACTCTTGTAATTAATAAGAAGATTTTATTTTAGTAACACAATTAGGAAAAAAAAAATATTTATAAGGGTTATATTTAGGAAAAAATTGAGTGAGAAATCATCAAAATGTTAGAAAAAAATAAGGAAAAAAAAAAAGATAACACCATGTGTCTAAAAGAGAAGTCAAAGTCCTTTCTTTTGTTTTTACCACCATTTCCTTTTCAAACTGTGAGTGGAAGTCACATATGTACAATCCGGGTTGAGACTCAAAGCGGGGTGGGTGACGTGGAGCTCAATTAGGGATTAATAAAGAATTCCCCAACCGGGCCCCACGCATTAAAATAAATAAATAAACAATATAATCCAAGAAGAAGGGAAGAAGAAGCTTACGTAAATAATACAGACATCATGTGTCAAAAAGATTCCTCAAATTCCTTCAAGAGGATAACACAATTCTTTGTGATGTCACATTTCAAACAAAAGGGTTTTTTTTTACCTATTTTAATTTGAAATAATTTAAATGTTAATAAAAAATTAAAGTAAATAAATAGGTTGAGACTTTTTTCAAAGGAAAAAAGAAGAAGAATGTTTCACCAAGTGTTACATTGATTGCCCCCGAGGATGCACTCTCCACAAACTCTGACAATAGACTAATTAATAAGAAGAAATCATTTTATTTTAGAAACACAATTAGGGAAAAATATTTATAAGGGTGGTGAACAATATTTAGGATTCCAAAAAAATTAACAAGCCATGGTTTTGAAAAATCATCTTCTTTAAAACCAAAAAACATTTTCAAGAAAAAATAAGGAAAAAAAAAAGATAACACCATGTGTCAAGAGAGAATACGATACAAAACACTCTTTAGGATGATGTCTAAAGTAATTCAATCATAACCAAGATTCTCAAAGTGTGCCCTAATCCATTTTTGTTTTCCACCTAGGGTTTTTTCAAATCAGGGGATTTAGGATACTAAGTCCCCAAATAAGCTAATTTGGGAAAACATGGGTCAAAACGACAATTTCAGGCCAAGAGGGTCAAAAAGAAGACTACCGGTCGACCGGTAAGACTTACCGGAAGAAGACTCAGAAGACTTGGAAGAAGAAGAAGAAGAAGAAAAAGAAGTCCCAAATCCAGATTTTTCAAAGTACTTTCCGGGTTCTGGTTAAAACAAGTCCAAAGAAAACAAGAAGAAAAATCAAAATCCGTTTTGAACCAAAATAAGTTTTGATCCGAAAACATAGATTCAAGAGAGGTTCTTTGGTAATCTTACCTCGAATCCTTCTTTTGATGTTGAAATTACTTTGAAACTCTTCTTTTCAAAATGATTTGGGACGGAAAAACGAGAGAGAGAAAGAGAAACGGGGAGTGAAATGGAGTATTTTATGTGAAGGAAAGATAAAGAGAAAGAAAAGAAAAAAAAAAAAAAAGGAAAGAAAAGGGAAAATAAAAGTATTTTATATGATTAAAGATTAAAAAAATGATGTAAATAATTCAAAAGAATCATTTAAACTTAATTAATTAAAAGATTAGGCAACTAATAATTTAATTACCTTGATTAAAATAATTCGGGTTTGAGACTCCATTTAAAGAAAGAAGAAGAAGAAGAAGAAGAAGAAGAAAAATTTTATGATTAAAGAGAAACATTTTATGTGATTCCAGGTTGAGACTCTTTTAAATTTATGTGATTAAAGATAAACATGGAGTATTTTATGTGATTAAAGATAAACAGGAAGAAGAAGAGAATAAGTATTTTATATGATTAAAGATAAACAGGATGATGAAGAAGAAGAAGAAGATAAGAAGTATTTTATGTGATTAAAAATAAACGGGTTGAAACTCCTTTAAAGAAGAAGAAGAAGAAGAAGAAGAAGAAGAAGCTCAAAAACATATGACATGTTATCCATGCTTTACTACTATTTTAAAGTATTTTATGTGATTAAAAATAAACAGGTTGAGACTCCTTTAAAGAAGAAGAAGAAGAAGAAGAAGAAGCTCAAAAACATATGACATGTTATCCATGCTTTACTACTACTTTAAAGTATATTATGTGATTTAAAATAAACAGGTTGAGACTCCTTTAAAGAAGAAGAAGAAGAAGAAGCTCAAAAACATATGACATGTTATCCATGCTTTACTACTCTTTTAAAGTATTTTATGTGATTTAAAATAAACAGGTTGAGACTCTTTTAAAGAAGAAGAAGAAGAAGAAGCTCAAAAACATATGACATGTTATCCATGCTTTACTACTATTTTAGCTAATAATTTTATATGGTTTTGAGCTAGCCAATAATCTACTTTACGTCTGTAAGCTAACATTGAGATGATAGTGTACGATAATATGTATTTTTTTTTCTTGACAATTACACTATGACAGAAAAAAAAATATGTTTTTTATAGTTTAAGTCACATTTATGTTTGCATCTTGAAAAAAAAAAAAATAAATTGTTTGGTCTGGACTAGAACAAAAGGATATTATTTTGTGTGTTTGAAACTTTGAATATGGAGGATATAGCTTTTTTTTTTTTTCTTTTTTTTTTTTTTTTCTTTTAAAGGAACTGTGCTTTGTGAGTAAAATGTAAATGAAAAAAAAATGAAATTGTGGTTGAACCCTTTTGGGAAAATGCTACCATATTAATTAGGTCAATTAACTCAAAAAATAAACAATTATTATTCAATTAATAAAAAAAATTCAAACTTTTCTAATCGTTGGATTTGTAACTCTTTTGAGAGATTTTCTAATACGTCTGACATATTAATAGGTTAAGTTTTTCTAATAATTAGATTTGTGTATTTTTAATTTTTTGTAATTTTATACAGATCTGACGGATAAAAAATTTGACCTACGGTATGTTGATATACCAGAGAATGTCCCTAAAAAAAGGGAACTGTACTTTGTGAGTAGATTGAAAATGAAAAAAATGAAATTGTGGTTGAACCCTTTTGGAAAAAGATTAGAATACCACTCAATATAGTAAAAAAAATATTATTTATATCACTATACTTAAAAATAAATAATTGTCTTTCAATTAATAAAAAGAAAACAAAAGACCATAATATTATTCAATTATTTAAAATGACATAAATAATAAACTTATACCAAATTACGACAAACTATATACTTTTCTCAGCCCTTTTTACCCACCCATGGTTGACATATTCTTTGTTTACCTGTCCAATTATTGCCAACTAGTTTTTTTTTTCTTTTATGTTAGTACATTATGTTTTAGCATAATTATTTTTTAATAATCTCTATTTTTAATAATTTTGAATAAATATTCTGACTTTTTAAAATCATTTTGTTAGTAGCTGGAGTCTCTTTTTTGGATATAAAATGTCATTTGTGCACTTCTTATTAACTAAATAGAAACCAATAAATTTTAAAACATATTTTAAACTTTTTTAAAAATTTTTCTTCGTGGGTTGGAATTTGACTCGTATAATTAAGATGAAGAAAACATTTCTTTTTACGGCAGAAAGTCAAAAAAAAAAAAAAAAAAAAGACGAAGAAAACTTACATTTACAAGATAAGTAAGAAAACGAATAAAAATAAAAAATTAGAGGTAGTTATCTGTCAATCTGATTCATCCACATAATTTGATCCGTTACTATGGATTGGAATGGATTGAAAGAATTTTGGTTGGTAACGGTTTCAAATTTTAACAATCCGTAATAAGGGATTGAATTGCAAATTAAACATTTTTTAATCTGTATAATCCATCAATCCGAACTGTATATATTATATACATTTATATATATATTTAAATAATATATGTAACTGATTTTTTTTAATTATATAATACATGTATAATTTAAGTCTATATATAATTATGCATGGGAATCTCAAAACTAGTTTAATTTATGTTATGTTTGTGTTTAATTTTATTATTAATTTTATGAGTATTAAAAAAAGAAATTAAATACAAGAGCCAAGGTTTAAAATATAGGTTATTAGGGCTGTTCATGGGTTGGGTTAATACATGGTAGGACTTTTTCTTCCCACGCCTTAAAGGGTGAGGGTTGCATATATTTAGCCTCAACGATGTTAGAAAAATTTCACAACCCAATGATGGTTAGGTTGGGTTGGGGCGGTTTGGGGTGAGTTGGGTGGTTGGTTTTAACATTCAAAGAATCAAAGACTTAAAATTTAATCCAACATTTAAAGTTCACCATCAAATAGAAATAATAGTTCTAACATTCAAATGATAGAAATTCAAAATTCGCCATCAAATAGAGATAATAGTTCCAACATTCAAATAGATAGAAATTCAAAGTTCAATTCAACATCAAACATGAAGCAAAATAGTCCATCCAACATCAAACATAAAGCAAACATAAATTAGTCTACACTCATAAATTAGTCTTAACATAAAACAAACATAAAAGCTTAATTCAAACATGAAAAAACTAGATAGTAGAAATGAGTTGCATACCTAGGGTTAAATATTAGAGGAGGTAAGTTAGAGCGCGAGTTGGATTGGGTTGTGCGGGCTATTATAGTCACAATCCCACCCCGCCTCAATACTTCAGGCCAGCCATTGAATGAGCCGAAAAATAAAATTTAATACTAGAAATTACATTTTTCGAGTTGGGTTAGAGTGGGGTGGGTTAGACATGTGGGTTTTATGGGTTTATGAACAGCCAGCCCTATAGGTTATTGTGAATATGCATAATTTAATCTGCGGAATCTGTTACAAATGAATTGAATTGAAAATTTAAAGGATTAGTAATGAATTAAAATTTTTTAATCTGCAGTAATAAATTAAATTACAAATTGACTCCTAATTCAAACAATCCGACCGCGAACACCCTTAGAAAAAAAGAAGAAAGAGGAAAATCGGCTAAGACTTGAGATAAATTAAAATTAATAGGCCATAGTTTACATAAGTTAATAAATAAGCCAAATTACTCTTTTCGTTCATAACTATAACTTGACAAGTTATGAACGGTTTTTGTCCATAACTTGTCTGGCTATAAATTATAACTTAACAAGTTTGTTCATAACTTATTTAGTTATGAATTATAACTTAATTAATTATAACCTATTAATTTTTATAACTAAAAATTGACCAATATATTTTCTTAAGTTTTTGGGTCTATTTTCTACTATTTACGTAGAAAAAATCATGCCGAGCAAAAATCACAGCAGAGGTCCTCCCAGGACAATCTCAGGCGTCTATGTAGTTTCTAACCAAAACGATTCGTGCGTTACTGTCGTATGCCCTATATTCGTTTAATTAACGGTCCAAACTCCAAACTTTTATTTTTATTTTGAAGATATATATATATATATATATATATATATATTTTTTTTTTTCCTTTACGAAACCTACTTATACGACACCTCAATTTCTGACGACCTCCACTTTCTTTTTTTCGCGCCACAAAACACAGGTCTTTCTCTCCTCTTCTCTCTCAAAAATTTTCTTGGAAACTCTCGACTTTTGCCATTGATTTGCCGCGCTTTCTTAGTTATGGCTTTCAATCTGTTTGATTTCTTTTGTTCTTTGAACATTGCTTTCACGAATTCGATATTTGTTCAGTATTCTCTGCACTGTACTCTACTACTCTCTATTCGTGTGTTCGAAGAAAAGAAGTTTTCTTTTCTTTTTGTATACGAATTTGCCTCAAAATCCTATTTTCTATTACGTTTTTTTTTTATTTGTTTTTGTTTTTGGTTGATATGCAATATAACAGCAGTATTTTATAATTCTCTTGAAAACTTTGGCATTGTTCCAATTGAAAACAATTCTTGGTGTAATTCTTGTTTAACGTTGTTAGCGTTTGGCCTTGTTATATCGGATAGAGAAATTGGGAGTTCTTGGTGCCCTACTTTTTTTTTCTTTTCTTTTGTTGGAACAATTTGTGACCATCTTTCTTTTGTTATAAAGTAGTTTCAAATTGGTGACTACCATTGGTAAATTATAACACAATTTTCTAGGTATGATATATATGTCTGTGTTTGCGCCAATTTTGGAGAAGTATAATATGACATTTATTTTGTGTGTATTAATGATGTTGGAAAGTGTTGAAATATAAAAATTATCATTAAGCCACCTCCTAACAGTTTAGACTTTTGAGATGAATTAGTAAACTAACAAAAAGACAATAAGCTATCTCAAACCAACGTTACACATTTTTTATGTCATCGTTACAAAACATAAATATCATGTTTTTCTCACTGCAATGACTTCTATATGTTACAGTGTAGGACGGTCCTTTGGAAAGAACAAAAATATATACGTGGGAGTGTGTTTGTGAGTGTTGTGCATTTATGTTTTAAATCTAATTGGATTTCTTTTTGGTCATAGTTATTGGGGTTGAGAAAATTTGAAACCAAGGCTGACCGGTTGAGTTTACATGCCATTTGAGCTAAATGGCGACCCAAGAAGCAGTTAGAATTAATGATCCTTCCAGACTAATGGCGGCCAGGAAAGCCACTGCACCTGCCAACACGTTCAAATCGCGTGTCTTAACTCAGGTTCTCACCCAAACATATTCGATTATTCGGATTTCTACATTCACTTATCTGCTTTTATTGCATTCCAAATACATCTTTACATCGACTGGCCCGGGTTAAGTTATCTGTTTGTATTTTGGTTTAATACTTCATAGTTAGATAATCTATATTTGAATAGTGATGCAATTTTTGGCCTTTTTAACAGGGTTCTCATCGTCTCAAGGCTGCTGAGCCTTCCACTTTTCTATCGGGTGCGGCTGTTTCTTCAAATTTGTATCCTCTGATGACAGGAGACCAGGTGATTGTTACCTTAATATATGTGAGTTTGTACATTGATTTTCTTGCTTGATATTGTGACAAACGTAAAATTGAACTGCCTTCTCCTTTGATGATTTTTCAGAAACAGCTAATGCAAGCATACGCAGTGGCGCCAGGTGGATCTCCTGCGCCATGTGATCAGAAGCAGATCAATGGATCTCTTCACGTTAGTTGGAAATCAAACTCATTTGCTCGTTATCGTTTAGACTCATTTACCTTTTGATTTATGTTCAAACACTAGATGGGATATCCTAATCTCATTGGTTTGGTTCAAATACAAAGATTAAATTAGTGGAAACTAATAGAATTGAACCTTCTATCTTTATGACAAAAAATTATATTCTTTCCTGAATAACTAGAATTAGCTTATCTTGATTGGTGCATACATTTTTATAAAAAAATGGGCAGGGTGCAGTCTTCACAGTTCCAGAGAAAGATGAGAAAAATCTCAAAGAAAAGGACTTGAAGTCAGCGAAAAAATGCAAGGAAGGCTCGGGGAATGAGATTGTTGGAGATAGTAGACTGAGAAGTACCGGTGATGTTGCTTCACCAAGGTACTCTTTTTTGTCTTCTATGTCCTAACCCTTTTCCTTGTCTATACTGGATTTTGCTAATCGGTTCTGCAAATTTTTTCCAACAGTGGTTCAACTGGGATTAAGGATTCAGTTGCTGAAACTGCTCGTGCGAACCAAGTACGTAATCCAATTAATTTTATTTCAATAGTTAGCCAACTGATATCTAGGATTAAACAATTTGTTGACCCTCTAGAAAAGTGTGGAACTGACTTGTATATATATTTCACAAGATCGAGCAAAAGGGAAACAAATATAATGAGTATCGGTCTTTCTGCAGGACTCTTCTGCTAAGTTCTATAAAAGAAAGTACTTTTCCGCTAAGCGGCAAAGACTAGACTCAACTCCTTTACACGGTTTGTATTGGATCTCTTTTACTTATTTATTTATGTACCTGAATTCAACTATCGTTGACTTTTGCTGCTTTAACAGCTGCTGTTGCACAAAGTGGTGAGACTTTAAATGATCATGGCGTAAATACATATATGCTATTACGGGACTCTGAGACTAACACGGTTGAAACTAAGAACCTGGGATCGACCCTCAGTCGACATGGCATTAAATCCATAATTACAAAGGTAAGAAGTAACCACATTTGGAGCTTATAACTATATACCTTATTACATGTATAATACAGTTCTTGTTCAACTTTCTTCTTTAAACACGTTTGCACGTTTAAGTTCCTTTCTGTAGATCCTAGGTATCTGAACAAATAGCATACGTCAATGTAAGCAAACAATTTTACCAATTTTCTTTTGATCGCTTGCTCCAATAGGAAAAACTTGAGGAGAAAAAAGAAAGGAAAAAGAAGTCTAAAAGGGAATCAGCTGCAAGAGCAAAGTTGCGCAAACAGGTACAACCTAAACATTTCTTAAATTTGAACGAGATAGTTTGAATATGAAATGGGATAAAATTGATAATACTAGAGTATTTTGGACTTTAGCGCTTTGCTGATTCAATTGCGAATTAGTGAAATTTATGGTCAGCACTTGGACAAGTATAGGGACATGATTGCTTATATTTCCCGGTTTCGCTCTGGTACATCTCTTACAGTAGGATAATAAGAGACAAACTTGGACATGTTTACTTAAACTGCTGCCAAGATTAGTTGTTTTAGTTGATTTCCTTTCCATTTTTCTTGATTATTATTCTTGTTCTCATGGTATGGATTTTGGATCTCTTCTTATCTTCATAGGAAGAAATTGAGTCACTTCGAGAAATAGCGGAGAAGCTGAAGAGGGAGAATTCTAAGCTCAAGAATAAGATATTGCAGATTTCTGAGGAATGTCAGGAAGTTGGTGAAGAAAATGATTCCTTAATGGTAGTCTACTAATGAGGATCTTTATAATTGAAAATCAGACTGCCGTAGAGAAACCACTAATATAAAAGTCTTCTTTATGGAGGCTCCACTTGACTTGTGTGTTCTCATTTGAGCAGAGAGGAGTTTCCTTACGTGCTTCTTATCATCTCCCTTTTTTTTTGTTCATGTTTGTGTACCGTGAGGAAGCTAAAAATACGAAATTGAACTGGTTATTGAACAGGATGAGGTAGAGGGGAGATACGGTGCAGATGCAATATCTGACATAAGAGCTAGAAATCCTGCCTCTGCTAATCAGGAAAGCCATGGCGATGGAGAAAGAACTTTAAGTGACAACAACTCAACTGATGATCGGAACGGAGAGACGGATCAATAAGCCGCTCTGATTGAAATTTGCTTTTTCCATGGGAACCTTTTCTGCTTTATTTGCACAGTATTCAATTGTTAATTCCTTAGGCGTTGAAAGATACGCGATAACACTGACCAATAAAATGGCAGGTTGCCATTTCGGAGTTTTACATACTTGAATAAAATTAACTCAATAGATTGTTGGTTTTTTGTGTTTCTACTTGAGCAAGGGCCCTCATTGACACATGCTAACTGGCTCAAGATAAATGTATCAAGTGCTGGTAATTTCACAGTATCTAGCCGTCCTTTTTTTAGTTACTTTAATCAAATTCTCATGATAAGTATCAAGTCTAAAGCCATCGTTGGTTGGCCGTTTAGCCAACTCTAGTGACTATCTTTTGAAATACAGATTGTGACTATTGAGTACTCTTTTCGAAGTAACTTCTTGTTTCTCAAATATTTCCTTGTTATGCGGACCAACATGCAATCAATGTAAGAAACATTTTGTTGAGGTATAGCCGTATAGCTAACTAGGGCACAAAGAACAATCAACTCTAATTCAATGCAAACTGAACATGGCTGGGCAGAGAAGCAAACAAAATGCAAATATTGAAATTTGATCCAATACAAGCAAAAAATGTTCTAATTAATTTGATACATCACTAAGAAGGAAAATAGAATCACCATAGGTCGATGTGAATATACGATTCAAAAGGATTAGCAGAATAGCAAAATGACATGAAATTTTATGATGTAGAGACAGAATCCCATCATTCTTAAAGGAGAAGAATAAATATTTACCGACCTACACGTATGGTTTGAAATGTTTTACATTGTGTTTCTTGCAAACCCAAAAAGCATCTAAATGCCGAAGAGCATTTATATGAGCACAGGCAAGCCTCACCAATCTGAACCAACGGGGAAAGGTTTCAGAGCATCCTGCTTCCCATTGACGTAGTATTCCACAACCGCTTTCATACGCGGAAGCTTATCAGGGTGATAATTCACATGAACGATCACCGGCTTGAGCTTGCTCAGTCTCGCATCTTGTCTCACAGTCTTGAAGAGTACCTTGCTGTTCATAAAAAGATAGAAATCCATAGTTCTCTTTGAAGCATGAAGCCCTTCATATCCGTTATGTGAAGGGAAAAACAGTTCCTCATTAAAAACCGCTTGGTCCCAAGAGTTTGGTTCCCTCGAAAGCCGACCAGCCACGCGGTCCAAAAGTTCAATAGAAGGAATTGTTGGCCTGATATAGAAGAAACCAGAGTTAAAAACCCATATGCGCATAGTATGAGCATATCGAGCCCAACCCATTGAAGGTTCATCAAACACATCATTAAATCCATAGGCAGTTCTATTATCATGACCATCGGTCATGGATTCTACGTCCGAGTCGCGGTAAAGATGTTCAAATGGGTTCTGCAAGTAAACAATGTCAACATCTGAGAGGAGAATACTATATCCTAGCTGCAAAAACTCCCTCAGAATATGAAACTTCAGCCCAGAGACTGCATGGTTTCCTCCTATCCTTGCCACCGAATCAATGCCTTTGTCTGGATCTCTCTTGTAAAATGGAACGTTCTCTGATTCACATAACTTAGCTATTTCATCATCCAAAGCAACAACCAGATAATTGGGTATGCCCGCTCTCTTAATGTTGGAATACCAAACCTCCAACATCGCCTTAACATTTGAGTTTGCTAGTGCAACTATGAGCTCTCTATTAACAGCAACTTTTTCCAAGATCTTTGCCAATCTCGGATTCACAGACTCATCAGGGACAACAGTGGGATTGGTTCGTAAGCCCTTGACAGTGCCAAAAGCCCCAGCTTTCTTCTGAGGACCCAAGATCTGAACCTGCTTCTGTACTTGATCCCTCCCTTGCTCAGCCAACTGAAGCTTCTCGGTCAATTCCTTTACCTGCAGTTTTAAATCCTTGTTCTTCTCTAGTGCTGCCATGTACTCTGACTTCAACATGTTGAGCTTTTCAGATGATTCACATGGGGTTGAACCAACCTAGAGTACAAACAACTCAAAAATAAGTACCATCTTTTGCTAAACTCATGTTAATTCTTTAATCTCAAAAATAGTTCTCTTTTAGAAGCACCCCAAAGATCTACAAATATTTAGATTTGGAACAAGCAAAGACAATTTTCTTCTCATCACAAAGTTTCGCTAAAACTCTAATGGGGATGCCAAATGCTTATACCAATCCGATGTGAGGAATTGGTTCAACAATTTTTCAGGTCGGGTTTTCTTAATAAGGAGACAAATTTCACGCATCTGGTCTTCATTCCAAAGGAAGGTAAAGTGTCGTCATATGGTCTAGGCTTAAGGTAAATAAGAGTAAGCCTGGGTTTTTCCGGTCTAAGAACATTAAGTGGGCAGATGATTAGCTTCCAATTCGCTATATTTTATTGAAGGAGGCTCAGTATGTGGTATAAAATGGTGCTGAGTTGTTATGTGCTGGGTTGTTAGCATTGGTTAGTTTGGTTGGTTGTGTAGATGGCTGTTACACTTGGTTGATGGTGCAGGTAGTTAGTTACTATCTGTTGCATGAAATGCGTTAGGAACCCGAAAATCTGAGCTTCATTAACAACACAAAAAAATGTAAAATTATAGGATAGATGGGCGATTTTGAGAACCCCCGACCTCCAAAATAGTGTATAGCATTAGACACTCTCTACAAATCTCATCCCCGCCCTCATTAGCCACCCGACCTTTATTTATACTACTAAAAGACTACTAAAAAAACAACTACTAACTGTTAGTTTACCAATCAATCCCAAAAGCTTAAGCTATTAGGAGGTGGGCCAACAATAGTTTTTATATTTTAACACTCCCCCTCACTTGTGGGCAGGACAATGGGCAATTGTGTGAGTAAATTAATTAGAAAGTCCAACACTGATACCATATGAGTAAATCAATCGTGTAAGTAAATTAATTACGATGGTTAGAACTCAGGACCTCTTGCTCTGATACCATGTTAGTTTTACCAATCAATCCCAAAAGCTTAAGCTGTTAGGAGATGGCCAACAATAGTTTTTATATTTTAACACTAACTATCAGGTTCCTAACATTACCCCCGTCCCAAAGAATCACCTTGTCTTCAAGGTGAAAATCAAGAAATAAAATTGAAAAATAACATCTAAATGATTAAGAACAAAAGGCTTTGTTAGTTCTTGATTTGAGTCCCTATATTGATGTTGTCCTTGTAAGTCACGTCTTCAAATTGAAGCCAATCAATTATTTTCTTCTCCATCTTCTTTGTATCTTGGAAAGTAACCACAAAGTCCACCAATTCAGTTGGAGACCCCTGATCGAGCTTGTCAATGACAATAAAAGCTTTTGACAAATCCATCATTAACAAAGAAGTTTCCTTCTCAGCACCAGGTCTTCATCCTTTTAGCCTCTTTGTCACCGATTGCTTCATACCCAGCCATAGACTTACTATACCCGGTCCTAAATGTGTTGGAATTATGAGGCCCAACCACCATTGCACCAAAACTAGGCCTAATATTGTTGGAATTATGAGGTCCAACCCTAACCATGCCAAAATCGACCCCGCTCACTCCTAAATCACGAGACTTGTGGGAAAATAGGTGAAGAAAATATATTTCTTATTCACTCAATTAATCTATACAGCCGGCCCTCTTAGGATTTTATACATAAAAAATAAAATCTCTTAGATTACACCTTATTCAATTATTCATGGGATATGAGGAAACTAACTGATTACCTTAATCCTAGGAAGCAAAATATAAAATTCAAACTTTCCTAATATATCCTATTTACAAAATCAATAGATTGCATTTTCCACACTCCCCCTCAAGCTAGTGAATAGGTGTTCACCATTCCCAGCTTGGACACAAGATTCTAAAACACTGAACTACTAAGTTCTTTTGTGAGTACATCAACAAGTTGATCATGTGTAGATACATAGGGTGTACAAATCAGGCCACTGTCTAGCTTTTCTTTGATGAAGTGTTTGCCGATTTCAATGTGTTTTGTTCTATCGTGCTATACTGGGTTGTGAGATATGCTGATTGTAGACTTGTTGTCACAATAGAGTCTTATTGGGCCATCCCACTTAATCTTTAAATCTTCTAAAATAATCTTCAACCATAGCAATTCACACACACACCCTAAGCTATCACTCATGATTCGGCCTCTGCACTAGAACGAGCCACAACATTCTGTTTCTTGCTCCTCCATGTCACAAGGTTTCCACCAATAAAAGTGCAATAACCGGAAGTTGACCGTCTGTCTACCACTGACCCAGCATAGTCTGCATCTGTATATGCTTCAAGCACTACTCCATTCCTTTTGAACAAAATACCTCTTCTTGGTGTCCCTTTGAGATAATGCAATACTCGGTATGTTGCATGTAGATGTGCCTCCTTCGGATTTTGCATGAATTGACTAATCACACTTACCGCGTATGCTATATCTGGCCTAGTATAAGATAGATAGATAAGTCTCCCCATCAAGCGTTGATACATCTCTCTATCCACTGCGACATCTTCCGCTTCTCCGAGCTTCAAATTTGGATCTATTGGAGTGCTCACCGGCTTGCACGTGGTCTTCCCGGTTTCTTTGTGAAGATATAAACGAATGTGGAGAAGAAAATAATAGTGTTTCATATAATGTTAGGTTTACAATGTACACTTAAATACTAGTTACAGAGAAATGCTATTCTAGGAAAAACTAATAAATATGGAATGTTAATAGCTATACAAAATCAATCCTAATTCCTACTTTCCTAATCTTCTTCAATCATGCTCCTTGACCTAATCTCCTATGATCAGCCTAATTATTCCTAATATTCAGTATGATTGATACCGAATATCTCCTCTTTCAACACTCCCGCTCAAGCTGGCTTGTAGATATCCTCCATAGCTAGCTTGCTTACTAGAAATTCGAACTGTCGCCTCTGCAGAATCCTTTAGTAAGTATATCAGCTGTCTGTTGAACAGTTGGTACATATGAAATGCATATTAGGCCACTTTCAATTTTTTCTTTGATGAAGTGCTTGTCAACTTCAATATGCTTTGTTCTATCATGTAGAACTGGATTGTGAGCTATTGAATTGGTAGCTGATAGGCCACCGGTGCATTTTACTTACATAAGGAGAAATAAAAGACAGGGGTAGAATGGGCATTTCTATTGAGGGGAAGGCTCTCGTTTGTAGAATAAATAGGGAGGGAATCAGAGGAGTTAGTTAGAGAATTATATTGTGAGGAGATTGGAGAGTTGAGGTCTCTCGAAAACCTCTATACGTGAGAAGTGTGTGTAGAAAGTTCTTGATTGAATCTTCCGATAGTGTGTAGGAAGATCGTGATTGAATCTTCCGATAGTAGATAATTGAATAATACTTGAGCAATTACATTCTTACCAGTAATTTGTGTTGATTTCGTATCAGCAGCCTTGTTGTCACAATACACCTTTATGGGGAAGAGAACCGAGATCTTCAAATCCTCAAATAGCCTTTTGATCCATATTGCCTCACAAATCCTGTGTGCTAGAGATCTGAATTCAGCCTCGGCGCTGCTTCTTGCTGCTACACTCTGTTTTTTACTCCTCCAGGTAACTAGATTTCCTCTAACAAAAGTGCAGTATCCTGAAGTTGACCGTCTATTAGTCGTGCTTCCTGCCCAATCCGCATCTGTATAGACTTCAACTTGTAGATTATCACTCTTTTTGAACATTAATTCTCTACCAGGAGTTCCTTTTAAATACCTCAAAATCCTGTAGGCTGCATCAAAATGCTCTTGTCCCAGTGAATGCATGAATCGACTCACCATGCTTATGGCGAAGGCTATGTCAAGATGAGTATGTGATAAGTAGATTAATCTACCTACCAATCGCTGAAATTTCTCTCTATCAATAACATCCTCTTGTTTTTGCTGGAGTAAGTTTCAAGTTGGCTTCGATTGGAGTTTCAGCACTTTTGCATCCCAGAAGGCTTGTTTCACTAAGTAAATCAAGAATATGCTTTCTTTGATTTACATCAATTCCTGCTTTCGATCTTGTAAATTCCATACCAAGGAAGTATTTGAGTTCCCAGGTCTTTGATCTCGAAATCTTCTGCCAGTTTTTTCTTTAGTCTAGTCATTTCTTTAAAGTCAACACCTATTAAAATTATGTCATTCACATAAACAATTAGAATTGCACTTTTTCCACCTTTTGAGTGTTTGTAGAACATGGTATGGTATGCTTGGCTTTGGTTTTTTATAGCCTTTCCAAAGCGTTCAAACCACGCCCTTGGAGACTGTTTAAGACCATATAAGGACTTCTTGAATCTGCAGACTTTGTCTTGGCCAAAAACTTTTCAAAGCCAGGAGGTAAACTCATAAACACCTCTTCTTTCAAATTGCCATTAAGAAAGGCATTCTTCACGTCTAACTGGTAGAACGGCTAGTTGGAATTCACTGCAAGAGACAACAACACGGATAGAATTAATCTTGGCTACAGGGGCAAACGTTTCTTGGTAATCAATACCATAAGTTTGAGTGAACCCTTTAGCCACAAGTCTCGCCTTGTATCTCTCTACACTTCCATTGGCCTTGCATTTTACAGTAAATACCTATTTACAACCGACTGTTTTTTTGTCTCTTGGTAAATCCTCAATCACCCAAGTTCCACTTTTCTTCAGAGCATGCATCTTTTCCATCACTGCTGATTTCCAATCGAGATTATCAAGTGCTTCCTGGATGTTTCTCAGGACAAACAAGTCAGAGATTCTAGATGTATAGGCCTTATGTTTAAGAGAAAGTCTGTCATGGGACAAAATTTGGCTATTGGATAATTAGTGCAAGAACATTTTCCTTTTCTAAAGGCTATAGGAATATCAAGATCATAAGGCTCTTGTATGAGAGGCTCATTAGGGATAGTCACATTAGCACGCTACGCTAGTTCCCGCAGGGGAATTGGGAGGGAGATTGGGATTGAGAAATGGAAGGCGCCAGGAGAGGATGAGGACAAAAGTCCCAGTCACGGACTCTAAGGAAGTATTATATGTAAAAGAGTATCTAGAGTACCTGGAGTGTTTATAGGTTCGTTACTTAGAGTCTCAGATTGAGCTTGCACTAAGGGAATAGTAGGCTCTTTACTGTTTTTCCAATTCTTACTCCTTGAGTAAATCTGAAGCTCTAAGTTACTCTTCTCAGGGATAGTTGGCAATATTTCTCCCCTTGTCAAAGTATCAACCATGCTTGGCAAAATAGATTTAGGAGTACTATTATCATGAATAATTGGAAGAACAGTATCCTTATCATTAGGTGGTGTATTCACAATTTTCGGTAAAGAAGTAGAAGTAGGAATAACATGCCAAAATTTTTTTTCAATAGTTTCTCCCTCTGAAGGAAATTTTTTTTGAAAGTAAGGTTGATGTTCAAGAAAGGAAACATCCATAGTAACAAAAATTTTCCGAGTTATGGGATTAAAACATTTATACCCCTTTTTGTTTGGAGCACAGCCTATAAACATGCATTTTCAGCTCTTGGATCAAGTTTAGACCGCCCCTTACTAGATAAATGGACATAAGCAGTACATCCAAAAATTTAAGGGGCAGATCCGATGAAACCCGAATGGAGGAAAATATTTTTTTAAGACTTTCAAGAGGAGTACTATAGTTTAAAACACGAGTAGGCATCCTGTTAATTAGGTAGGCTGCTGTTAGAACTGCATCATCCCAAAGATATTTAGGAATATTCATTGAAAGCATAATGGTACAAGAGACTTCAAGTAAATGTTTATTTTTTCGCTCAGCAATGTCATTTTGCTGAGGTGTGTCAACACAAGTGGATTGGGATGAATCCATTTTTCCCTTAAAATACTTCCAAGGATTTCATTAAAATATTCGGTGCCATTATCAGTGTGCAAAATTCCTATTTTAGTTTGAAATTGAGTTTCAACCATTGTATAAAAATTTTTGAACAAATTCTCAATCTCGGATATTTCACTCACTAAATAGATTCAACATAACCGAGTATGATTATCAATAAAAGTTACAAACCATTTTCTACCGGAGAGAGTTTTGATCCTTGAAGGACCCCAAACATCACTATGAATTAAATAGAAAGGTTTTGAAGATTGATAAGGTTTTGACGAAAAAGTAGTTCTCTGACTTTTTGATAAGATGTAATTCTCACAATAAAGTTTTGAATAATCCACACCACGAAATAATAGGAAATAATGTTTCTAGATAGGGAAAACTAGGATGTCCTAGTCTATAGTGCCAAAGCATTATTTGATCCTTAACAAGAATAGAACTAATACTACTTAAGCCTTGAGCTTTTTTATTCTTGGAGTCTCCATCTTCCAAATAGTAAAGGCCATCTATCACCTTAGCACTGCTAATCGTCTTCCCTGAGTTCCTCTCCTGAAATACACAATAAGATTCAAAAAAGGAGAGATGACGATTAGAATCCTTAGACAATTTGCTCACTGATAGAAGGTTACATGCAAGTTTAGGTACATGAAAAACAGATTTGAGTGATAAGGTATTAGACAATTTTATCAAACCTTTTCCGGCAATGGGAGAAAAAGATCCATCTGCTATATGAATTTTTTCATGGCCAGAACAAGGAATATAAGTATAAAACAAATGCGAAAAACTTGTCATATGGTAAGAGGCTCCTAAATCTATTATCCAAGGAGTAGAATATGAAAAACAGGATAAGGCAACCGATTCTCTACCTGATTGAGCAAGAAAAGCACTAGGAGTACCCGATAACCCTGAGTTAGATTTCAGTAGCTTAAGGATGTGAACAACTTGCTACTTGCTAAAGGGAGAAACCGCGGCCTCATGTGCAGCAGGTGAGGAATTGAATCTGCCTTCATGTTTGCCTTTCTAGTTTACTAGTTTCCCATGAAGCTTCCAGCACGTTTCACGCGTATGGCGTGGCTTGTTGCAGTGATCACACCACACACAAGGTTTCTCTTCAGATTTCTGAGGGTTGAAATGGCCAGCATGTGCCTTAGCAGTGGCAAGAGCAAAGTTCTCAACATTATGTCCTGGAATTTTCTTACCAAGCATGACAAGTCTACGACTTTCCTCTCTACGAACCTCAGAAAAAACTTCTCCAAGGGATGGAAGGGGCTGTTTGCCGATTATTCTCCCTTTAACCTCATCAAACTCAACATTGAGTCCAATAAGGAATTTGAAAATAGATTATCCTCCATAATTTTCTTATAATGATTGCAGTCCTCAAGAGATTTCCACTCATAATCACTGAAAAGGTCTAGATGGAGTTTCTCCAGAAACTGATCAACCCGCACCATGCCAATACCTCAGAAGTTGGAACTGGGTCACAAGCTCATAAAGGTAATCTCCTAAATGCCCTCAATACAACTAGAGAGATGTACAGACCGTGGATTGTGGATTCAGGAGCCTCCGACCATATGATTGGAGACGCAAGGTTGTTCACCACTTATAAACCTTGTCATGAGAATTTTACTATCAAGATTGCAAATGGATCACACTCAAGAGTCATAGGGAAAGGATCCATAGTTGAATCAAAGGATCTTACCTAAAACTCTGTATTTTTAGTCCCAAATTTGGATTGCAATCTCCTATCAATTAGTAAACTCACTCACAAGCATAATTGTGTCGCTAAATTTTTCAAAACTCTTGTGAATTTCAGGACCTTGATTCGGAGAAGATGATTGACAATGCTAAGATGTGCTCGGGGGTCTATATCCTCAAGAATGACCATCCACGAGAAGAACAACCTCACATGGTAGATTCGGACATGCCAAATCAGCAACTTACAAAATTTTCTTGTTTTGTTTTTCAATCCAATAATGATAGTGCAATCATGTTATGGCACTATAGGTTAGGCCATCCAAACTTTGTTTACCTTCAAAAACTTGTTCCTTCAGTATTCATCAATAAAAGTCCAAAAGATTTTCAGTGTGATATTTGTCAATTTGCTAAACACACTCGTAGTTCATACTCAATTCAACCATACCGAAAATCCAATCCATTTTCAATGATTCACAGCGATGTATGGGGACCATCTCGAATTAAAAACATCACTGGAACAAGATGGTTTGTGTTGTTTGTTGATGATCATACTAGGATTACTTGGGTATTTCTCATGAAAGAAAAATCAGAAGTTGAACAAATCTTCAAGAATTTCAATACCATGGTTCAAACCCAATTTCACACCAAAATACAAATATTCCGCACCAATAATGCCAGGGAATACTTCAAACATTTTCTCAAGGAATACCTACAAAATCAAGGTATTATATACCAAAGTTCTTGTGTTGATACCCCTCAACAAAATGGGGTGAAAAAAAAAAAAAAAAAGACATATCTTAGAGGTTGCTAGATTACTTATGTTCTCCACCCACGTTCCAAAACATTTTTGGGGGGAAGCCGTACCCACAGCAACCTATCTCATAAACCGAATGCCCCACGAATCCTAAACTTTCAAACCCCATGTCAGTCTCTCCTTCTTTCATACCCAAAGACCAGACTTCTCTCAACCATTCCACTCAAAGTATTTGGTTGCTTTACGTTTGTTCACATCCATCAACAACACAGAAGCAAGGAATCCCTCAAATGTATTTTTCTTGGTTACAGCCCAAATCAAAAAGGGTACAAATGCTATTCCCCATCACAAAGCGATTCTACACCTCAATGGATGTTACATTCTTTGAAAATACACCATACTTTCCCAAATCGGCTAGGAATCAGAGATTCTACAATATTTGACAAAGTAGAATAGGAATAAAGAGATTTGGAATCATTTCCAATATCTCTATTACAGTTTTTACTGATTTGTAAAATAATAAAGAGTTTCCTTTTTTGTTTTGATTAGTTTCCTGTTTTTACTTATTTGTTTCCTTTTTCCCTTTGTTCCCCGATTCTGTTAGAATTAATAATTGATGTAATTAGCATTAGGGTAACCGGGGTCTTGATGTATAAAAGGGGGCTGTATATACGTTTCTGATCAATGAGAAAATTATCATTCACCCCTAAATCTTCATGGTCTGTTGATGAAATTGGGGACACCCAAGAGGAGTGTTGGCAGTTCTCTTCAAAAACTGCTATCCATTGCATTTGAGTTTATTGTTACTGCAATTCATTGGTTTCATTCAATAACAATTCTTTTCAGTTCTTTCTTCTTCTTTTTTTCTGCATTTCTATTGTGATTTCCCATGATTAAGTAGGAACTCATCATTTGGCATCAGAGCTATTTATCTAGGCATGGCTGGGAAAAGAGTAGACAGAAGAATGGATGTTATGGAAAAGGGGATGGAAGAGGTTAATTACCAAATATAGAGAAGAACCTTGATACTATGTGGCAAAGTCTAATCCAGATTTGTAGTTGCAGGAGGAAAGGGGTTGTGAGGCGATGGCGTTTGGAAGGACGAGACTATAGATGGAAGAGGCAAACTGTGGTGAGAAGGCATCAAAGATTGAGGCGGCGAACCCGTGGGAGAACAATGATTCTGGAGGAGATCAAGTAACGAATGAAAACCCTAGAGGAAATTAGGCTTTTCTTGAAAACCCAGTCAGGAGTTATGGAGTTGGGAGCAAGGGCTTTGACAACGAGGCAAAGAAAACCCAGGTGGAAACTGAGGATTTCAGTATGAGAACTTCGATTGGTTGGGGGAATGGCATACACAGAAGTTGGAGACGCTGATTTTTCATGGAGAGTACTTGGATGGCTGGATTTTCATATCTGAACCATATATCCAAGTGAATAATTTCTCTTAAGAACGAGAAATTAATGGTAAGGTTTTCTATGGAAGGAGATGCTTTGGTTAGGTTTTAATGGTAGGAAGCTTCGAGGTTGTTTGTAGTTGGATTGACTTCAATCACAGGTGTTGCAATGATTTTGAACCCGACAAGAAGGAAAGTTTTATGAAAGTTCTTAGCTATCTTAGCTATCAAGCAAGAAGGAATGGTGATAGCATGCCCATAAAAACTTTGAGGTAATGGCTACTCTTAAAATAAGCTTGAACAAGTTTTGAGGTTGAAAATGGAAATCCAAAACAAGGTTAGAATAGTGCAACCCATCGGTTTGGCAAGAATAATGGAGTTGGTACAAAGAGTTAAGCACAGGAATTTGATCCTTCGGAGGTCAAGAGAAGTTCAAGGGAATAGCTAGGAATGGGGTATTACTATTGGAGGCAACCCTCTGTGTGCCATGGTGGTCGAGTGTGTTGCCAGGTCAAAGGTTCAAGAATTATATGCAACAAAAGTTGATATTACTATTGGTGACTTGTGGGATTCGGAAGCTAATGTGCGGAAGTTGATAGTTCTGCAGGAGCTTTTTGAGGAGAACCCTATGAGGCAAATAGTAATCATTTATTCAACTAGGCTTGTGGATATGGATGTGGGCGAGTGGATAGGAGCAAAGGATGATATATGAATGATATCTTTTCAAATAGGTCAGCTTATAAGTTGGATCAACTTTTTGCCAAGCCACACGCGTGTTGGAAAGCTTTATAGAAGTCTAAATTACAGGAGCAGTTGAAGATGTTTTGTGGAAGTTGCGCTCGAAAGGCCTTACCCCTGCATGCTAGACTGAACAGATAGTTCCATATTCCAAATATTTCTTGTCCTTTGTGTTTGATTGGAACTGAAAATTTTCAACACCTTGTCTTCTCATGTCCGTCTACTTTGGCCTCGTGGTTTGGTTCTCCATTTGGTGTTAGGAAGAGTTATCGACAAGGGATAGGAATAGAGGACATTAATTCACTCATTTTTAGACCTCGTAATGTGCTTTTTGGTGATTCTGAAAAGCTTGAAGTTTTTCTCTGTGTTGTGCTATTATTCTAGATGATATTTGGAAGGCAAGAAATGCTGTTATACATGGATCAGAGCCTCCTAGTGAGAATTGTCTTCATCCTTGTGCTAGGAGAGTGAAGGAGTTAAAGGCAGTGAAGCAGATGGAGCAGAGGAGTAGTAGTTGGGAGGATTCTCAGGATAATAGTTTGGTCTATGAAGTCAAGTTAGAATCCTCCTCCGCCGAACGTTGTTAAGAGTAATGCCGATGCTGCGGCGAAGGGTGAAAGGGTGGCTACAGGTACGGTGAGGATGCAATTTCAGCAGGGTTGGAAGCATGTATAGGTGGAGGATGATTGTCTTAATGTGATCTTTGCTATGCAGGGAAAGGAAAGGGGCATTTCTTGGCAAATTAGGGACTTTGTTAATGTTATGGAAGCCAGGAGATGGGTTGGTTCTTATGCTTATTTCTGCAATGTCCTTTCTTCGGGTTCCTAGGGGCGTAATGGCGTTGCCCATTCTGCTCTCTGGCTTCATGGGCATTGGATTTGTCCTTTATTTTTCTTTCTTTCTCCTTATAGTATGAACTAACAGTTCTTTCTTTTTGTTTTTTTTTTTTTTTTTTTTTTTTTTTTTTTTTTTTTTGGATATACTGATATTACTTTTGGAATGTAAATTATCCTTTCAAGAAAACAAAAAAAAAAAAAAAGTTTACAACTTTCCTTGTGATTAAAGAACCTAAACTAAAAACATATTTGTAATTGAGATCAAACTTCATATTCAGAGTCAATGCAATACAAGAAAAAGTCAACGGGATTAGTTATTCTTTTTCCCTTTAATTTGGTTATTGATCAACAAAATCAAAAGTTTTTCGAATGCGTAACAATCAAAAGCCATTATCAAAACAAGAAAAGAAAAGAAAAACCTAGAAAGTAGAGGGAAAAAATGGAACCTGGGAAATGGAATTGGCGAGGCGGCGATTGAGAGTGGGAGAAGAGTCTGAGTAGGAAAGGAAGAGGCCATTGGGGAAGAAGAAGGCGAAAAAGCAGCCGAGAAGGACTCCAATGGCTATGGCGATTGTGATCCTCGATTTATACACGGACTGTGAATTGTCCCTCATTAATGATCCGTCTCTGCGACCCGCCATGTCTTTTCCTCTCTCTACCTTTGCATTCACAGTTCAAGACACAGAGAGAGAGAGAGAGAGAGAGAGAGGAGAAACTGAAATCTTAATTTTGTTTACTTTGACTATGAGGAAAGGGTAGAGATTGATTTTTTGCTTCTCTGCTCTTTTTTGCTAATAATTGGGCATCAGATATTTAGAGAGTATGGAAAGTTCGGATTTTTTTTTTTTTTTTTTTTTTTTTTGAAGGGGCCTATAAATTATATTGGCTAGTTTATACGCATGCAAAATGGCTTTTAGCCTTGTTTTTCTTTTTTTTTTTTTTTTTTTTTTTTTTTTTTTTTTAAACAATCTTGGTAATGGAGATTTATACACATACAAAAATTATGGAGATTTATAAAGTAGGATTTGGAAAAAACCAGGTCTTTATTACCTAAGTTGTTAAATTATATTAAAAAATGTCTTGATGTGATTTTCATCAAATTAACTCTCAAAAATTTACATTACCGGAAGAAATCATACTGAAAGTAGGACCCCTTAATTATTTTTAACTAGTTAATTATCGTATTATTTGGGTTGAATACTGGTCGTATTTTCTAATAAAACAAAAATGACGAGTAGGTGTAAGGTAGTCTAGAAGGGACATTCTCAATTGTAATAACAACTTCTTCCAAAGACCCGTCCTATTCAAATCCAACGACGAGAGATGGAGAAAATAATACACTAATGAATTTTCAAAAGAGAATAATATAATAGAGCTGTAGGTAAACAATTCACTCATTTTTTTTCGTTCTAAGAATCTTTCTATAGGATACTAAAAATATCTATTAGCATAACATAATTTTTAAGGTACGGTACCATCTTTAATCGTATATATACATAGAAAAAATTAGTGAACTCACTATTTAAATATATTATTTTAAAGTTTTTACCACTTTACTCTATTAATACTCTTTATATTAATTAAGAGTATGAGATGAAAATCTAATACATATGCATTCTAAAGAGTATTTGTCTTTTTTTTTTATATATATAAGTATTAAATTAATATGATTATAATGTGATTTAATGTTTTAAAATAGTGTTACATTGTTTTTTAACCCATAATGCTCTTTTTTTTTTTTAAGGAAAAAATAATGACTGAGGATGCTAAAAGGTAGGCACATAGCTGTATTCTTGGATCCCATTTATGCAACCTTATTTGACACGGTTAATTAGAGGGAAGAATAATGACTCTGATTAGGTAAATTCTGGTATTATTGAAAGATAGAATATCTATAACGAGATCCATTTCTTTTGTAGTTATTATTGCAAAGGCATTGGTCAGCTCATTTTGCATCATTGTTAAGAAATCTTTCTAAAAACTTAAGTGGAATAGTTAATGCAATTAACTCATTATTTATAATTCAAGTTGTTTTATGTCAATGCCTATGAGTTGTTGCATGCATTAAACGACATAAAAATAGCAAAATTGCATAGTGGTAGACGGGCTAGGGTACCAAACTTTTCCCTTAAAAAATAAGATCATTTTTTAAGATCATGCAATCCACGATATAAACATCTCTTCTCTCTCTCTCTCTCTCTCTCTCTCTCTCTCATAATTTATATAATAGAAATCCCAATTCTTGATACTGCTCACGCATTTTAAACAAAAACCGCGTCGTTTTGATTGAAAATACATGAATAGTGCACGTGTTGCTACAGTTTTTTTTCCTCCCCATGGTTTTGTTCTCCTTTCAATTTTAGGTCCTTTTTTCCCCTTCTTTTCCGGCTACTTGCCCTACAACTTAAATTATTTTTTAATTTTTTTTTTTTTTTTTTTATATTTTTATATGTTTTAAATAATAACACGTTAATTAAAATAATACACAATTACTCCTAACAACTAGTCATAGTTGAGACTTGAGAATAATTCAATCCACAAACCAATAGAAAACATAGTCAACCACTAATATCTCTTGAGAATTTAAAGCTATTCACAAGTTTAGTAATGACTTCAGCCCAAAATTTCATCCACAAATAAGTAAAAACAAGTAAAAAAATCAAAGAAAGTAAAGAAACAAGCCATCGGAACTGGCAAATATGATATCTATATATACAGTAGCTGAAGCTATTAAATACTTATACCGCCCAAAAGAAAAAAAAAAAAAAAAAAAAAAAAAAAAAAAAAAAAAAAAGGAAAAGAAACAAAGGGATATTTGAAACAAACTTCTGGGGAGAAAGCATCAATCTTCTTTATCTGATTCTGAGTCTTGAGGGCCCTCAATTACACCGTTTGCTTGCCTTTGCACCGGGCGCATGACATCCCTAACCAGTCCGTTTGCTAATTAAGAAGACGAGAAAAGGATAGATTAAGTATTCATGAGAGAGTGAACTAATATCCTCAGCGTAAAAATGTCGTAATGTCTATAATACCGTAAAACAGTGAATGTTAGTACTATAACTAAGAATTATAATGAAGAGTAAATTGAACTCTTATTAGGCTTAACACCCACAGCAGAGTCCAGATAGGTTCATACCGAATTCCAGAGCCTTCATTAAAAGGGTCTTTGCAAACTGTAATTCTGCTCCGTGTGTGCTGACAAATTTACTCTGCAACATTTAGAAAAAGTTAAGACCTCCAGAATTTGCACCCACATTGAAGTTTGGTTTCAAGCAAAAGAAAGGGAGAAAAATGTTAAATTTTAAGTCTTTAGATCTCAATGGTATTGACCGTATAAGAGCAGCTTAATAACATAGAATTTCATCCCGGCAAAGACTTTTCCAACTAACATAAGATTAAGCAAAATATGAACTCAATTGACTGACAAATTTACGTCAAATAACAGACTTACCATTTCACGATATACAAACTCCAAAATTTGATCCATTCTTTCTTGATGTTTCAGTAAGAATGGGCGCAGATGGCTCATGTACAAACGCTTTGCCCCCTGTTCAACAGCAGGCAAATCATCATCGGAGCTACTTTTTTGAACGTGACTTGGTTTTAAATTTTCAATTACATTTGTTAGTCTTCCTTTTTTTTTTTTTTTTTTAATCGTAATATCTATTAATTCTTGATCAAATATAGGATGAAAGATGTTAACTACACCGGAGTAATAGTCCATCTATCTCTATCTAAAAAAAGGATCATTTTTTTTTTAAAAAAGGGAGGGGGTGGGGGAAGAAACTGCTATAAGTCAGAAAGCAATTAGAAGGTAAAAGGAAGGCTAAAAACCAATATAAAAGCTTACATTGGCGGATGGAAGTTGTAACCAAACAAGAAATGCAAACTTCACATGATAGTAAAGTGGAAACCTGATGAAGAAATGCCCAGGACCTCTGTTAGATTGCAAAACCACGTCGGTAAAGCAGAAAAGTATACTTCCGTGGTTTATCTATTAGTTAATGATTAAATTCAGCCATAATATTGTTAGATCTCAATTCAATATTTAGTAAATTAGAAGGTAAGAGATACTGATACTGAAGTAAACTAACTTGAACTAATATTATTAATCGACGGGAAAGAACCATGGGGACATGAAAGAGTACCAGGATAGAATTTTGTCTGTAAACATTTCTGCGAGACTGAAAGATCCAAAAGCTGCAAGTTACAGGAGAGGTCAAAAGAAAAAAGGAACTAGAAATGCAAATTAAAAATGATGAAAAAATGGACTACAACAACTAGAACCCAACGTTTAGAAGTTGAATGACTACATGACCATGCAGGCATGCATCTCCATACACGAATGCAAATCCATCCGAGTGGTTATGCAGTTCTCTTATCTGGTACATTCAGTTCAATTTATTAAGCTCCTAATATCATTAACTTTTTCCACACCTAATACTATAACATCTGAAGCCTACCCCCTTACAATAAGATAAATTCATGAGGTGAAATTTTAATAAATGGCAGACCGAGACGGTAAGTCATCCTTAATTTTCTTGGCACTAAAACTTATAGTGATAACTAATAAAGGCTGTTAAACTAGCAAGAGCATCACTGACCCGCCCAATAAACAAGCCATCGTTGTTGCTCATTTTGATCCTTTTTCTCAATAGCTTTGAACGTTGAGTACACAGGTAAAGCAATTCCCACAGAACAACTGCAACAAAATCACTCTTTAGCACCCAATGCAAAATGAAGTACCACGTTTTAGCTTGATATTTCTGAATAAAATAAAAATTTCCATATCTTCCTTGTAACAATTTGGGAAATTGAGTTTGAATTGCGAACTCCATTTAGACATTTAAACCCAGCAAAGCTAGGCATAGGCTTAAGTCCTTCATAAAGGATCAATCATATATGTAACATGTAAAAGTAGTGGGTGTAGCATTACAACTATTTGTTAGGAACCTAATATTTAGAAGTCTTTTTCAATAGTCTTGAGGATAGTATAAATAGGGAGTTTAGTTGCTAGGGAGAGGAGGAGGAGATTTGTAGAGAATTCTCGTGTTTTTGGTTGTTAGCTTGGGAGGTTGTGGGGTTCCTCGAAAATCCCTCTCTATCTTTGTTTTTTTTGTATTTTTCCATTCTTACTGATTGGGAGCTCCGCTCGAGCTCACAGATGAATTAAACTGATTAATATTCAATAAAGAAACTATTAGTCAGATTCTTATTGAATTCTTGCTGGTTTATCACTTTTTTTTTTAGCTTAGGATCCTAACACTATTCAGTGTAACAATAACTTTGTAAATCTATAACAATAAGAAATTTATCTATCACATACCAGTGTTATATGTTTTTAGTTATTGTTACATACAATAAGTGTCATGTTACACCCATATTGTTACATGTTACAGTGTAGAACAACGAAGACAAACTCGCAAAGCTAATATTTTCATTATGGGATATGAATTCTGAATACAGAAACTCAAAACTAAAAATCATTTTGGCCATTTTGGCCACTCCTCCGACACTAATTTAACTTCAAAACTAAAAATCAATAGTTCTGCTATCCTATTGCAATTTCTACACCAAAATTTTCAACCCAAAAAAAAAAAAAAAAAGAGAGAGAGAGAGAGAGAGAGAGAGAGAGAAGGCTAAGTCTAACGCATATAAATAATCTTTCAGAGAAGGTGAACCCGTAAGGGCAAAAATCGAAACCAAAACAAAAAGAACAAGATACAATTTATTTAGTCTTACTATTAAAAAAAAAAAAAAAAAAAAAAAAAAAAAAAAAGAAGCTTACCAAGCTGTACGGACAACAATGTTGGAATTAAGAGGGCAAAGCAGCAATTGCAATCCTAGCTGTATTAACCAGAAAAAAAAGATCAGTAACTAGCTTACCGTCGATCAATGATCACTCCAGAGAATCAGGGATAAACGATTTTTTTTAACAAAAATAAAGAAAATCTATCACAAATTTTGGATTGCAACGGCAGAATTAACGAATTGACGCTTAAATTTCAGGGGCAAAAATAATAAAAATACAAGAAATACATACAAGATGATTAAAAAAAAAAATCTGGCTGAAAAACTCAGACGCAAGAGAATGGGAAACAAAAAGATCGATAAGGAAGAAGAAAAAAGATTAGAGAGAAAAATTGGCATACCTCACTTGGGACAGCCATGAAAAAGGAAATTAATGATAATTGCAGAAAATGTTAATCAGGCCTTGAAGCTTCGTTAGATTCTGGATTTTCAGTAACGATTTTGATTGGAGAAGCGGACTGGAGGGCTACAATGTTTAATATGTGTTATTTCTTGGGTTAATTCCACAAATATATGGTTCTTCAACTTTACTCTCAATTCTACTTTAATTTTTAATTCTTAAAACTCTCATAATTAATCTCTAAAATTTATTTTATTTTAATTTTAATCCTTCTATTAACCAGATATTAGATGTTTGATAGAATCTCTAAAAATTAAGAATCAAATTAGAAACATTTTAAAGTTTAAAGAAAAAAATAATACAAAAAATAAAAATTAATTCACATAAATAGTCTCTAAATTTTAGTTGTTTCTAGATCCCTAATTTACACAGAGTTTAACTTTTTAACACTAACAAAATGACTAAACTGAAATAAAATAAAATTTTAAATATTAACTGTGAGACATTTTAAAAGTCAAAAACTAAAATAAAACTTAGAGTAAACTTTAAAAACTTTTTTTAAAATTAACCCTTATTTTTTTTTTTTTTCTTTTTTTTTTTTTTTTTTTTTTAAAATACTCAAATACAACTTTCATCCCTCTTTATTCTTATTACTCAAATGTCCAAAACACTCATGTGAAAATAAAATCAACCTAAACTATCTTTTAAAGCACAACTGTCTATATCACTTTTCCCAATTTATATTAGGAAAAATATACCATATAGCATATTTGATATCTATGTGTTAAGTAAATAGCATATTTTTTAAAATTATATAGTAAATTATTAATTTTCATTCTTAAATACATTAGTCTTTTTCAAATCTACCCTTTTCATTTAGGGTTACATTATTGGTCCCGTTCATTTCACCGATTCGAGTTTAGAATTCGAGTTTTCCTACAGTAAAAAACTCTCAGAAACAATCACATCTAACTTTTTTGCTACAATAAAAAGTTCTCACATAAAGTCACATCTCAACTCGAATTAAAAACTCAAATCAACGAACTAAACGGACTCATTGTTTCCTCTACCTTAGACCCAACCCAGTCGTCTCTCTCTATCAATGCTCTCTCTCTCTTCTATTCTTGCTCTCTCCCTTTGGTGATATGGTGCCACGACCTCCACCATCTTCGTAGAAGCTTGGAGAGCCGTCGCCATTGATAAGTGCACAAATTTGTACTTAAATTGTTCATAATTGTTAAATAAATTAGATTTTAATTAAATATTTTCATGGAATTAATTTTATGTGAAAGTATTTGATTTTAATTTAATTTAATTTGTTTTGTAAGGAAATAAGACATTTGGGCCAAAACTACAAAGAAAAAAAAAAAAAAAAAAAGCCCATCCGAAGCCCAAAGCCCAGCCGAGCCCACGCCACGTGTCAAATTTTGGCGTGCCCATGCACGCGCGGCGAGTCACCGACCGCCTCCCGGGCGAGTTCCTCCCACGCGACCGTCGGTCTTCCTTTCTTCTTCCGCATGGGTCCCGTGTTGCAGGTACTTCCCAATCAACGCTCGCCACGTGTCCCACCTGTAACACCCTGAAGAATTAATTAAGATTAATTAAGGTAATTAAGATTATTAGTGTGCCTAATCTGATCTAATTAATTGAGTTTAAATAATTCTAAGGTATTTAAATCATTTACAGTAATTTATTTTAATCCAGAAGTGTGTATGTGCGCATTTTTGGACTGTTCTATTTTCGCACATGTCATTTTTCTTTATTTTTTCTTTTCTTTTCTTTTCTTTTCTTTTTTTTCCTTTTCTTTTTTTTTTTTCCCAAATGCTTTCTCTTTCTCTCTCTCTCTCTCTCTCCCCTTTCTCTCTCTCTCTCTCTCTCTCTCTCTCTCTCTCTCTCATTTCCATCCCAAATCGAACGGGTTTTGAGCCAAAGAGTGATTTCAAAGAGTTTTCAACATCAAGATAAGGATTCAAGGTAAGATTACTGAAAGAACCTCTCTTGGATTTCAAGTTTTTCGGATTTAAAACTTATTTTTGGTTCAAAACGGATTTTGATGGATTTTGAGTAAAACTAGAGTAGAAATTGGAGATCTTGGGTTCTTTGGACTTGTTTTAGGACCTAGAACCCGGATCTAGTGGTTGTCCCTTGAGATTTGTGATTTGGGACTAGATTTGCAGGTTTTTGGACTGATTTCCGCGAGTTTTCGCGAACTGGAGATGTCCACCGGTCGACCGCATCGGTCGACCGGATCTTGTTGTGGCCACCGGCCGACCGGACCGGTCGACCGGATGCACACCACCGGTCGACCGGTGGTGATGCACTCCTCTATCTCCGGTCGACCGGTGTACACGGGGTTTGACCCTGTTTGGCCTGAAATTGTCGTTTTGACCCCTATTTTCGGGGAGAACCCAAATTAGCTTCATTTGGGGACTTGGGATGAAAGGATTAGTATCCTTAATCCCTGATTTGATATTTAAAACCCTTGGAATGGAATTTGAACATGAAAAATTGATTAGGGCACACTAATTGGAAAATCTTGGAATATGATTGAGATTGGATTACTTTAAGACCGAGGATTGATCCTAAGGTGTTATCTTGTATCGGTTTCATTGTGGATTCAATGAAGGGGCTTGAGGAAGCGGAAGCGGAAAAGGGCAACGCTTAGTCCTGTGTTTGATTGTGCGAGGTAGGATTTCTATCCTCTTCTTTGTGAGCCTGTTTTTTAAAGAGGATTTTGGCCTTGTAAATGTTTTAAAGAAAGGGATTGGTTTTGAAAGAAAAAATGTTTTAAAAACCATGGCTTGTTTTAAAAAACCTTGGTTTGCGAAAAGAAAAATGGAAACCTTGTTAGTTTGGAACCTCTGTCCATGGAATCTATAGCTTGTCTAGTCATGGAACCTCATGGCTTGGCAGATCATGGGGCCTTGCGTTTGAGTAGTTCGTGGGGTCTTATGAACATTTCATAATGTTAAACGGATGATTTCTTAAGATAAGAGATGTGGTAATAGAGTCTATTGTCGTAAGCCTAGATAGGATGCGGAAGTGCATCCTCGGGGCAGAACCGAAACCGGTCCGTAGGCGAGGTCTTGGTGAGGTGAGTAATTTGTACTAATTACTCGTTGAAGCCTGTAACATGGATTACTTATCGTTATATTTCCTTTGAGAAAAAGGATGTGAGGTTCTATTTTTCATTTCAAATTTGAATGTCTTATTTATTTTATTATCGCACTTATTCATTTGTTCGTTTATTTAAATTATTTCAAATTATATCCTACTGGGCCTTTCACTCACGTTTTATGTTTTAAATGTTAAACCCCTCCCAGGAGATTGGAGGAGCGGTGCATCGTAGCTGAGCGGTGCTACGGATTAACCAAGTGAGGATCACGTTCATCCTCTGTTATAAATGTAAGGAAACATTGAGAAAGGTTATGTAAACTTAATTAATATTTGGATTTACTAGTGTGGATGATGTCATTGTAATTGTTTATTCACATGAACATGTATGTATGAAATCAGATGTGTCATTGGGTGGAGTGTGTCGAGACTCTCGGATTATGTAATTTATTTATATTTAAATGCAGCTAAGTGTGGGACCCGGTTGGGGATCCTGCTTTATTAATCCCTAATCGAGCTCCAAGTCACCCATTGGGGGCGGACAAAACGCGACTCTCCAACCCTCCGCTAGGTGTTATTTGTGTTCATGTCCTAAGGTTGTAAGTGCTAATTTCCAAAGACACGTTTCCTTCCTCAAACACCATAAATTAGTTTGGTCCTTTGTTAGATGTATCTAAATAAAGCATTGTAATTCCAACTTAATTAGGCAAAACGTCCCCTTATTTGTGTTCATTCGTTGAGTGCTTTTTAGACATCCTCAAACGCTATAAATTAGAGCTTTGTTAGATGTATTGGGAGTTAGTTTTTTTAGCTTAAGTTTAGACATTTTCTTCTCTTTGGTGAGGTTAGAGAGAAACCTATATGTGAAGTGATCTTGAGTGGATTTTAATTTTCCATTTGTTCTCCAAAGTTTATATATTTGAGTGATTAATTTTCTTCTATCTTTTTCTAATTTCTCATATCAACATATTTTATTGTCAACTTTTATATAAATCTAGTCACGCTCTTTTTATGTGATTGTTGCATGATATTATATATTGGTAGGTATTGTTTTATGAGTAGTCTTTTACTGCAGTATTGCCAACGGTATATTGTCGCTCTTAGATTTCTCATAAGATAATTTTTCTTAGTTCTAAACGTAAGAATTTTACTCACTCAAATAAATTTTAATTCACATGTTCTTCAAATATTTATTTTCCGATTGTTAGTTTGGGATATGAAACTTTCAATTGAGTAATCTCAAGGATCAAAATTCATTTAGATGAACTAAGCATATAGGGAAATCTCAACGTTTTACCACTTTTAATTATATAATTTTCTCATACATTTTTCTTAAGTTTAAACTTCTCAACAAAAATTCTATTCTTTTTATTTTGATTTTGTTATTCATCTCTTAACGCTTTTTATTTATTAATCATTTCTTGTTCAATTTGTCTCCTCCTTGTGAATACGACTATCCTAACTGTACTATCGTGACCGCTTTATTTCTCGCCACGTTTGGGCGTAATCAGCTATCGTTGTTGAAGCTTGGAGATCAGCCCCGCCATCGTGCATAGATCTCTGACGGGTGAGCTTCGCGATTTCACTTCGTCATTCACAGAGATACGCTGCCATCGTCACCGAAGCTCAGAGATCCGCCACCATCATTGCCAAAGCTTGGAGATCAGCCGCCATCGTGCATAGATCTCCGACAGGCCAACTTCGTGATTCCGCTGCGCCATTCACGAAGATACGCCGCCATCGTCGCTGAAGCTTAGAGATCAACCACCACCATGCATAGAATTTCGATGATCGAGCTTTGCGATTTGCTTCGCAGTTCAAGTTTGCAATTCTAACCTTTCTCCTCATTGATCGACTGTTCATCTTCGTCGGTTTGCTTGGTCCTCTATGATGTCGTCGTGAGTAGTTCCGATTTCCTTCTTCGATAAAGCTCCTAGCCATTGACGAACTCTCACAGTCAGCAAATCTCAAATCATGCACAGATCTGGTTTTCAAACCGCTCATCTCTTCGACGCTGTCTACCAGTTTCTTTACTAAAATCTGGATTTTTCCTTTTTTGTGGTGATTTTGTAATTTTTTGGATATGAGTTATGTGGTTTTGGTTTTGGTGGTGGATCTGAGTTATGTGATTTTTGCTTTCTTTTGGACATTTTTGTTTGAGTTTGTTTGTTTTAGATCTGAGTTTGTTATTTAATGATCTTTATTTATTTTTGGTTGTGATTTGGTTACCGGCAGCGTTTCTGTAGAGTTTGAGTTTATGATTTTATTTTTTGATTTTGGATTTTGAATCTATCGGTAAATACTGTATTTATCGGTAAATATTTTAATAAATTATAGTTTAAATTTGGTAACTATTGTATTTATCATTAAACATTTTGATTCTCAATTTATTAAATACTGTATTTATTAGTAAATACTTATAAGTTTGAATATGGTAAACACGGTATTTTTTTGTTGTCGGATCCGATCACCGAATTTTCAGATAAATATGATAAATATAGTATTTACTGGTAAATATGGTATTTATTAATTGCTAAATTTTTAAATAAATACTAGATTTTCATATTAATATGATAAATTTGGTATTTACCAGTAAATATTGTAATTACCGGTAAATATAGTATTTATCAATCATCGGAGACGACTATCGGAGATGATCTTCAGATAAGGATGTCGGCTGTTGAAGATGGTCACCAGAGTAGGCTACCGGTCATCAAAACCTGCCATGGTGGACTTGATTAGATGGAGAAGAAGAGCAAGATGGAAAGGAGGTTTAAGAGTATTTTTGAGTTTTTAATAATATTTAAAACTTAAAATATCAAATTCTACTATAATTTATTATTTTAAAAAAAAATATGCTAAAATTTATTAAACATCATACTAAATATGTTATTTTACTCATTCTCCCTTTATATTAAATACTATTTTGTATACAATTTAACTAAAAAGTTAAATAAACAAATTTAAAAATGTTCAAATAAATATTCCAATTAAACAAATACTTCAGTTATTTTAAAAGCTTTCACTTTTTAAAATTATTTTTTTAGTTTTTGTTTAGTAATGTTTAAATTGTATTTAATAAAGATTGAGAAGGATAACCTTGACATTTTATAAATTTAATTGCTCCGGAAGCATTTTGAATCTGATTTTATAAACACAAGAGGTGATTTAGGTATTTGTATAATAAAACGAGCAAAAGTTATATTTAGACAGAATACAAAAGTGTTTTGGGTAAATTCATTTTTTTAAGAATATCCATTTACCAATATTTTTTCATGCAAAGTAGGGATATGGGGATTAATTTTAGGGTGCATTTATAGTGGGAAAAAGTTGCTTTGCTCTAACGGTAGGAAATGTGTCTTAATGATTGAATTAGTATTTTAATAGTCTAATTTATAATATGAGTAGTTTTATATTGTACCCTGCCACATTATAATTTTTTTCTTTAGTAAGACCACATTTCCACTTTTTTTTAGTTTATTTTATTAGGAATTCTAACACAAAATGTTAGGTGGGTAACGGGTTAAAGTTTAGAAGTTAAAATGTGAGTTTTTTAAGAGTATGTTTGGTTTTAAAATTATGATTCAGAATTATTTTTAATTTATGTGTATTTTTAGTGAGAGAAAATATTATAATAAACCATGAATTATGACACCAATCCTTGTTTCAAACGCACCCTAAAATTAATGGGGCTGTTGTTTGCTTTTCAAGTCAACATCGTTTTAAACTCTACTTGTTCTTGTTGTTGTATTAATCAAGTCATTGTTGCTTCTGATTCTCTGTCGTTTTTTTCTCCGTTGTTTTTAGTCATCGTTGTTTTGCTATTTTAAATTCTTATCATTCTTCATGTGCTTGGGGATTGTGGACCTGCTGGAAGGTAAGAGTTTTTGTAGCTTTGTTTGGGTCTTGGGATCCAAACAGTCAACAGGCCCAAAAGAGTGGACCTCTAGGACTCAAATGTCGTTGAATCGGCCTTAGAGATACTGGTGTTGACGATATGGCAAGCCTTGAAATACATGTCAATCAATTTTCAGTGACATGAATAGGCTGTACATAAACCTAAATTATCCGTAAACTCAATCTACCACACCCTAATTCAATGCAAAAAAGTAATTTATAGGATTATTTTTTATTTTTCGGCCCACTAAATGTTTAACCTGAGGTGTTTATGACGGTATATGGGTTGGGTCTATAATAACTCACATATCTCATCCTAACCCGTACAAACATGTCTAATAAGGGGCCTATGAGTGCAGACTAATAAAGATAGTTGCTATTGTAGTGCTTGCTTTGGATGAATTTGAATTAAGCCTCTAATTTATGTTTGATGTTGGATGACCTACTTTGCTTTATGTTTGATGTTGGATTGAACTTTCAATTGCTATCTATTTGATGATGGACTAATCAGTATTATTTATATTTGATGATAAATTTTGATTGTTGGAGTTATGTTTGATTATTAGTATTATTTCTATTTGATGATCAATATTATTTGATGATGAACTTTGAATGTTGAAGTTATTATTAATATTTGATAATGAACTTTGAATGTTATTAAACTTTGATTCTTTGAATGATGAACCCGACCACCCAACCCACCCTGCCCCGCCCCAACTCAACCCAAACATCATTGGGTCGTGAAAATTTTCTAACATCATTGGAGTCAAATATGTGCAACCAACACCCTTTGAGGCGGGGCAATAAAAAGCTCTATCTTGCACCGACCCAATCCTTGTACAGCCCTAGACATGAATGCTTCTAAAGAGCCTAAGACAACTTCGTTTAGTGGCACGGGGGCTTTGGCTAAGATGGGATTAGGGGAAAGATTGCGGGTTTAATTATGTACTATATTTAAAAAAGCTTCTAAAGATGTATGAATTTTCTTGACCCTTATTAGTCTAGTTTGAAAGCCTATTGTCATATTTGTTTCAACAACTCAAATAGTTGGTTATGATTCAAACCTTAGTTCAGGATTCAAATTAGTGTTTGGGAGGAAAAAATTGAAGGATAATTCAAAATGATTTTTAGAATTCACCACCTCCTAAATTCTAACAATTTGAATTGTTGTCAACAGTTCGAGATTCTCTCTTCAATTTCAATCTTAAAAATGTCATAACTTCTTCGTTTTAATTCTGATTGAGATGATTTTTTTAATGTGTTCATAATGAAGAGAGAAACAAATCCTCACTCATATTACATATTTTTTAATGTCATTTACAATGAGGTTTTATAAGATTTATTATAAAACTCTAATGACATTTTTCAACACTTATTTAAACACAGTTTGAATTTTATTCTCAATTTAAATTACAATTTATTTACATATTTAAATACCATTTTAAATAACAATTAAAATCACCATAATTTAAATTTTACAGTTCTAATAAAAAATTTAAATCTCCACAATTTGAATTGCTCAGAGTTTTATTTGAAAGTTCTCTAGTGAGAAAGGTGAATAGCCTAATAAGAAAGACGCTGAAGAATCATGAACATAAATGATAGAGGGTTGTTTGAAGACCTATGAGTTTCCTAGACACGTGATTTTGCTACGGAAACTCCTGAATTTGCTCGTAAGATCTTTTGAAAGAGCCATTGCATGCTTAGGTGCAGTGGTCTATATATACGGATGTAAGGACGACCTTCTCTGACTAACTAATCTCTTGACAAGCTAGTCAGTCCGTTGCAGAGCTGTTTCATACCTTCTTAGATGAAGTATTACGCGCGCGAGTGTGTATATATATAAATATATATATATATATATATATATTAGGTTTTATGATGCGTGTGTCATTCATTTAATTTAAAATAACGGTTCTTAAATTATTTTTTTAAAAAGAAGAAGAAGAAGAAGAAAAATAAAGTAAAAGAAATACAGACGCGAAAAAAAAATCTAAAGTAAAAGACAAGAAAAAAAAATCTAAAGTAAAAGACAAGAAAAAAAAAAGATTTTAAGTTATTTTATCGTGTTTTTATCAATTTTATTTTATTTTGTTTAATTTATTTTTACTATTTTGTTTTGATTTTATTTTTTTTTAGTGTATTTTTGTTAAATTTTATTTTTAATTAAATTATTTGTAGCATTTTTATTTAATTAGTATAAAAAATTTAGCGTGAAATTCTATTAAAATGGATAAAATTAGACTATAAATAAGCCTAAAATTAACAAACAAATATAAAAAATAATAATTAATAAATAAAATTAGAAATTTTTTGTGACTGTCGGATAAAAATATGGACGTATCTGATGGTTCCTTTCTCCTCTCTCTCTTTTCCCACGCGGGACCCACCGCTCCTCTCTTTTCCAAGCAGCTCTCTCTTTTCCCAGCGGCTCACTACTCCTCTCTAAGAAAAAAAAAAAAAAAAAATGTGGCTTATTTTGGGAAAGAAAAGGACGAAATATATATATATATATATATATATATATATAACGATCTTACAACTTGTTAGGGCAAAACTTCGTTCAATCCTATAAATTCGAATGGGAAGAATGTAATGTAAGAAAATTAGATAAACATCTTAAGAACACATAAAACTTTAAAAAAATAGTAAAAATAAAGTGAAGATAATTGCAAGATAATTATATTTAAAATTGAGAGTATTTTTTCTTTTTAAATCGAGAAACTTTATATTTAAAATTAAGAGTATTTTTTCTTTTCAAATCGAGAAACTTTATAATATTGAGAGTTTAATTTCTCTAATTGATTCAAGAATTTATTATTTCTTTAATTATAATGAGACTCCTCATCTTTTAAATGTTATATATAATAAATAATCAATTGAGAATTTAACTTAAGTAGGTGAATACCTCTAATTACTAATCGTTACTTAACGTTAATATTTGATAACTCTTGATCTTCCTTCTTTTACCTAAGCAAGCATACACTTGGGAGGTTACCCGAGTGCACATTTGGAGGTACGCTTGGGTCGGGTCGCCCAAATGCATATTGCTCTTGGATAGGACTCTTTGCGTTTTTATTCTCTCCAAAAAACCCATACACCAGAACTTATATACAAAAGTTTACCAGAGGAATCATATGTTGCAAGTTAATGTAAATAATATTTAGTTGGAAAAAACCAAAATAATTTCTTCAATTAAAAGTTCTTTTTAACTGTACAATAATGGCACAATTTTTCTCAAGGTAAAATAACGATGATTATTACCCAGAGACGATAGCATTTCTCTTCCTTGGAATAACAAAGAAGTATACTGAGTAATGAAAAGAAGAAAAAAGGGCCACTTTCCTCATCGTTCTTGAGCACATGATTTCACGGTTCTTGGGCGAAAGAAATCTGAACTATGGCAGTTTGCACAGCTGAAAACTTGCAAAATTCAGAGCATGGATTCATGGCACACAACTTTAGCTGCAGAGAAAACCAACCTTGCATCATCTGCATAAGAAAGATACACATCAATAAGACAATAACGATTTACAAGCTTTATACCAGATTATAGTCCGTATTTTTCTTAAACCAGAAAAAGCCAATTAGTACGATTGCTTCAATGAAAGCTCACCAAAAAAAAAAAAAAAAAAAAGAGAATCTTTATACAGCTCTAATCAACCGTATTGCTTTGGAATGTCAGTGAGAGTTCAACGTATAATACTTGAAGAATTAAACTAGCTTTGTTTACAATATCATGAGTTTATAGCAAGCAAATTGGTAGAAATAATCACGCACCCCTCTTTCCAGTTAGTTTAATATTTTCTCCCAAAGCAGACCAACCTAACGTTTATATGCAAATTTTAATTGAAAAGTCTAACACGTGAATAGTTAACGGGCTATTTGTTTCGCAAACTCAAACTCAAATGTTCTGCTACAGTGTTTTCTTCTTACAAAAAATTTAAATTTTAAACGTCAGAATTAAAAATCATGACTCGAGTATACCTTCCAAACGGGCCCTATGAGAGGATTAGAGAAATGCCCCTTTAGGGAGGGCCACAAAGATTTATGCCTTTTTTTTTAAACACTCTTAGATTCATGATCCTCTTTTTTCCCTTTAAAATAGAATCAAATGTGGGATTGGGATTGGGGGGTTGGGTTGGGTTGGGGGGGGTGGGGGTGGGCGGTGGTGCAATGTTATTTAATTATAAGCCCAAAACATATTAGGGCCAACAAATAAGCTAAAACTGTTAGAAGGTGGGTGAATGTTGGTTTTCTATTCTAACAATTCCTCACTAAGAAAAGGTATTACTTAATGGAGCGTTGATGAGTTGACAAGAATTGTCATAAAGTATGACTACTTCAAAGTCATACCTGTGATTGCAGCCAAATTGAAAACGCGGGGAACATTAGTCTCTGCCTCAACAGCAGCTTTTGAAGCTGCGATGCCAACTGCCACACTTTGCATAATGTCCAAACCGGCACAAATAGAAGAAAGTGTGCCACCAACTAAGCAATCACCAGCTCCGGTAAGCCTCATGACTGTTGCAGGAACCGCTGGAAAATGAACAGCAAATAGAAGAGAGCTGCTCTCAGTCTTGGGAGAATTGAGGGTCCGATTCATTGGACAGGCTGCAGTCACAGTTTTGTATAAGTGTCCATTGGCATAACTTCTTTTGATTTCTTTATGAATGATTCCCATTGACCTTGGACCTCCTTTAGAGCATAAGAATACTCCGTCCGGACCAAGGGTCACAATAACAATTTTGATACCATTTTCAAGCAGAACCCAGATTGCAGGTTTTAGCATCTGGAACAAAGATTCTATATACAACTTATCCCTGCTATTGTCCCTTTGACTTGGAGAATAGGAAAACATGTTTCCACCAGATAAAGCATTTGCCATAGCAATAAGTTCATATTCATTAGGAGAAGCAAATGATACCTGTAGAAAAGGCACAATAATCCCTTTTGTTAAGATTTAAGCAACTTTCACGAGTTTTAGACGAAGAAAATAAATGTTTCAAGATTACTGTGTCCTCGAGAGAAGAGTTGTCGTATATATAGATTACAGTTCAAGTGTGAAAATTGCAACACTCACATACTTGGCAACTGACACAATTCTTCTAGATTTTGCAACTGATACAGGTTCAAACCATACAGGAATCTTAGACAATGCTGCTACTGAAAAGCGCGAAGAAGAATAACGAACAACAATGTATAAAAAAAGGTGAAAACTAAAGGAAAATTGACTGTAACTGAAGAAAAACTATTAGAGAAAAACTGGAGGAAGTACTTTGACAAGAAGCTTCCAGAGCTTGAAGGTTCAGATTTGCATCGACCATCAACACAGAAGCTGAATGTATATTGCTCTTGAATCGCTGGATCCACTCAGGTGTAAGAAATTTTTCCTGTAGCAGTTTCACCATGGAAAAATTAAAGTTTGTAGTTAGTTAAACCGGTCTCATCAATCAAAAGCTTAATCGACCAAATTAACAACTTACAATAGCTTCCAAACTCGCTAAATCGGTCTCATCAATCAAAAGCTCAATCGACCAAATTAACAACTTACAATAGCTTCCACACTTGCAACTCCAGCGCTCACCTCTCCCTTGTTATCAAATATATTGCTTACAACAGCAGTGTTGATATCTTGCCGCTTCAGAATTCCTACACAAAAAACCAACTTTGCAAATAAATAGACTAGTATTGAATTAAATACATCGCACAGACTTGCGGAAAAAATTGCAGACTTGTGTCACAGCTGAGTCAAACTTAGAACTAACAAGTAAAGGCTCTTTAGATTGGCTCAAATTCTGAAGTGGAGATGAAACATCTTTTTCTAACGTGAGAGAGGATAAGATTATACAACTCGGAGTTATCTACACATAAAAGTCTCAATAGTCAAAAGGTACAATTACAAATATAACTTGATGACCTTTTGTAGATAGTTCAGCGGATTTCCAGTGTTCCAACAATAAATTTCCTGGTCAAGGAGAAAACAAACTATCAGTTTCAGTGGCGACCATGGAACTATACTTAGTCTATGCAACTGCGGTTATGACCACTGAATAATTTGGTGGAAATAGCAGGATAAATGCATGTCAGCTCCTCATAAGCATTAAACACTAATTTCTACAACTCATTTGGACTATGAAACATCCCTAGTTTGGGGATATTAATCCTGGAAAATGAAAATGAAAACGTTTTCAATTTCAGACAAATCATTTTTGAAAATGCGTTTGATAGTTTTATCAAGAAATTGTTTTCAGTGTAAAAAAAAACCCATTAATGTCTCTCTTTCTCTCTCTCTGCTCAAGAGAGGAGAAAACAAAAACAAAAAATGAAAAGACTAAAAGTCGTTTTTTATTTCTCTCATTTTACACTAAACTAAAAAATCGTTTTCATTTCCGTTTTTTGTCTTTATTGCGCCAAACGCTGTTTTAGAAACGTTTTCATTTTTTCCTTGAAAAACGTGAAAAACAAAAACGGGATCAATTCCAAACACGGCCATATATTTCCAGATTTTACTGACAAACTCCAATCCTTCCACTTGAAAATATTTCTAAACTTAGAATCATTTACCTCTTCTTTCATATACAAGAAAATAATAAGAGTTTAAATGGGAGATTTCATGCTACCTTGTCTGTTAACCACAGTCCTAGCTTGCAGAATTTCGAAAGCTACAAAAATTCATACGGGACGAAAATTACCTGCCATGTCAAAACCCACAACACTAATCATGAAAGGTTTTATTCCAAGCTTTGACATGCACTCGGCAACATTTCTTGCCACACCACCTAGTACATAATTTACCTAAACAGAAGGTTCCTATGTAAGCATAAGCAAAATCTCTAATAAAGTAAGTACTTTCGTATAGTGCAGGTTTTCTTATTGACTCTTTTAAACACCAGCCCAGAAACAAGTTCCACATCAATTCAAGCAAGAACTTGAAGCCACAATTAAGAGAAATTAGCTACTTGTGGGCTAATTTGTACACTTACAAAATGGGAAAGAAAAATGATACACATCATAAAAAAACAGATCCATGACAAATCATGAAATTTAAATCTAACTTCTAAGGGATAGAAAAGCGGGGACAAAACATCCGTTTCAATTTTACAGAACTTACTTAATTCTAACACATGCGCATTCATGATATTCATGACAAAATTCTTCAGCGCATTCATGATATTCATGACAAAATTCTTCATCATGTTTACCATTGCAGAAATACTCATCAAGTTCAGCTAATAATCTACCATTATCCAAATGGGCATTGTTCATCTTATTCTCCGAAATTGAAGAAAATTGGACAATCAACTTTTTCATTGACTTGGACTTCCTTCATCAAATTGAGCTAATTTCACTATGTTTACCGACTGTTGTATCATCACATATTGCATAAATTCAACCAAAAAACAACAAATGTTGTGACAACAGTTAACGAAGAAAATAAAAGGAAGAAGAAATAGAAAGAGATTTAACGTAGTTCAGCATTATTCCTACATCCACAGACTAGGAAAAGGATGAGGAGCAACTATAAATAAGCTCAACATAAATATAAATTACAATCACAGAATAAGGTCAGTTATCTAAACAACCAAATCTAGAGATTTCCTAATACAAGTATAGGTAACAACATATACAATATCAATACTCTTTCTCTAATATGTTGCATAATGGCAAAAACCAAAATTCTGAAAAGGGTGATAAAGTAAATACCTTCCCAGGAGTAGTGGTTTTGGGAACTGCGGAGATTGAAGGAGTGGCGTGGATGTCCAACACCATACCCCCAATTATGATCACAGGTTCCATTTCCGAATTTTTCAATTGTCCACCACTTAATAACGCCTTTCAAGCAACAACAAATTTTGGAATTACGAGAATCAGCACAATTTTTTTTTTTTTTTTTGTAAACAAAAAACAATAGTAAAAAAAAAGGGTAAAAAAAGCAGACCGGTTGAAAAACATTGATGGGTTTATGGGGAAGTGAAAGGTGACGAGTAATACAATCCAATCTTCTCCGAGCACTGCTCTCCTCCATTCTGGCTTTTGTTTCTTTCCGATTCGACACACAGAGTGTTAAGAGTTTAACTTTAAACATAAGACGACTAATAAACTATCAAGTTTTTTTTTTTTTTTTTTTTTTTTTTTTTTTTTTTTTTTTCTGTTGAACCTCTGAAGTCTGCCGTAATACCCGTCGGGTGAAAAAAATATATATACATATATATATATATATATATATTTATATATATACCCTTTCGAACACTGTAGATTTTTACCTCTTATTATTTATTAATATTATTTTTATAAAATAATTATGTTAATTTAAAGGTCTCATTTTTTTTACGGATTCAAGTTTTTAATTCAAATTGATATGCCATATTTTTTTTTAATTTTTAATTATAGTATAAATAATTATATGTAATATTTTTTAAGAATTTTTAAATGTAAAAATTTATAATTAAAAATTTAAATTAGTGAAATAAACGAGTTTAAAGATGACGGTTTAGTTTGGTAGAGATTTTAGGAAGCCAAAATCACTTTTTTTTTTTCAACTGAAGCTAAAAAATGTGTTTGGTAAACACATAAAATCGGATTCTTAGAGAATCTAAAAGCTATTTTTCAGCTGAAATCAGAAGCAGCTCACTTGTTGTTTCTAATTTCAGATTGTGCGGGAATTTGAAGTCCCTCATTAATGAAATTTTAGTTATTCCAAAAATAACCCTGAAAACCTATCATTCTGAAACTCCTTCGTGCTCTCTGCCTCAGCCCCTCTCCTGAAACTCTCAGAGGCAGCCTCCTCTTATGCTCTCTCGCCTCAGCCTCTCTTAGCCTCAGCCTTCGCTCTCTCAGCCAAAGCTCTCTCCCTCCGTTTATCTTTCTTCTCTCTCTTGGACTCCCTCTCTCCGTTTATCTCCTGCGATTGTTGGCGGCGGAGTCCCCAAAATCTATGTTCTCTTGGTGTTGGTGGTTTTGCTCGTGTTAGGGTTTCCAGATTTCGTCGCCAGCTGAGACCGAATTTGGTTGGAGCTCACAATCTCTGCATCTGTAAGTACTTGATTGAGCTTTTTTTTTTGTAATGTCAATTTGGTGTATGACTTGATGAAATTTGGGTTTTGAATGTCGATTTGGTGTTGGTGGTTTTGAATGTCGATTTGGGTTTCCAGATTTTGTACAATTTTTTTTTCTCTCCTCTGTAAACCGTAAACCCTTTGTTTATCCTCTGAATGTCGAATTGGTCAATGAATTTTTTTTTCTTTGAATGTCGATTTGGTCAATTTGGGCTTACTTTTGTAGAGATTTTGGAGGCCAAAATCGATTTTTTTAAAGTACATTTGCTAGACAAATCTAGATAAAAATGAGATGGTGGAAGAACAGGGATGTATCCTTGAAGCTTGTTGGAACGAGACCAACACAACCGGAAATATCAAGAATGAACAAACAAGAAAACAGAAGCAACAAGGACACAACAGATTTACCCAGGTTCGGCCAAAATGTTTGACCTAATCCTGCCGAGCTCCTCCACAAGAACTCAATCCACTATATAGAAGAAGTTTTACAAAGAAAGATCCTCTCAAAAGAGAGATCAGAAACACTAACACAAGAACCCAAAGACAAAGAGGAATACCAAAGTGTTTCCCGTGAGAATAAGGAAATACCCCAGAAGAAATCCCAATTTCTTCCACTTTCTCACACCCCAAACACTCCTAAACCAAAACCCCTTTCACTCACCGTGTATTGGATTCTCTCTCCCGTGAATCTGCAGCAATCTCTCGGATACAAGGAGAAGACTCTCTCTCGGATGCACACCGGTCCTCTGATGCCCTTGAATCTGTTTTCATCCTTTCATATATATATGACCGAAGGAAGAGTAAAGTAGGCTCAGTATTATCTTGGACACGTGGAGTAGTCTGAAGCAGCTTGGTTAAGACAAAACGCTGCGTTTTGTCATCCTCTCCTTTTAGTTGTCGTTTCTTCCTTTCTTCTACTTCTTCTACGGGTGAACATTACATGATATACTCTGGGATTATTCCTCACAAACTCCACCTTAATCTCAGAAGTAGATCATGGCTTCTTGTGGAATCACGGCTCTATCCCTCTAGGCTATGTTTTTCCAATATTAAGCAAGTCCAGGCATTTCTGGAGCTTGCTTGCTGTGATAACCTTTGTAGCCATATCTGAAGGATTTTCTTCAGTGTTAACCTTCTCCAGCTTGACCACTCCATCTTCTACTTTTTCTCTGATGAAGTGATGCCTCACATCTATGTGTTTGGACTTTTCATGGTATACCGGATTTTTACATAGGTGGATTGCTGACTGGCTGTCCGAGTAGATGGTAGGCGTTCCCCTTAGTACCTTTAACTCGTTTAGCAATCCTTGCATCCATATAGCTTCTTTAAAACCTTCTGTAAGAGCCATATACTCAGCCTCCGTACTTGATAGAGCCACTATAGGTTGTAGTTGAGCTTTCCAGTTGATGCAACAACTGCTCAAAGTCATCATGAATGCTGATGTAGATCTCCTCTTATCTCTATCTCCTGCATAGTCTGAGTCTACAAAGCCTTCCAGTGCTATGTTTGCAGTCTTGTACTTGTAGATTAAACCATAAGTGAGAGTATTCTTTACATACCTCAGTACCCACTTCATGGCAAGCCAGTGATCTTGTCCTGGATTTGCCATGTACTTGCTTAGTACGCTTACTGCATAGGCAAGGTCAGGCCTAGTGCAGATCATTGCATACATTAAGGAGCTTACTGCACTTGCATAGGGGACTTTAGCCATCTTCTGTTTGTCTTCCTCTGTTGTAGGAGATTGTGCTGCGGAGAGTTTAAAGTGCCCAGCCAGAGGCACAGTTACTCCTCTTGCCTGTTCCATTGAGAACTTCTTCACTACCCTTTTCAGGTACTCTTCTTGTGAAAGGAATAGAATCCTTTCTCTTCTGTTCCTCTTTATGTCAATACCGAGGATTCTTCTTGCCCTGCCCAAGTCTTTCATGTAAAACTCAGAGCTTAACATTTTCTTTACCTCCTTAATGATTTCTGGGTCCAAGCTTGTAATTAGCATGTCATCCACGTACAACAAAAGAAAGACTGCATTACTTGCACCTGGATTCTTGTGGTACAAACAAGAATCATAGCTACTCCTTGTAAATCCAGCATTAACTACATAGTTGTCGAATCTCCTATACCATTGCCTTGGGGATTGTTTCAATCCGTACAAGGACTTCCGCAGCAAACACACTTTTTCTTCCTTTCCTTTTGCTTCAAAACCGGGTGGCTGTTGCATATAAATTGTTTCATTCAGGTCCCCATGTAGGAAAGCAGTCTTAACGTCCATTTGCTCCAATTCCCAGTCCTTTTGTGCTACTAAGGCAAGAATAGTTCTTATAGTTTTGTATTTCACAACAGGTGAGAACACCTCAGTGTAATCTATGCCCTCAACCTGTGTGAAACCTTTTGCTACTAACCTTGCCTTGTATCTCTTGGACTCATTTGGTGCGACCCCTTCTTTGACTTTGAAGATCCATTTGCAGGAAACGAGTTTCTGCTTCTTGGGCTTGTCCACTAAGACCCAAGTGTTGTTTTTTCTGAGAGAGTTCATTTCTTCCTCCATGGCTGCTGTCCACTTGCTGGACTGTGGGCTTGAAACTGCTTCTTGATATGTGCCTGGTTCAGTTTCTGAAAGGTCTTCTGCAGAGCTTAGAGCAAATGCTATAAGCTCACTCTCACCATATCTCTGGGGAGGTTTTATCTGCCTCCTTAACCTGTCCCTGGAGAGAACATAGTCTGTCAAGGTCTCTGTTACCGTGGGCTCTAGCTCCTCTCCTGGGATTTCAGCAGCTGTTTCGGGTGTTGTTTGTTGTTCTTGTTCTGGACCATGCTCAGGTTCTTGATTCGTTGATGTTTGGATTGAACCCATTGGTGACTCCACCTCAAGTTGGAGTTGCTGTGGTGTGCCTGTACCTGTTCCTGCATCATTAAAGGTGGCAGCAGTATCTTTGTCCTTCTTAAAATAAGGCATGTTATTTTCATTAAAGATTACATCCCTACTAATGATTATTTTAAACTTAGGACCATTTTTCAGGCACAATCTATAACCTTTTACACCCTCAGGGTATCCTAAGAAAATACATTTAAGGGATCTTGGGTCTAGTTTCCCTTCCCTTTGGTGTGCATATGCTGCACACCCAAAGACTCTTAAGTTTCCTAGATTAGGAGGCTTTCCAGTCCAGAGCTCTTGTGGGGTTTTTAATCCTATAGGCTTACATGGGCATCTATTTATTAAGTAGCAGGCAGTGTTGACAGCTTCACCCCAAAAAGATTTAGGTAAGCCTAAACCAAATAGCATGCACCTAACTCTCTCCATTAAGGTTCTATTCATCCTCTCCGCTATGCCATTTTGTTGTGGTGTTTTCTTCACCGTTCTATGTCTCAGGATGCCATTTCTGTGACAGTATTCTGAAAATAAGTCATGGCAGAATTCTAGGCCATTATCGGTTCTAAGAGCCTTTACCCTTTTATTTAGTTGATTTTCAACTAGGTTCTTCCATTGTTTGAATTTATTAAAGCATTCATCTTTAGATTTTAGTAGGTAAATCCAAACTTTTCTAGAGTAGTCATCGACTATAGAAAGAAAATACCTGGACCCTGCATGAGTAGGTGTCCTTTCTGGCCCCCATATATCCGCATGTAGGTAGTCGAGTGGACCCTTTGCTCTGTAAGTTGATGTAGTGAATTTCAGCCTGTGTTGTTTCCCTAAGATGCACTGCTCACAGAAGTCTAGATGGTTGATCTTCTCATCCCCAAGTAGCCCCTGTTTGCTAAGTTCCTGTAGACCTCTCTCACTCACGTGCCCCATCCTTCTATGCCAGATTTCAGCCCTAGATTTCTCACTGATTATTGCTGCTGCGGTTCCAGTGACTGTTTGACCCTTCAGGACATAAAGGCCTGCTTTCTTTTCCCCTTTCATTACTACCAGTGAACCTTTTAGGATCTTCATTGCTCCACCTTCAGCCTTATAGCCATATCCTGCATCATCTAAAGCTCCTAGGGATACTAAATTCCTTCTAAGCTCAGGGACATGCCTGACATCCTTGAGAGTGTAATAAGTCCCATCATTCATCTTGACAGTGATATTTCCAGACCCAATCACTGTGCAAGCATGATTGTTTCCTATCAAAACTTTGCCTCCATCTCTCCTTTCATAGTTTGTGAACCAGGATTTATTTGGGCACATATGGTATGTGCACCCAGAGTCCAAAATCCATTCTGACTCTTCTTTAGAGGTTCCAACAACAAGCATCTCAGGACTCTCATAGCCATTGTCTTGTGTGACAATTGCTGCATCCCCTTCCGTAGGTTTCTGTTCAGCCAAGTGCTTCTTCCATTCTTTACAAAATTTTTTAATGTGTCCTAGCTTTTTACAAAAGAAACACTTTCTTGACCCATTTCTAGACTTAGACCTTGAGGGTGGCCTATTCTTGTTTTTCCAGCCAGATTCTTTCTTGGGTGGTATACCCCTAGTGAACAATCCTTCTTCTCCATTCATGTCCTTTCTCAGAGACAATTCATTCCGAATTTCTAGTTCTCTGGACCTTAAAGCTGACAGTACATCTTCCAGGGTGACTGTCCCATATTTGATGGCATTTTTGACCTCCCTAAAAGACTCAGGTAAGGAAATCAGGAGGATTATCGCTTGGTTTTCCTCTTCAATTTTCTCACCAATGTTAGCTAGGTCTATTACAATCTTATTGAACGCATCAAGGTTCTTTTCTAGGCTCCTAGAGGTGTCCATTCTAAAACTGAACAAACTTTCTTTAAGGTAAATCTTATTGGTTAGAGATTTGGTCATATAAAGTTGTTCAAGTTTGAGCCAAACCTTTGCTGCGGTGTCTTCATCATTGACTTGCCTCAACACATTGTCTGCAAGGTACAAAATGATGGTTGAGTAGGCTATTTCAAGCATCTCGTCCTTCTCCTCCTCCGAGCCTTTGAAGTCTTTCATGTCTCCAAGAGCCTTTGCTACTTTCTGCTGTACCATAATCGCCCGAAGCTTCTTTCTCCATAGGCCAAAGTCGCCTGATCCGTCAAATTTCTCGAGTTCAAACTTAGCCGTTCCCATTCTTCAAGATCTTCAAGATTTCTTGAAGATTCCCGGGAAGAAATTTTTCTTTTCTGAATTTTTTCCCAAACAAGACAAGAAATATCTTAGGCCTTCACCGATCGGTAGATAACCGTCGACTCTGATACCACTGTTGGAACGAGACCAACACAACCGGAAATATCAAGAATGAACAAACAAGAAAAAAAACAGAAGCAACAAGGACACAACAGATTTACCCAGGTTCGGCCAAAATGTTTGACCTAATCCTGCCGAGCTCCTCCACAAGAACTCAATCCACTATATAGAAGAAGTTTTACAAAGAAAGATCCTCTCAAAAGAGAGATCAGAAACACTAACACAAGAACCCAAAGACAAAGAGGAATACCAAAGTGTTTCCCGTGAGAATAAGGAAATACCCCAGAAGAAATCCCAATTTCTTCCACTTTCTCACACCCCAAACACTCCTAAACCAAAACCCCTTTCACTCACCGTGTATTGGATTCTCTCTCCGTGAATCTGCAGCAATCTCTCCGATACAAGGAGAAGACTCTCTCTCGGATGCACACCGGTCCTCGATGCCCTTGAATCTGTTTTCATCCTTTCATATATATATGACCGAAGGAAGAGTAAAGTAGGCTCAGTATTATCTTGGACACGTGGAGTAGTGAAGAAGCGACTTGGTTAAGACAAAAGCGCTGCGTTTTGTCATCCTCTCCTTTTAGTTGTCGTTTCTTCCTTTCTTCTACTTCTTCTACGGGTGAACATTACATGATATACTCTGGGATTATTCCTCACAAAGCTCGTATGGGTTTGAGTTTGCTCCTGGTCTACCATGAGTATATATGTTAAGACATTAAGAAATAAAAAAGAAAAAAAAAACGAAAGAGAGAAGAACATGACCTAAATACATCAATAATTCTTAATTCTTGAAATAAAATAAAAAAGAAAGGAAAATATATCCTTGAGAGAAGAAAGCATCAAATATGATATGTAAAAACAAAATGATAGCCTTTTGCAATCACTTTTCCAAGGTAGTCTTAAAAATGATAGGGAGGTGAAAATAAAAGAGGTTTTTGTCTGTAGGTGATAATTCTATTGTAACTCTATACTGGTGGAGAATTTTTTCGGTTTTGGGAGGGAGAGAAAGACCAAGACAATTTGGAGAGCTTTGATTCTAGCTATTTTATATGTCATCTGGATAGAGATCTGGATAGAGAGAAATCATAGAATCTTTAAGGATAAGGAGATGTCTTTTGAAGATCTTTTTGACAGGAAGTTGACAAAGCTCAGGTTAATAGGAAGTTGATTATTTGCAGGCTATGTGTTTGAAAGTTTGGCTATGTTAATTATTTGCAGCTTCAATTGTTTGATCTTTTGCCATTTTTTACCATTCTGTTTCATTTTTACCATCCTATTGCAATACTAGCAAGAATGGAGATTGACACTCTTGTGGTTTCCTTTGCTTAACTCTTTGTTCATTATCATTTGCTTAAAAAAGCCTTAACTTGCTGATGATCAAAGATAGTAATTGTAAACTGTTTTGTGATGGTTAGCATGAAGAGAAAAAATTTATATGATTATTCTGGCATTTGGCATTTTTCATTAGATGAGGCAAATTTGTAAATTATATATTATATGCAGATCGGCAAATGTATGAAGTTTGATTAAATGCCATTTCTTAACTGCTTAGCTAATTCTATTAGTAATGGTTATATTAAATCAGTACTTTATAGTTAAAACATATTTTCTAAGTATCAAGTTTGATTATGCTAAACTGAAGCCTATGCATGCAAAGCGATCTAAGAATACATTCGGAGTTAGATATAGAGCCCCCTGAGTTGTTTGTTTATCTTTTTAATTGCTTGGATATTTGCTTTAAGTGACTATTTCGTTTAGCATGGAAGATTGAAGATTTTATTTTATTTTATTTGTTTTTTTCAGTTCTGCTTATAGTGTTATAAGCATGAAAAATGAATAACCTGCCTTGTTGGAACCTTTTTTATTTCTTGTTGACCCTGTTCATGGCTTGTGGTTGCAATCTTTTCTTCTTTGTTTAAACAGTTTGGGTTCAATATTATGGCCTTCACATCTTGTAATTTGTTTATTTCTGTTTTCTGTTTGTTGGAAACAGGATGGGGCAACCTTGATGCATTATGCGGTCCGAACAGCTTCCATTCAAGCAATTAAAATTCTCCTCTTGTATAATGTTGATATGAACCTTCCAGATAATACAAGTTGATAAGTCCATGTTGTTGCTAAGCCTTTGGTGCCATCTCAATGATCTTATAAGAGATATTTCCATTTCGTTTGTCCTTGCAGGATGGTTGGACACCGTTACATCTCGCTGTTCAAGCTCGAAGAATAGACGTCGCTAAGCTTTTATTGTTTTCCCTTGTGTGTGTGTGGATATATATGTTTGTGTTTACGTGTGTGTATATACTAGACGTGTGTGTGTGTGGACATCAATGAGTGTATTTTGAAGGGTGGTTTTCATGTGCTATTTTTTCTTGTGTATGGATATCAATGTGTGAATTTTGCTCATTTACGTAAGTGTGTGTATGGATATCATATGTTTGAAATGTTCTTTATTTATGGCATAAAGTTTTTCAATAAATTTATTATATTTTCTTACAAATTTTTAAGAAGAATCCTACCAAAATTGATAATTATGGTATATAGTTGCGTTATCAAGACTGCAATTGTCCTTGTCAAGCTTTGTAAGAGAGAGAGCACAAAATAATTCTACAACTCAAAGACTGCAACTGTCCCTGAGTAATTGTCACTAATGCTCCTTTTAGTTGTAATTATATTGTGATTAAAGAAATGAACAAAAAAAGAGAATTAATTATCATAAATTTATTGTTAAAAAATTCAAAATCATAGCATTATTTTTTTTTAAAGTTAAACAAGTATTTTTAAATACCAAACACAATTAGTTATATTCAAGTTTCATACTATGTCTATTTTGATTATTTTACATACTCATAGCATTTAATCTTAAAATTTATTAAACGTTATTATATTAATTTTAAAACCAATATAATTATTATAATTATAATTTATCAAATACTCAATTACTTTTTATAATAATTATTATTTTTTCAATATAACTAAAAATAATTTTTTTTAAATTTATAACACTACCAAACGTATGCAATTCCCTTACTCTTTTATGGAATGTGATTCCACGGGTTGTCTTACACGCGCGGGAATTGGGAATTGCACCAATATTTTACCGGCTGGTGCCAGTTTTGTGCACGGTGAAGTTTACTTTCACGAAATTTGAGGAGTAGCTTTGGTGATTATATTCCTGTGAGGGAGGATAGAATTTTCACAGGTGCATTTATGTAATTTTCTTAAGCAGTTATAAATTGTAAAGTTGTCATGGAGATAATAATAAAAGATGGATGTGATTGTATCGTAAGTTTGTGAGTATTGCAACATGATGAAGGAATGTCGTCGTTTGGAGACATTTGTATGTCATTATTTCCATTTCGTCCTCTTAATTTTATCTTGTAATTCATTATATGTTTATCTAATGGATATTTGTGATGACATATTAATTATGTTTTGCAAGCCTTGAGAAAGGATCGAAGTAATGCTTTTCTTAAATTTTGTGTCAAGAGCAATTTTTGATTAATCAAAATGGTTATTGATTGCACATATCAATAAGGGAGAAATTAGTGAAGTATTAATACTAGAAAGGTTAGAGTAGGAAAATATTAGGAAGTAAAGGGTTTTGGATCGTTAGGCTCTTATATAAAGTGAGAATTCCATTAGCAAGATCATTTTTTTCAATTTTTTTTTTATTATTTCTCTTTATTCAACCTACAATTTTTAATTTTAGCTTCTTATTAATTGCAGAAAACTTTTGCGACAATGTCCACCCAAATATGCACTATTTACTATTTCTCAATTATTTACCATTGACGTAAAAGGAAACCATTTACATTAAGGGTTCGTTTGGTTCTTAAATTCGAATCCCTGATTCGAATCATGATTCATGATCGCTACAGTATTTTCTCTCATAAAAAATACACGTAAATCGAAAATAGTTCAAATCACATTATTTGAATTCATGAACCAAACGGACCCTAAGAGATGCACCAAAAGACCTATATATTTGGACAAAGGGGGGTAGAAGTGGTGTGGTTTGGTGCAGTTTGAAGCATTTTTCAATCTAAATTAAAATCACTATTTTACGATTCAAAAAATTTCAAACCAACTCAAACCATTGAGGGTTGATTTAGAAGGAGGGATAAAATTAGGTGATTTAAATTAAAATTTAAATTTTGTGAGAAAAAATATTGTCGTAAAATATTTTAAATTCAAAATTTTTATGAGAAAAACGTTGTTTGAATCCAAACTAGGGTGGTTAAACCCATCCTCTAAACATATCTTAAAAATTTAGCATTTTATATGGGGTGGTTTAAGACTGTGGTTTAAAATTATTTAAGCACTTATCAAATTTCAAATTATTGTTTCAAGAAAATCATTAAAAATGAGTAAACAGTTTTCGTCCATTAGATTTGTATTCATATATTAAACTTCAGTATAATCTGAATAATATATATTTGTCGTCCTATAACGATAAATGGATACAATGAAACAAAATAAAAATGACATACAAGTTATCATAAAATCAACATTAAGAAACGAATACATCTTTGACCATTTGAGAGAAGTGTTACACTTTCTAGTAATTAACCTCCTCTAAAATAGGTGTCAAAACATTGATTAATGATTAAAAACCAAATGTACGATTTAACGGTTTGGACCATGTGAATTCTAATCGCTCCTTTATTGTGTTGAATCTTTCTTCAATTTGTTCGTTTAACGGTTGGTGATTTATTTATTTATTTTGCTCTGTCACTCGGTGTGAGGTTGCTCCGTGTTTAGGAGCTCCCACTATTTTGTTTTGATTTTTTGTTATCTATTTTTTCTTGTTGGTTTTATTATTGAATGATTTTTTTATATATAAAAAGTAACATCCGGTTAAATTAATTGTGATTAATTAATTAAATTTAATGATTAGTGTTAAATAATTTAAAATTAGTAGAAGATTCTCAGTTATAATTATCATATAAATGACTATTTTTCTTTAAAAAATGATTGTTTTAAAACTGACACGACTGTCACTCGAACAATTTTACCCATAAGCCTATCCTTATCAGATGCTCACCAATTCACCATTGGATCTCATTTGAATAAATATCATATGTCACATCATCAATATCAACGGTCCAAACACTATTTGTGGATGGAGTTACAATTTGGTGGAACTGTAGACGTGCCCTTTAAAGAATATAATCAAGAAGAATAAGGCTTAATAATTAAGACCTGTTAATTTTATCAATTTAAATTTATAATTTAAATTTTATTACAATAAATTTTTTTTAAAAATAGTTATATTTAATTTTTTTACTATAATAAAATTTTTTTTATATAAAATTACATTCAATTTAAATTAAAAACTCAAATCAAATCAATACTCTCTATACCTACCCAGAATGGTGTCTTCAACTGCTGGGCTCCCTCAGAGGCCCAGTTTTATGAGCAGTTCTAAGTCCAGAAAGCAGCAGGGGAAAAATATAGAGAAATGCCCTTCTACGTGAGAGCATAAAGATTTATGTTCCCATAAATCTTTTGTATGGTTCCCCCAATTTATTTAGGTTGGCGACCGTGCTGCTGTTTTGGGTTTTGTTGGGGCACCTTGGACAATAGCTACGTATACAACCATAAAAAAATGTGTCATACAAACACCACATGTATTGAGAGCCTGTTTATTATTGATTTAATTTTTAAGTAATCTTCATAAATACTCTTTAAAAGTGTATGAATACAACTTTTTACCCTTTATTTTTAATTCATAATATTTTTAGTTAAATAATTACACTAATAAAAATATATTTATCAAGAGTAAAGAGTAAAAATTCAGACTCGTTTAGAATTATGCACTTTTAAAAATAAATTCTCAATTTTTTTTCTTAAATTTTTTAACGGTATAATTTATAACTATAATTTTCAAAAGACTACCTATGCCTTTTGGTAAATACTATAATTGTTCTTTCATTTTTTATTTCACATATTAACTTAAAATGGGGTAGAGTTTTTCTAAAAAAAACGCAAAACTAAGAGGCAAATTAAGGGGCGGGCATTTTCGAACTGAGATAATTATATATATATATATATATATATATCTATTATGCAATGAAAAATACAAAAAAGGGAATGTCCACATGTACAATATTTACACGTAATTCCGTTAAATAACTCGTAAAGACATTCATATCCATTGTTAACTACCTTTAAAATTAGTTATACAGAAAGAAAATATTTAGAAATAATTTCAATAGCCATAAAATTAAGATATTAAAAATATTATTGAATTAAAGACATATCCTAAAAGTTTAAAAATATTGTTAAATTACTTCTTGCTAATTTTCTCGTCCCTCTCATATTGGGTTATTACAAAGAATTTGCATCAGCCCAATTTGTGAGCAGGCTTGGGCTGAGACAAGCCACTGTAAAAGACTCAAAGCCAATCTCATAGTATGTTCTTATCCTGATTGTAAATAAGGAGAAAGAGAAAAATAAGTTAAAATTTGAGATGAATTAAAATTAATAGGTTAATAATTTATATAAGTTAATAAATATGTTAAATTATAATTTTCGTCCATAACTTGTCTGATTATGAACCATAACTTGAAAAGTTATTATTCATAATTGTCCATAACTTGTCCGGTTATGAATCATAACTTGACAAGTTTGTCCATAACTTATCTAGTTATGAACCATAACTTGACAAGTTATGGCCTATTAATTTCTATAATTAAAAATTGGCCTGTATACTTTCTTAAGCTTTTCATATTGGCCTATTTTCTACTATTTTCCTTGTAAATATAAAAAGGATATAGGTTAATTTTTAGTTATAGAAATTAATAGGTCATAATTTATTAAGTTATAGTTTATAATTATATAAGTTATGAATAAATTATTCAATTATAATTTATAGCCAGATAAGTTATAAATAAAAATTGTGAATTATGGATAATAACTTGTTAAGTTATAGTTCCTAACTAGATAAATTATGGACAAAAATGGTAATTTGACATATTTATTAATTTATGTAAATTATTAACCTATTAATTTTAATTCATCTCAAGTCTTGACTTATTTATCTCTTTCTTCCATTGTAAATTAACAATTCAAACACTTCAATGTCCTTTGAAATTATATCCTGCAATGTAAACACTTCATGAACATAATTAAATAACTAATTATATATGCAATCTTCAATATTTACTCTGTATATAACAATGCGAAACTTATTATATGATTTATTAATATGTATATTACTGTTTTTTTTTTTTTTTTTTTTTTTTTTTTTTTTTTTTTTTTTTTTTTTATGAAATAGTAAAAAATAGGCCAATATGAAAAGCTTAAGAAAGTAAATAAGTATAATTTCAAGTTATACATAAAACTTTATTCTGATGTGTGATCCCGTTCGGAATGCTTTGGGCCTCATAAACGTAAAGATAGTGATTGTACCATCACAATGCATTCAGACTCACCTGTGAGGTTCCTGCCGATTTTGGTTTATTATTATTAATGGAATTTGGAATGATGCGAATGATTTCTTATTCCGTGGGACCAGATCCAATTAAAGCTTCTTCGAAAGGTGGAGAAACTTTTCAAGTATTTTCGTGATGCTCGTTTTGTTCTCCATATGTGTCAAAAATAAAAAAATAAAAATAAAAAAAGAAAAACTGCCTCAAAATATCAAAAAATTATTTTTTAAAATGTTGAGGTATTTGTATAAAATTATTAAAAAAACACATAATACTAAACATATATTTTAATATAACACAGGTACTAAATTAAAATTTTCCTTTTTACTAGACTTGTTGGCTGTTGCTTGGAGCCCTCCTTAAATTCACTCCATTTTCTTAAGCAAAATTATGACATGGCTGTGGTTAATAATATTGGGTTCATTATTGCTGATATTATATAGTGATATATTGGCCTCCTTTCAAATATTTGGGTGCAAAAAGTGGCAATTTGCCGTATCTTTCTATGGTTGAGACTTTGGTGATTTGTGTAGTGATAAATTTGATGATCATATAAAGGAATTCAGATTTATTATTCTCTTGGCTGTCATTCTACCAATTAATTTTCATTTTATTTAAATTTAAGAATCAAAAACATAAAAAAAAAAAAAAAAATTTAAAAATACTTAAGTAATTTACTAGGTGTCATAATTTAATTAAAAAACAGTTATTGAGACAAAAAAAATAAGATAACAGATCTTGATTCTAACAAAAAAAAAAAAAAAATTTTATGAGCATGTCTTATTCTTTATTCTTGATTTCGTAGCTTTTCTGTCCTTTTGCCTTTTTGTAGCCTTTTCTTTAACCGTTAATGAACTTTTACTTATAAAAAAAAAAAAAAAAAAGAGAAAAAAGCAAGAGATTAATTTCTATATTAACTCGTTTAATTTAATCAGGCGCCTGAAAATGTTAATGGCGCACTAGCTCTAGCTCCTTCTTTTCAACAATTTTAATTAACAAGACCAGGCATTTTAGTTAATTCCGACCAAAATTATAACAATGCTACTTTGGTGACGATTTGATGAGAACTTGGATGACGATGTATTTGTTTGAAAATCATGTCTAAAAGTGGTTCAAAGCTTTGATGATGGTTACTGCAAAAAAGTTGGCAAGCAATACAGTGATAGTTCAGAAAGGAGATTTCAGGATGGCCACCATATTTTTGTGTACCAAACGCTCAAAGCATAGAGATAGGGATATTACTTTATTGGTTGGCTATGGTCTATTGCTGACTTTTATATATCATATTATGTGAGAATTATGTGCTTGTAAATTACATCTTAAATTGGTCTCGTCGTTAATTATATGGGTATTTGTTTTCTCCTTCTCCTCTTCTCACTTTCATTCCAAATTTTAGTCCTTTCCCACTGGAGGGGGAGATTTTGGGAATTTCTCTCTCCAGTAGGATTTGTTCATTCTTTTTTTTTTTTTTTTTTTTTTTTTTTTTCTAGTGTCAGTACTATTTGGATGATGAATGAAATATGATTCCACTTATATATTTATATATATTCTATAATGGTGATAGAATTTTTTTTTTTCATTTATAGACCTTAATGATCTGGCTGTGATAATTTTTTTATGCTTACATTTTTGTAGCTTTTGAGTGTCAAAATTAGAAGATTTTAGGCGGACAAAGATGAACATGGGAATAGATTTATTATTGTATCAATCAAAAGAGCCTATATTCGAGGCTAAGGGCGTTTGGAAAGAGCCAAAATAATTTTTTGTGAAGCTTCATTTATCTCCTTTAAGGAGGTATGTGCAATGACTATTTTGTTTACTAAAATCTATCATTTCAATTTAATTTAGTTTTTAGATAAAGACCTATGCTTGTAATAATTGTTTCAATTGAACAAAATTGTAATCCTTATTAGAGAGAGAGAGAGAGAGAGAGAGAGAGAGAGAGAGAGAGAGAATAAGATTCTCATAACTACAATATATTCTTATTAAAAAAGAAAAAGAAGAAGAAGAAGAAGAGTCTCAGTTATAACTGAAGTGGATGTGCTACGAGTATTGTCAAAATAGTTGACGATTCTATAATGATGGCTATTCTCTCATACAAGTCAATGGATTAGTACTGTTTAAGTAAAGCAAGCCAGTTAGGCAACTGTTTCTTCTATGGAGTAAACACCAAATAGAGTTTGTTAATCCTACGAAACTTTTTGAGGAAATTATCAGCAATCTCCCAGTTTTATAAGTTAAAGCTATCTTGCATAAAATCGTCTGCTGCCAATTTAATTATTGGCTAAATGGTTTTGAATTTCTGCTTATTGCTTTATTAGTTTAAAAAGTTGATATACAGCTAAATTTTTTCTTTCCTTTAAATAGAAATTAATACCTAATACTTATCCAAGAAATTGGTAACCAAAAAAAAGTGATATAGATCTACATGACACACACACATTTATATATAATTAGTTTAGTGCTTATAATTATATATCTTAAAGAAAAACAGTGACAAGAAGATTTTGGAATTTAAAATACAGTCAGTTTCACGTTAAATGTCGATCGTCAACATGATTTTATTCATGAGTCTTAATTGAATTGCAAAAGTGGGACCAAAATAGTACTGCCCCCAAGTGGCACCCATATATTAATGTGAATGAGAAAGCATGCATTTTGATCCATGTACCTTACTTGTATATATACATGACAAGACGATGGTGATGATTAACGCGGTCGCAAATTTAACCTAACAATAAATCGACATTTTGTCTCTGATATTAAGGTTTAAAGTTCGAATTTCCTCTCAAACATGCCCGTTTGCATATGAAGGGACCGGCCGTTGAATTAGAAACACCGGGAGCTAGCTAATTAATTGGAATCAAAGCAAAGGCCAGAACAATTAATATGTTCATTAATTCTAGGCGTAGCGAGTAGAGAAAAATGAATATGATGATAAGCTTAAACTTCACTGGTTAGTCACATATGCATGTATTAATTATGTAAGTGATTTATAATATGTTGATTTCATTATGACCACAACATACCAAACCCAGTGGACCACAAAGTACTGATCATATCATAGACCAGTCTATGGAATCTCGTCCGATAGAGCTTAGTCGTCACAGCTTTCGGTGTCTTGGCAATATATAATACAAACAACATCCTTTGACATAGTTTCCAGTAGAATATTATATATATATATATATATATATATGTATATATAGATACATATATACATAAACAATATTATGAAATTATAAAACAGGTGATCAGGCTTGGTGATCACGTAATGGTTAACTACGTGTCAATATGCTTTTTCCTAACTACGACGTTATTATTATTATTTTATTTTTATTATTATTATTTTCTGATATTTTTCGGATATTGTATAATGTATCTAGTTTTCTGATAGTTCGGACATTTCGGATATTTTATTTTTTTATATTTTTTTTAAATGTATTTTTCGGTTGAACGTCAAAATTTATTCTAATTTATCATAAATTTTTAATTTTTTAAATTTTTTTTAAAATGTATCCCTGAATATTAAAAATTCAATAATTGAACAAAAGTACTTAAAAAATCTTAATTGATTAATTTTACCCTGCTTGGTCATGAAATTGACTTTTAATGGTTTTGTGATTAAATTATTTATAAGACCATTATTAAACAACAAATTTATGATAAATATCTTTTAAAGCAACAAAACAATTATTTCATTAATTTGAACAAAAACCTATGAATAGTTAAATAAAGTGTTTTAACTTGAAAACCTTAAACTACTGTTTTTGTCGCCCAAAAGTCTCAAGACAACGTCATAGTAATAAAATCCAAAGCACGAAATATTTGTTTAAAGCCTATATTATATGTTCATAACAATAATGAGAGAGCACAATTAGTACTTAAAAAAACATAATGATTATTATATTATCTACTTCCTCTCTCATTCACACACGTAATTGCTACCTTCAATTGTAAATTCAAAACAATATTTCAAAAGTTTATTGGAATTGTATTTCCAAAGTCTCTATCAATTAGGAGAGGGCACAAAATTGAGGCCGAAATATATGCAATTAGGTCAAATTGACAATTAATAAAGCTGGTAGTTATTGTTTGTTTCTGCAAAAGAAGTTGCTATTATTTTTGCTTTTACAAACTCCCAAGGTTCAATATTCCAACGGGAGAGTCAATTGCACGTGAATTTGACATGTTGCAAGTGGAATCCCAGTTTTCAAACTCCCATAAACACGTGGACCCATATGTTTGGGAACAATTTGATTAATTTTATTTTTTTTTTTTTTTTTTTTTTTTTTTTTTTTTTTTTTTTTAAAAAACATGTTTTAGCATGGGAAAGAAGAATAGAAGAGCTCAATTAATCTCCAATCACTACCACTCGATTCTCTCCAATGTGACTGGTTTCAAGTATTCCTCAGCTTTTCAAGTTGACTACCAGAAACCGCAAGGGATTGCTATATTATAATTCCTTGTCAATGTTTATTTAAAAAGTCTACTAAATATTCTATGTATTTCTTTTAAACACTAAGTTTGTTTCTTATATCATGCAAATGTTTATTTAAGAAAAAAATTGAAAAATAACCCTTACACTGGTTAGAATTTTTTAAAAAAATATATAAAAAGTATCCTCAGTAATTAAATAATATTAAATATCATTTTTGTAACACCAATTAATTTATAAAATTCATAATAAAGGAGATTCAAATTAAATGCACAAAAACAAATATATATATATATATCCTAAAAAAAGTAATCATACGTTATTTTTTAGTCGATTAATATATTTAAATTAGTATAATTTAATATAGAATAGTAAAGGAGATCTTGACATTTTTAAGGATTTAATCAGGAATATGTGATATTTACGTAAATTTGTAAAATACATGGACAAAGTTGATATTTCGGTAAATTGCACAAGGGATATTTAGGATGTTTTCCTCTTAATTATTTTATTTAGGTTACACAAAGATTGCTTTCTTGGAACGTTACTACAAGAAACATGGCTATTAGTGACGATAAAAAATCATTACAACAAATGCAAAGTCGTCGTATATGAAGTTTTAGTGACCATTTGTCGTCGCAAACTTGTCGCCGCATTTGATTCATCGTAAAAAAAATTTTTACAACGACAAGCAGTCGTCGTAATTATATTTGTGACGACAATCATCGCAAATGAGTCGCTGCAATTATTTCGTCAGTCACGTCATTAAGATAACATGGGATTGAGTTTTTGTAATGACATTTTCAAATTAAGTCGTCCTAAAAGATGAAGATTTAGCTGACTTGACTTATATTTTTTGCAACCACATTTATTGTTGTAAATAATATTTTAAATTTTTATTATTTTACTAATTAATGTTGTATATTAATATATATTTAAACCCAACATTAAATATAATTCATGATATTATAATGATAAAAAAGAATTAAATAAAAGGAAATAAATAATAAAAAATAGAAATAAAAATTATTATTGTAAAAAGTAATTAATAAAATAAAATAAAAATGTAATTATAGTAGAAATGGGCGGAAATACAAATTGTTATATTAATAAAACTCTAATCTCCTAAATTAGCGCATCACTAGAATCATCGTCGTTATCATTAGAAGGATTCGGAGGAGGATAACCTAGATAGACATACGTCATAAGAGGAGTAACAACTGGGAAAGTCATGTTGGGGTGCATTTGAGTGATGAAATCTTGCATCATTCTGACACTCTCGTATTTCTGGAAGTTTTGCTGGTAACTCTGTTGCAAGTATTCTTCTACGTGTGGGTCAAAACGTGTCGTAGAAGATCTTGCCGAGCGTGAGCTAGATGACGACGCATCCCCTTGATAAACTTTTTGTGGGAGTGTGCGACTCACTCTAGTCTTGTGTCCTCTTCGGGTGCTCAGAAACTACTCCATATAATATCTTCCTCGTTAACTGTTCATGCTGTAGATGATCCATAAGTAGCAGAATGCGTATGGATCTGCGTTTCTCTTTTTCCCTCCATCCGATGTTACAAATATTATAAGAAAAATAATTAAATACATAATGTAATTTAAATAAAAGAATATAATTAAACATTACGATTATATTTACAAAAGTCTGCTCAGCTTGGGGATTAACCTAAGTATCCCCACGATGATGCATGTCCCCCCAATTATCGATGCCGGACATCGGCTATTGAGTCCTTGTGGTAGACTGTATAGTAGTTTAAATGTATATGAATATAGTGTAATCGGTTACCAAATTAACATTTATATTGAATAAATTTTTAACAAATACTTACTTTCTTCTCACGATGTTGGGAGCACGAGAGCCTACCATGAAAACTTGACCAATTTTGGTTGCTACGATTAAGTTTATTGATCCCCGACTTTTTCTATTTATGATTACATTCAACGTTAGTAAAATTAACCTTTATTATATATAATAAAACAACATATAAAAGAGATTCAATTACCTGAAACTTGTCGGACATGAATCTATCACAACAATGACCCCAGTGATTTGGATTCCTGAGGTTTTTGAAATGGTAGGCCCTAACTGCACACTCATTTTGTAAACCACCAAGATCTTTAAAATAGTCATGGAGGTCACTTTTCCAATCCTTATAACATTTTGCAGCCTCCTTATCAACCCGGATACAATCTGACTTGGAGCTCGGATAAGAGATCTCTAAATTCATCGTAATGAATATCTTCTATAACTGTTTCTGTCTCACACATTGTCTCATGATCATCACTAATCTCAGCCACATCATTTAGCACTGCAACATTTCCTCAATAGGTTCACTGACAATTGCAGCAGCAGCACGTACTTCACATTGGTAAATCCATATGGTGTAACTTGTATTAAAACCCCATCGATGTATGTGCACTTTTACTGTTTCTGGTGCCAGCATCTCATGATTTCTACACTTGATACACAGACAACGAATACCCCCGGTTGAATTTGCATAATTCTTTCCAAACTCAATAAAAGCACACAAACCATCCCAGTACTCATCAGACAACTGATTCCTTAAATGTATCCAACTCTTGTCCATAGGCATCTCCACTACGAACAATTTATAAAGTTTTATCAAATTTTATGAAAATTAACATTAGTTTATTTGATTATTTTATTAGTAATGTAAAACTAATTAAAATTCAATCTAATTTTTTTTAATCATCAGATAAATTTCATACAAATTTCAATCTAATTACCACATATTCTAATTTCAATTCTAATTTACAATTCACAATTCTAAATCCAAAACTACAAACTAAATTCAAAATCCCAAACAAAACAACAAACCACAACCAAAATATCAAAATCAATTTATAAAATACCAAAATATTAACTCACAAAATCTAAACCCACAAACACCGGTGGTTGGAAAACGGTATGGCAGCAGCAGCCGGAAAACAACTACGATAGCCGAAAAAGTGAGCGGCAAGGGGGAGATGAAAACTTTACTTTTTTGGACTTTTTTCTCAACAAATGAAAGATTTGAGGAGATAACGATAATACTAAGCTATTTTCAGAGTTTTTGGAGGTTTTGGACGAAGAAAATCATAGAAAACTGAGAGGCTCACAAAAAAAAAAATGGCAAAAGGAGGTCTGCGATCGTGTTTATACAAGCCATTTTTTGCGACGAAAAATATCGTCGCAAAAAATATTAAATAGTTGTCGCAATTGTAAGAAAATGATGTCGTTCTTCTTCACCTCATTTATATTTCAAAGAATATTCTTGAGGAATATACCCACACTCTTTTTTTGCGATGACTTTGTTAAAATGTCGTTGCAAATAATTTTAAGGAAACCGCCAAAGTTTCCCCCTTTTTTTTGGAGACAATTAAATTCCCACTTATTTGTAACGATAATATTAAAAAATTTGTCGCTAAAGATAGTTGTACTTGATAGAATCTTCTGGAACCCTTTTTTTTTACGACACGTGTTGTTGCAAAGACAGTTGTTTTGAAAAGAATTTTCTAGAACCATTTTTTGTGACGACTTTTTAATATGTCATCGTAAAAAATAAAGAACTATCTGGAACCTTTGCGCGGGAAACTGTCAAATTTTTCGCCTCTTTTTGGCCACGTCACCGCTAGCTGTATGTATTGATATTTGTGACGACACGTTGTCACAAATAATGGACAAATTGGTGCCAAAATTATTGGTGCTATTCACTATTAGCGACGACATGTCATCACGAATAAATTGCCAAATGTTAGGGACGACATGTCGTCACAAATAGTGAAATTTTGTGCAATGACATGTCGTCGCAAATAGAGAATGCGACGGCAAATCGTTCAAAAATTTTGTTTTATAGTTAGCGACGACATGTCATTGCTCTGTAATTTTAACAACAATAAATGTCATTGCTAATAACTCTTTTTGTTGTAGTGCGTTGTCGTATAATGATACAAAACTAATTATAAGGCTGTCGACTTAAATTTTGGCATACGTACCTTTCAATCCTATCCTCAGCTGTATTTTTTTTTTTTTTTTTTTTTTCTTCTGTGTACAACAATGCTTCCTTTTTACATCAATTTCTATCTATCATATATATATATATATATATATATATATATATAATTGAACTTAGTTCGAATATCATATTAGAAGAAAACAGGTGGTAGGTAACTCGTAATTCATATGCAAAGATTTCACTAATAACGAAGGAAATTATTAGCTATACCGGTCTTAATTAGTAGCTATAATCAATCACAATTTTTAAGCGTTAGGATAATATAAAATATACAGATATATCTATTGATTGTTAATTAATATATTAATGTGCCAGAAATTATTCTGAGAGTTTTCATTCCATATGTCCTAATACCCACATCGTGGTACTATACAATATTGAAACTGATGTAATTTGAAAAAGACTTATTAAAGATATTTTTATACTTCTATTGCTAGTTGTAATAGAAAGCGAAATGGAATAATTAGTGTTATTATCAAAACTCATCATTAATACTCCCACTAAAATAAAAGAAGAGCGCATTCTAAAAATTATGTTAATTAATTATTTGAGGTTCGTAATTCGAACTAATTTCTTGTTAATCTTCTATATAAAAAAAAAAAAAAAAAAAAGGTAGAATTCTAGTTGTCACCCAATTTTCATGCATCGTATATAGAATTTTAAAAATAAAGAAAAATGGAATATAATGAATGATGCTCAGGGGAGAAGAAAGATGTTAATTTGAACTCAATAATTTAGTTGTCCCTTTCTCGGTAGCCAAGTGGTTATCATCTATTTTTACATTCAATATCAGTAGATCATGTCTTATAATCACAACAATCCAAAATACTAATTGACTCGTCCTTGCTAGCACTATAAACTTTGATAATAATAATAATAATAATAATAATAATAATAATAATAATAATAATAATAATAATAAATCTACGTTGCAAAAACCAAGTTGGCATGCCTGCAAGATTATCGCATGTTGTCCTAATTAACAAACTAACTTGCCGATTCAAGTCATATTTCTTCTTCATCTATATATATTTTTTGTCCAAGACCAACAAGATACAGGTAAAGCTAGTTGGAGGATGAGGGCTAGCTTTAGTGAGGTAGCACTCGTGTATTATATTCTAATTATACTTTATTATATATAGTATAATATGTATGTGGCTATATATATGTATGTATATATTTCATGTAATACAGATATCTGAGAAGTTTACAGTTAATCAATATTGTCCAATAAGCACATATTAACAACCTTTTTAGTATTTCCTCTCTGTTAAACTTTCGAGCAACTTGTTTCTCTATATTGAATTATTAAATGACCTCCTTTTTTTTTTGGTAGAATATTAAATGGTCTCTTTACAAATAGTGTATTTAGCGAATCTCACTAAGGGTTGTTCTTTTGGAATAAAACTCAGAAAAAGTTTGAATCCAAATTATAATTTTATTCAAGTTCATATTCTTTTATAAAATTTGAGTTTGAACTCGAGTTTGGGGCTAAATTTGAGTTCAAATTTTTTCTTGAACTTAAGTTCATGAACTCAAACTCAAGTTAATGAACAATATTTTTTCTATTCTTAAAAATATAATAACTTTTTCGTTTTAATTCTGATTGAGATAATTTTTTTCTATGCATTCGCAACGAAAAGACGAATAAAACCTCATCCATATACCCTATTAAAATTTTTCATTACTATTGAGTTTTTATTAAAATACTATCTATAAATTTAAGTTTTGACACGTTCAAACACAAACTCAAAAAGATTTTCAATTCAAATCATAATTCAAATGTACACATCTAAACACAAACTCAAATTACAATTTTAACTTAAATTATAATTTAAACTCAACTTAAAAATATCACTCAAATCACCCTAACTTAAAAATATAAAGGAACAACCCAATGACTCTCAACATCCAAATATGAATCTAATGTATATACTAATTTCTCTTTTTTTTTGTTTTTTGTTTTTTTGTTTTCTTTGCGTGTGTTTTGGCAACGACAGGCAATATTCATGATTGTGACGGCCAAATATGATGATGCATAGAATTTTAACTAGCTATAAGTACTTTTCCCCGAAATTTTTTTTTTTTTCCTGCTCCCGAACTATTTGCTCAATTGTACGTATTTTTTATATAAAACTTAATATTTCTAGACTACCACTTTAATTGATATCAACTTTTCCATTAACTTAAGGTCTGTTTGGTTGGAAAATTTATTTTTCGATTTGAATTATGATTTGTGGTTCGCTACAATGATTTTTCTCACAAAAAATACACGTAAATCGAAAATAGTTCAAATTACATGATTCGAATTCCTGAACCAAACAGACCCTTAATTGTCATTCTTTTGTAATTAGTGAGTGTTTAAAAAATTATTAAATCAATTAATGACTAATAAGAGATTGTATTTTATAAGTGAAAAAATGACAAATAATTGTTACACAAAATTTATGCATGAGAAGTAATATAACTTTTTTTTTTTTTTTTTTTTTTTTTTTGCTATAAGTGATTTCATAACTCGAGGCACAACAGCCCCAAAAAAGAGTACAAATAGCACACCATTGATTGAAAAAAGGTAAAACAGATGAACCAACGAAAATTACAAAACCAACAACCACCAAACTGTAGAAAAACAAACCAAGATAATAATAAACAACAGCAAAATACATACAAATTAGAGCTGTAAGTTTAAGTCAGATCAAATGAGTCGGTTTAACATTTATTATTATTAGTTTAACATTTCACAAATTACACCCTAAACTCAAAACATATTAATCCAATAAAATATATTTTATTTATGAAAGTCAAAAGAATATAATAATTGCATTATGTTTGATTTTTTTTTTTTTTTTTAATTGCAATTCGTATATATTATAGACCTATTATTTTTTCTCCATATTAAACCAAACCATAAAGCAAAATTAACAATGTGGGACATAAAAGAAATTGTTTTCATTTTATGAAAAAAAAAAAAAAAAAACGATTGTTGAAAAAGAAGAACAAAGAAACAAAGAAAACAACCCATTGTTTAGATGGAGGGAGGCAAATTTAAAAAAAAAAATGAAAAGGAAAATGACATGACATTTAAATCCTTCCACTTGGTAAAAAGAATTCAACCAAATGGTATCAAATTAGAAAGAATATAAAAAAGACTTTTGTTTGATTGGAGTTATGGAAAAGACCTGAATGAAAAATTATGTTGTAAAATAGACAATGGAATGGAATGAAAATAAACTGTATTTTGACAAAAATACTCTTGATTAATAATCTAAAATAATTTAATATTTTATTAATTAAAATAGTAAACAAAATAATTTAATTATTAAAAAACTTTCATATTTGAAGAATAATAATTTAAATACTATATCAACCAATTGTAAAAAAATAAGTTTAAAATTTTAATAAATATTTAATATTAAATATATTAAATAATAAAATTAAATAAATAATATTATTAAATATATTCAAATAATATATTAAATAAATAATAAATTAAATATATTAAATAATATTAAATTATTAAATAATAATTTTAAATATATTAAATAAATTAAATAAATAACAATTTTAAATATATTAAATAATAATTTTAAATATATTAAATAATATTTATGTTAAATAAATAATAATTAAATAATTTAAATAAATAATTTTTTTAAATATATTAAATAAAAATATATTTTATTTATGAAAATAATAATAAAATAAATAAATAAATTATGTTTGATATTAAATATATTAAATAATAATATTAAATATATTAAATATATTAAATATTATTTTATTAAATTAAATTAACCATAAAGCAAAAGATAATGTGAATGGGAATTGAAAAGAAAAAAATTGTTTCCACAACCCCTTGGAAAAAATGAAAAACGATTCAAAATGAGTGAAAAGAGAAAACCCTTTCTAACTCAAAAATAAAAATAAACAATAAAATTCTTTTGAAATAACTTTTTTTTTCAAATTAAAAAAAAATAAAAAGGAAAATGACATGACATTTAGTGCAGAGTGAATAGCGGAAACCCAAATATGCTTTTCCATTGTTCATTCCACCCACTTTCACATTATTATGCGGTAAATAATGGCGGCGGGTTTGGAGTTCATTTCCAACGTCAAATGCACTTTTCAACACCATTTTGGCGTTCGTGCGGAGATGCTCTAATAAAGAAAAATTGATGAAGGAATTACACTCTAACCTGCAGCCATAAAGCCTGACCATCCTTACGTGTAGCCGTTACTTAATTATATAATTTTAAATTTAATTTAAAATATCTATATACGGATTTTTTTAAATGAAATAATAATTTCATAAAACATATTAATAATAACTCATAAAACATTGGTCGTATATAGAATTAATTCTGTTTTTATTTTTTATATTTTTTAAAAAAGAAAAAATAAAAAGTTTTTAAAACGGTATTTAGCGTAATAAAGATAAAAAATAAAAATAAAAATAATTTTTTAGTTTAGTGTAAAAGGATAGAGAAATAAAAAACGACTTTTAATTTTTTTTATTTTTTTATTTTTATTTTTCTCTCTCTCGAGCAAAGAGAGAGAGACACACACACATTAATAGTTTTTTATACTGAAAATAATATCTTAATAAAACTATCAAATACATTTTTAAAAAATGAGTTATGTCTGAGATTCAAAACGTTTTATTTTCATTTTCATACAAAAAATAAAATCATTTTAAAATAAGTTCCAAATGTGCCTTTTATTTTTTATTATTATTATTTTTTTAAAAGGAACTTATAGACCAATATTAACTATACCAATTGCTAATACTGCTTTAGATCAATAACAATGCAAATTATGCGGACATTTAGATATATTAACCTCTTCCATGTGAGTGTCCTGGCCGGCATGTGAAATACTCTTTTCTTAGGATTTGAGAAATGAAACCATAACTCATACTATTATAAGTAGTTGAGTATTGAGATCTTGAAGACAATCTTAACTTAGACATTGTGTAGACTGTAGATGTAATATTGTCTGCTTTTACGTTTTTATTTTATCTAATTAGTATGGAAATTGAAAAAGGCAAAAAGATTTTTATATCTACTTAGAATATTTCCTCGAATAAAAAATGACACTTTATTATATGTACGTCACTCCTAAAGAAACAATAAGCTCATGCATTCAAATGCCTGGAGAACGAAGCCTAAATAAGTCTGGAATTTTCATATGATCCTAATTCTGCTCATTCATATATAGTTTATGGATGCATGGGAGATCTAATCAATTAACTGGATTATATGCTTGTTTATAACCCTCGTCGTGATATCATTAATTTGCATGGTATGTTTAATTAACGGTAACATATAATTGCTCTCACACGCATAATCTTTATGTATATTATACGTTTATCATAATTCATTCGGGCTTGTCTTTGTCTGTTTGGCTTGCGTTGGCTAACGTTATCATTATTATTATTGATGTTATTATCTTTTTTTTTTTTTTTTTTTTTTTTTTTTTTTTTTTTTGAAGTTCCTAACGTTCATTTTGGATCTCTACGTTATAGTACATTTAAATTTCAAGTAGCTCTTTTAGATATTTTTCAGTTTAATGTTTGTCCCTATTTTCTATTATTCATTTCCCATGTCTAAGTGAAAGTCGTAATGAGTGAAATGGTGATTTTTTTTTTTTTTTTTTTGGGTGAAATGATGACGTTTTGATTAATAGAAAACGGCGAAATATACTTAGAAATAAAGATAGAGGCAAAACGCCGCCATACAAATTTAAGATAGAAGGATGAAATGAGTAAATGGAAGAGTTCCAGAGTGAAAGGTCACGGTAAAGGGCATAAGTGAATCGGTAATAAAGTTGGAACAAGATTGATAGAATCATGTACTAAATCGAATGGCTTAGAAAAAATTTTAGGCCTCATTTTTTTCACAGTTTGAATCATAATTCAACATTTTTATTAAAATATTTTTTCTCAAAAAAATTTAAATATCAACTGAAGTTTTTCATTTAAGACTATGAAAAGAACACTCCCGTTAAGGTTCGGGTGGGGTGGGATTTGAGAGGAAATTGTGGGTTTAATTCTGTATTGTATATATATAAAAAAAAAAAGAATACCCCTTTCCAGATCGACAGTCAAGATGGAAATTAGAAAAAGTTTGCGCGTGATTCTCTGACAATAAATAAGTAATGAAAAATGCTGGGGTCACTTGAAATATTACTTTCTTTCTTACTCTCTATGTTCTCTTAGTGCAATGTGTCAACTTACTTCCAAAAAAAAATGAAATCTTAAGTATAGATTGTTCTTTTAAAATTTATTACAAATTTGCCATTCTAGAATTTTATAACATTATCCTTGTATTATTTCTAAGTATTTGCTCTCCTTTTTTTTCCCGCATTGTACGTGTAAGTTTAGAATTCGTGATATAAAATATAGTAATATTATTAAAATTATTAATACAATTATAATATTGTAAAACATATGATAAGATTATATAATAAACAATAATATTTCAGTTATAATATAATTAAAAATTACAACTATATTATACTATATTATAATATAATATATAATTATATTATACTTAATAAATAATTATGATTAATACATTATGTTATAATACACTATAATAAATAATAATATTAGAATTATAAATTATATCAATATTTATGTAATTATTATATTATTATTAATATAACATACCATAATCATACTAATACAATATAATATAAATACATATTATATAATAAAATAATAATATTAGAGTTATTAATATAATTATGATATTATTGTTGAAAAATAGCTTGTTAAGCCATATTAAAGGTCCATTTTGAGGCCTATTTTGGAAAGGGGCCCAATTAGATTTTGGGACGGGTCTCGAAGGATTTGCGTTCTCCGTCACGAGGAGATCGAAATCGATTATTCATACACTTAAAATGGATATTCGGTGAATGAAAAATTGATGTTCTAAGTATGTCACTTGGTGTGGTTAATGTAGTTAGAAATTGTAAAAATCTCACATCGGCTAAGAATGAAGCCTTGGTGGTGTTTATAATTGATTGCACTTTGAAGCCTAGGTAAGCATGTATACCAGAGATGCTCTCTCACGTGCAGGAGGGGGGGTGCGAATCAGGGTCCCGGCAGGTTAGGGGCCCAATGTGTGCGCCCGCAACCTATGGACATGAATGCCAGATTGAAAAACTGCAGACACGAATGCCGGACCGGAAAACCCGCTCCCAGCGGGTTATGATTTCAAAAAAATGCAGCATTATCCATCATTATTGCCTGGTTTATGGACATTTAACCTTCGAATGAAGGCATACCTTGGAGCAGGTTTATCAGGGGCTCTAACCTCTGGTTTAAACACCATTAATCCGAGAATAAATCCGGATTTATACACCATAATGTCATGGTGTAACACCAATATTTTAGAGCCCATATAAAGGCCATACTCCACATGAACAAATACAAGAATTTTTGTGTATTCTCTTCCCCTTTCTCTCGAGCTTCTTCCTGTTTCTGAGTTCTATGTGCATTTTTCTCTTGTTGTGTGTTTTTGGTGATAGAGGAAAGGTACAATTCTAGTTTGTTAATACAGTTCCGATAGTGTGTCATTCTACTGTCGTTGTATCTTGGGAGACTGACGTCCAATGTTACCTTAAGCACTCGATGGAGGGGCCAAATCTGTTTTAAGGAAAGTGTGGTTCACATGCCTCGACATTCTTGTAATTCATTCTTGAGTTTGGTAGAAAGGTTGAATTCGTGTTGTAACGATTTCATTCTTTTGTTCTTCCATAAGTTGTTGTTCTTCTTTATATTATCTATATTTTTCCTTATAGATGACATAATAATTGTAGGTCGCAATGATCAGATGGTCAAATCTACCAAACACATGTTGAACTCAAGATTTGACATGAAAGATATGGGACTGGCTGATATGATTTTGGGTATCAAAATCAAAAGGGTGCTTGATGGTCTCATATTGACTCAGTCACATTACGTGGACAAGATACTTGAAAAGTTCAATAAAGATAATTCTGGTATAGCCACAACTCCTATTGATATAAGTCAACATCTGTCTAAAAACATAGGAGAAAGCATATCCCAGGTGGAGTATGCTAGAATGATTAGCAGTCTGATGTACTTAATGAGCTGTATAAGACTAGATATTGCCTTCACTGTAAATAGATTGAGCAGATTCACAAGTGACCCAGGAAATGACTACTGGAAAGCAATTGTTAGAGTATTGGGGTACTTAAGATATACTCGTGACTATGGACTGCATTACATAAGAGAACCTACTGTTTTAGAAGGATACTCTGACGCAAGTTGGATATTTAATACGCAGGATTCTAAGGCTACCAGTGGATATGTAATCACCTTGGGTGGTGCAACTATTTCATGGAAATCCTCGAAGCAAACGGTAATAACTAGATCCATGATGAAAGCTGAGTTTGTGGCTTTGGATAAAAGTGGCAAAGAAACTGAATGGCATAGACATTTCTTGGAGGATATTCTGGATTGGCCAAAACATGTACCTGTAATTTGCATACACAGTGATAGCCAATCAGCTATTGGTAGAGCACACAATACAATGTATAATGGTAAGTCTAGACATATACGTTGTCGAGATAATACCATTAGACAATTGATCTCAACGGGAGTCATAGTAGTTAACTATATAAGGTCGAAAGAGAATATTGCAGATTCACTGACCAAAAAGACTAAATAGAGATCAAGTTGAAAAAATATTGAGAGGAATAAGACTGAAGCCCATGAAATAAATAGGTCGAAGCAGTGGAAACCCAACCTAGCTAACTGGAGATCCCAATATCTAGGTTCAATGGGACAACTAAATTATTTAGACTAGCTGAGTTTACTGTGGAGGTAACCCTAGCCTATTCCTATGATGATAATAGTGAAACTTGTACGAGAAGAGGTTAAACATTGATTTTTAATGATTCTTATGCGTCGGATACATCAGGAATCCGAGCGGAGTAATACGGGTTACTTTTCATTAATAAATCACCTATGTGAGAGCGAAGTGGGGCCGCTTCAAAGAAGAATTGTGATGGCTCAATTCTTTAGAAACTCTTCCAGAACCAGGTAGATGTTCATGGCCAAAATGAACATAACCATGAGAACATAACTGTGTTAGGAAGATGTCTGTGTGAGGTATAATAACGTTTACATGAAGGCAGAACAGTTCAAGGACATCGCGTCTACTGGTCAGCCAGTAAAGTTTATGTATTCTTACAAGGGAAGGTTCAAAGGGTAACGCCTACATATCCTTTGCATGCATCGACTGCAGAACTCTACCACCGTGTCGAGTATGAGTTTTTCTCGTCGCCAGTCAATTTTCATTCATGTGGGGAATTGTTGGAAAATGGCTTGTTAAGCCATATTAAAGGTCCATTTTAAGGCCCATTTTGGAAAGGAACCCAATTGAATTTTAGGACGAGTCTCGATGGATTTGCATTCTCCGTCGTGAGGAGATCAAAATCGATTATTTATACACTCAAAATGGATATTGGGTGAATAAAAAATTGATGTTCTAAGTATGTCACTTGGTGTGGTTAATGTAGTTGAAAATTACAAAAATCCCACATTGGCTAGGAATGAAGCCTGGGTAGTGTTTATAAGTGATTGTACTTTGAAGCCTAGGTAAGTATGTATACCAGAGAGGCTCTCTCACACGCAGGGGGTACGAATCACGGTCCCGACGAGTTAGGGGCCCAATTTGTGCGCCCGCGACCTGCGGACACGAATGCCAAACCGAAACACCCGCTCCGTGCAAGCTTCATTTTGCAATTTTCTTTTTTATTTTTTCCAATTGAAATCTGAAACTGCTACATTAGTGTAGGATTTCAAAAAACTATAGCATTAACCAGCATTATTGCCTAGTTTATGGACATTTAACCTTCGAATGAAGACATACCTTAGAATAGGTTCATCATGGGCTGTAACCTCTGGTTTAAACACCATTAATCCGAGAATAAATATGGATTTATACACCATAATGTCATGGTGTAACACCCGGATTTTGGAGCCTATATAAAGGCCATACTCCACATGAACAAATACAAGAATTTTCGTGTATTCTCTTCCCCTCTCTCTCGAGCTTCTTCCTATTTCTGAGTTCTTTGTGCATTTTTCTTTTGTTGTGCGTTTTTGGTGATAGAGGAAAGGTACAATTCTAGTCGCTGAGACAATTCTGATAGTGCGTTATTCTACCATCGTTGTCGTTGTATCTTGAAAGACGGACGCCCAACATTACCTCAAGCACTTGCCGGAGGGGACGAATCTGTTTAAGGAAAGTGTGGTTCACGTGTCTCGACATTCTTGCAATTTGTTCTCAAGTTTGGTAGAAAGGTTGAATTCGTGTTGTAACAATTTCATTCTTTTGTTCTTCCGTAAGTTCTTCTTCTTCTTTGTATTATCTATATTTTTCCTAACAATTATTTGTTGCAATGTTACAACTATATTATATTATATATTATATAATTAAGATATAAAATATAATAATATTTTTTAAATGTTTAAGATATACAATATAATATATAATATATTATTAAGGATATTAAATAAATACATTATAATATGTGACAATATTATAAATTAAATTGTATTATATTATATCATATTATCATATTATTATATCTATATTCATATTATTATTAAATTATGATATATTATATTATAATATTTTTATTATGTATTATATAATATTACATATTATAAGATATAACTACTATATAATATATTGCAATTATATTATAATATTCAAGAATAATTATAGAAAGAAGCGAAGAAAAGAGTTTAGAATGATTATTCATCTCATATGAAGAAAGAATGATGACTCACCTAAAATGGATGAATGAAAATGACTATTCATTTTTTTTATAAATCCAACTAAATATTAGACTTAGATTTCATTTCCTTCTATTCATTTCCTTTCCACGTAACCAAACGCACTTGAAAGTCACTTAAAATAAAGAAGAGTATTAAGTATTATAAGCAATAAGCTTTCAAAATACGTGGAAGATTTGAAGTTTGAACCAAAAAAAAAAAAAAAAAAAAAAAAAAAAAAAAAAAAAAAAAACGCTACTCACATAATGTGTTACAGCCAATCTTTAAGTTAAGATATTGCTATCTACAGTTATTTTTTCTAATAATCTTTGTTTGCTTTTTACAAAAAAAGGCAGAAGATAAATAGGTTTTTTGCTAAAAGGGAAAAAAAAAAGGTGTTAGTTCCGTTGGTTTCTTATTTTGATGCTAATAAACAATGACAGATCTGTAATAAATTGCAAAAGAATGGTTTAAAACTAAGGTTTTATTTATTTATTTTTTAAGTGAGATGAAATACGGCAATAATGTAAAAAAAGAGTAAGAAAGAGAGTGACATTTTAAGTGACCATAACGTTTCTTAATAGGTAATTAGACAAGAGTAGAAAACTTTTAAAACTTTTTTCACTTTTTAAACTTTGAGACCCTGCTAAATTGATTCTTGAGAGAGACATGAGACTACGATCACCAAATCACTGTTATTATATAGTAAGCATTTGAGATTGAAAATTAAGTCTTTTGTAGTTGATTGGGGTAGATCAGAAAACCGTTCTAATATGCTCTCTCAAAACAAAGCAAGTCGATTCCCGTTCAACTACTCAACATCTTCCTCTTTAATTTGGATCTTTTTATAATTATAGGGTATCTTATCTGTGGTAAATGTTTTTAAACCTTAGATTTAGTCAAATATCATATCAATATGTAAAAAATACACAAATAATCTAATATAGATATGATTATTTAAATTTGAACCTTACGAACTTTTCATACAATACAATAGTAACATTCTCATTTATCTTTTTCAAAAAAAAGAAAAAAAATCTAGCTATAGTTGACTGTCTCTCTCTGTATAGCACAAGGAAAAAGATTATCAAAGAGATGATACCAATCAAAGGAAGAAAAAGGAGTACAATGAATCTGCGCTAGGTGAGCAAAATATATATATATTTTTATATATATAGGCTTAGTCTTAGTCTGATAAGCACCCATTTACTGTTTAATTGGATAATTTATACCATAATTTAAAATATAATTCATGATTTTTATAGTATTTTTTTCATAAAAAATACACATAAATTAAAAATAATTTTAATCTCATAATTTTAATCTAAAAATTACTAGCCATTTGATCAAAGTGCAAGGACGAAATTTAATGGATGGAGCAAAAGGATATTTCCATATATCTCTAAAGATCTTTTCAATGTAAAAACAATAAAGTAAAAGCAAAAATTAACAGAATTTTAGGGTTTTTTTATACCTAAATTTACTCTCTAATTTAAATCATAATTCGTGAATTATTACAGTATTTTTTTTATAAAAAATATACATAAATTAAAAATAATTTTAATAACATAATTTAAATTAATAAATTAAATAGACCCTTGATGAAGATAACGAGGGACTGATAATAAAAGTGCATTATTTGAATTATTATATTAATATTAGATTAAGAGTCTATTTGATTCAGGGATTTGAATCATGTGATTTAAACCATTTTCAATTTACGTGTATTTTTTATGAGAAAAATTATTATAATAAATTACAAATTATAATTTGAATCGGAGACAAATCTCTTAATTAAACGGACCCTAAATATATAAAAAAAAAGGCGCGCGTTAGAAAGAGTCAATCAGTCTAACAGTATTATAAAAAAAAAAAAAAAAAAAAAAACACTAACATTATTATCTATCTCTCTTTTCTACCAAAATCTCTCTCTCTCTCTCTCTCTCTCTCGGTATGCGGTGGGGGAGGGAGGTCAGTTGTTCCTCAAATAAGTCAAAGAATCCAGCTAGCTAAGGGCCGTTTTCCTAAGAAACATGTACGATTGTTGAATTTTCTTACTCGAATGACGTTATAACTCACACAAACAGTCCCACGTACCCACTCCAGTCTTTAATAACGCAGAATCCGATAACTCACAAACCTGTTTTTATTTATCTAGTTTTTGGAATATTCAAGAAAAGAATAGACGAACTAAAGAAAGAAGAACAAATTTTCTTTTCTAAGCAAATATAACTATGTTATCCTTTGCATTGATGTTGGCTTAATATTTATCAAATATCATACGTGTTCAAATGAGTCGATTATACGCTATATACATATATATTTTATATAATATATATTATAGGCGTCTTGCTACTGTTGGTTTTTAGGTAGAATTTTGATGAACATAATCTTATAATAAAGTGGTCTTAACTTATAATATAATTGCTTTGATACCTACCGGTCATACAAAAGATTCCGAAGTAACATGGAAAAATGTTTAGTAATTAATTAACTGCGGTTTACTATTTAATTTTGTGGACAGTTCATGTGTGCTTGATTATAATTTAGTTTACGCCAAGTTTTTTTTTTTTTTTTTTTTTTTTTTTTTAATTATTGAGCAATTGAAATTTTTAAAGCTAGTAAACTTTTTTTTTTTTTGCTAATCAAAGCTGGTAAAACTTTATAGCTCGTTATATCGCAAGTCAGCACGTTTGGTTCATAGATTCAAAACCATAATTTAAAATTTTTTTAATTTATGTGTATTTTTGTGACAAAAAATACTATAACGAACCACGAATCTACCAACCAAAAGCACGCGCACAATTCAACACAATCAATAATTTCCATAACTAGTTCACAAAAACTATCATATAATTACCTATATGGCTGTATCATATGCTCATTTAACTGCAAATTAATTATATACCTTTATCATTAAGTAAAAGAAAAATAACTTGATTTTTTTTTTTTAATAAACTATTTAAATCCACAACTTTTCAAGGTGTTCTAACAACTTTTCAAGGTTTTTATTTCATGTCTAACCTAGCTATTCAAGTGAATAAAGTTTATTTTAGGGGTTATATACATACTTACAAAGGAATGTCAAGGGCAAATAATTACTCTAATACTAATGGTCATAGTCAGAAATGATAAATTTATATATAGAAAGTGAAAAGAAAAAGAAACTAAAAAACAGTAAATTATTGCCTGATTATGTCTTCTGCTTAGAGAAATGAATGGCATATAGCGTGACATGATTTTTGCATTATTCCTAGTCAATGTGTATCGTCACATGTCACATTAATTATTGTTCAACGACTGTCGTTGCTATCATCATTGACGAAGTAGTAATACTCTTTTGAATTTTATAAACTTTATCTCTTTCATCATGGTCATAATAGTAAATGGCATTCCCCAAAAACCATGGTAGCTAGTTAACAGTAATAATATTTTCTATTAGGGTTCTTATTATCCGAAACTTTTGACATTGTGTCTGTGAGTCAGGCGTTTTAACATTTTGTTCACATATATATATATATATATATATATATATGTGCTTTGTTGGTCAAGTAATTATACAAGAAAATTAATTATTTTTCATACTATACGTGTCTACAATAAGATGTGCTCAAACCTCCATCTTTTGTATGTATTATCCAAACAACTAGAATAAAAAGTAAAAGCCATCCAAAAACAAACCCGAAATTTGATCCAAATAATTTATACCTATTAGAGTAAAATAAATTATATTTGAAGAGCGAGATATAATAATGGATGCAATTAGAAAAGAGCCAAGCACCATGGTGTTCGTTCACACTTTAGAAAGAGCTCAAGTGGGCCAAACCTGGATACGATTTGATCAGCCCATCTTTGTTGACTCAAGGAACTAGTAGAGCCACCACCTTCACAGCCACAATTCGACAAATCAGAGAAAGTCTTTTGAATAAATCCGCCCATCCTCTTTTGTATTTATCTCACTGACTTCCACGAGGATTGGAAAAAAAAAAAAAAAAAAAAAAAAAAACCTTGTCCTTTTCATGCTTTTATAAATAAAAATAAAAATAATATTAAAGACACTAATTCAAAAATTAATTGATATAATATATGAGTATTTATTTTTATATTAATAAGTGTTTAAAATATTATTATATCAATTAATAATAAGATATTATATTTACTAATAAAAGATCATAACTCACATTTTACGTCAGTTAATATGTAAAAGTTGAGATTTAAATTGTTGTCCCTAACATTACTCATAAAAAAATTAGTTTTATATTAAAATAGAAAAAAAACAGTAATATTCATGAATAATAATATTGAAATTAATTGCATTTTTTTAAAATTTTACTTTATTTCAATATTTCACGTCTCTGAATAAAAACGGATAAGCTACATTAGCTAGTGAGCCATTACCAATATTCTAGCAGTTTCCCCAGTTACTATATATGATCATCATTCTTATAAAAGGTTTCTACACTGTGTTTTGAGGTTGTAATAAGTAGCATTCGCGCTTTGGGATAAAATATTATCTAATTTTTCTATATATATATATATATGTGCGTGTATATATATATATATATATATATTCATCTTTATCAACCTAAGTTTTTCAAATTTAATTGATCTAGCTACGTACCTGTACTTGTCATGAAAATTTTGTTAGAACTATGACAATTTATCGTATTTAAATCATTTGTTTAACTTTTAGTGTCTAAACTATCATACGGTAAATATGATTTAATAAGAATCATGAAAAAGCTAATTAAAGAACGTTTTAAAGTTTTAAATAATGTAACATAATGTGCTTGATTAGATACTATCTTAAACATTAAAATTAGATAGATGATTTGAATCTTAATTTAGTTTGTCAGAGAGAACCTGACAATCTATAGTTGGTTAATTTGTCTCAATTTATGTGATGTGATCTGATTGCATTTTTTTAATTTAGTCTCAATCTCTGTATTCTGGAGCAGAGTGAATTGACCACAATAAAGTTGGCAAAATTGTATAGCATTTACACCACAAACTAGGCCATTTTATCCAAATGCAGCAAAGGGCTGGCAATGTTAATATAAGAAGGCTACCAACCAAAAAGTTTTCAATGTATCCCAGAAGCTAATTTGTTGAAATGTCAAGGTGAATTATAATTTGCTCCCTCTTTTTTATTCCCACCCCCCCCCCTCTTTTTTTTTTTTTTAGACTGTGGCTAAAGAATTGTCCCACTTTTATCATAGACAAATTAGAGCACATGCCTAAAGTAAGTGTTGTTAAGCAATATGGTCCCTTTTTTATGCCTATATTTTATTTTATTTTTGCTGCCGTTTTTTTTTTTTTTTTTTTTTTTTTTCAATCCGATTGAAAAGGAAACAACTATATATAGGAGTATAAATAAACAGGCGAAAATGATCGTCAATTAAATTGAATAAAAATACTGAACATTAGTTGACTAGTCTTCTAAGTATGCAAAGCACTGAGTTGAAGTTGCTCACTAATTAAGTAGTTAGAAATATGGAAATGTGGGAAAATTAATTTTTTTTTTTTTTTAAAATACTGATATAATAAATGTCCCAAAATTTGTTAAATTGAAAAAAACAGTTGTTTTTAAGATATCAAGCAGTTAAGTGAGTCAATCAGTCACTTACTAATTGATCGATATAATAATGTTTAACTAATTTCAACCAATATGATTTTTTCTTTTTTCAAAAAAAAGCAGACATTTTTTTTTTCCCAAGAACATGGCCAAAATCGGCCACCTGTCTTCACCTAATTTCTCTTAGAAATATTATCACTTATGTTTTCTATAGTTTGTTCATTATTCATGTAAGCAATAAATAAAAGTTTTTTTTTTTTTTTAATGTACTAAAAAAGTTGAGAGCATTATTTGAACTTTCTATATTGCCTTTTTTTCGTGAGCCAAAGAAAAAAAGCAATAATATATAAAGCTAAAATAATTATCTCAACTTTTACTTATCACGTACATGAATAATGTTCAAACTATAAAATCATGATCGCACCCGTGTGTCTGTCATAGGCACAGGTTTGTCCCTTTTTTACGCACCTAATCAATATTGTCTCAAAACGTTTTTAATTTGAGTCTCATGCATTCTCATTAGAAATCAAATTCGCAAAACAAACAGACTGGATCATGTCGACCGTGAATCTTCATTGGCAACCGTGTGGGAAATTAAGCCAAGCAAAGACAAAGGAGAGCTCATGAGTCGTGGGGGGTTGAGCTAGAAACAGAGCATGTTTTTGTCATTGTCGACCCACAAGGCCAAGTTGCATAAACCATCTTTATATTTTCTGGCTGGATACAATTACTGTATATGTATTATTTGGATGCACAATCATTTGCTTATAAACCAACATATGACAACTTTTATATGCATCTTTTCATTCTTATTTGTTTATTCTTTTAGCTACCATATATATCTTTTACTCTTTGGCTAGAAAGGAACCATATTAATATGTATACTCTTCATTGCTATATATACACATCTTGCACAAATAAATGATGCCTTCGTGATACTCAGGCCATCATTGATTTTAGTTGAGAATTTAAATTGACAAATAAATGTATTTGAAAGAAAATATTGTAATAGAAAAGGTTGAATTTAAATTTTTATAAAAAAAAAATACTGTAAGAAAAAATTTTAGTTGTGATTGAATGGAACAACTAACGAAGCCTTAATTTGTTTAGTAATTTAGTGAAATTATTATTATGAGCCTTTGGAATAATTAATGCAATCATTTAAGATACGAGTCTTTCTTTATGTGTATATATACATATATATATATATGAGTGTAATGGTTACTTTATATTTACTTATTAATAAGTATTATTGTTTTAATCATAAAATATTAATTTAACATTTATAATAAATTATATAGTTAATAAAAAAATTATGACAATTAATAAAACTTAATTATTATCTCGTTACAATGTTAAATTTTTATATTTAGTAGTACTTATCAATAAAAATTTAATTATTAAAAACTCGTCTATATATATGAGAAATTATTTATCTCCATAGAGATTGAAATTTGTGAGTCCCATTTGGATCCCGGGCCCTCCTATGGGACTCACCTTTTGTGAGAGGGTTTTGACACTGGATATAACCCAATGGGCTAAAACAGTTTTCAATATAATATTTCATTCGGTTTTTTCAATTATATCCGAATAAAAATTTCAAAAAGAGATTAAAAAAACCCTCAAGTAGTTCAGATTGACACGTTTAATTAAAATATGTATAGTGAACCTTTCAACTTAGATGACCTGTACTAATACCAATCCTATGTGTTTTTCATTTTGCTGTAAATAATTAAATAGTACAAAGTACTTGATGCTTCCAAAGAGGGGGGAAAAATATTAAAACACCATTTTATTCGGTTTTTTTTTTCTTTATTTTTTAAGATAAAATATTCCTTTTATGTATCAACTAAGGGAGTGAAAATGAACCACCCAAAATTACGTAAGGCTAAGACTGCTTTATGGGATATCATGGTCCAACCATGATGTATGCCTGGTTTAATTTTTTGTCTATATAAGCACTCTAACCTCAACCATCTAGCCCCGCACAATTTTGTAAATGGCCAGCTAAACGTCATTCTCTCTCTAAAACTTGATTGTCTCTCCTAAGCTCTTTCCTCTCTCTCTCTCTCTCTCTCTCTCTCTCTCTCTCTCTCTTAGAAAGAGATGGCTGACCGGAAAGCTGAAGTGAATGGCATTTCCGGCCAAACCCAGAAAACTATTGCAGACTTTGACCCTCCCAAAAGACCCAGAAAGAACATCTTTGCTATTGCTTGTGCTGTTTTAGCTTCCATGACTTCCATCTTACTGGGTTATGGTAAGTATATTTACATATATGACTGTGTGTGTGTGTGTGTGTGTGTGTGTGTGTGTGTAAAAATATATATATATATACTCTCGTAGTTTTGACTTGATATAAAAAAGTTTTACCACCGAACGCTGGTTCAAAAATAACTTTTTGGTTCATAACATTTGAAATTGTTTACTAAACGGCCTTACGCCCCCCGTTTGACTGCCGCTTGGGGACGTGGTTGTAGATCTATTTTTAGCTTCCCACAAGTTTTTGTTTTGTTTCTTTTATCGGCGCGGGCAGATCTTGTGTACATAAATTCCTTTTGTTTTGTCGTCAACATGACCCTTATACAACGTCGTATATATCTTTTGCAAGAAAGTGGTGTTACGTATATTTGTTTTCATACATTCATATGTCTTATTTTACTCTGCAGATATTGGTGTAATGAGTGGAGCAGTCATTTTCATCAAAGACGACCTGAAAATCAGCGACGTGAAAGTCGAAATCCTCACCGGAATCCTCAACCTTTACTCCCTTCTCGGCTCCGCTGCCGCGGGGAGAACCTCCGATTGGATCGGGCGCCGCTACACCATCGTCCTCGCCGGGGCGATATTCTTCGCCGGCGCTCTCCTCATGGGATTCGCCACAAACTACGCCTTCCTCATGTTCGGCCGCTTCGTCGCCGGCATCGGCGTCGGCTACGCCCTCATGATCGCCCCCGTCTACACCGCCGAGGTCTCCCCGGCCTCCTCCCGCGGCTTCCTTACCTCATTCCCTGAGGTCCGTCATATATACATATCCTCTCCACATGCATCTTTCACATGATCACGCCACATCTAATTATAGTAAATAACTTTGTGAAAATAATAGTAGTAATAATAAAATAAAAGAATTTTGATTAAAAACCAAAAAAAAAAGAAAAGGAAAGAAGAACAAAACTTTGAAAGACCACAAAAGTTATACCCAGCTAAAACATGTTTTCATAACACGTTTCTTGACCTATATTGTTCATGTCTTTATGATGATCAAATTTTAAGGTGTGTTTCTAAACCGATATATTTCATCATAATAGAGTTGTGTACAAGTCTTATAAAAATATTTGCTAGTAGTAAATATAAATTTTTTCCTAATGGAAAGACAGTATATAACTTTTGATTAGCTTACTTCCAATTCCAAAAGTAATCTCCTTGCCAGTAATTAATTAGGTGTAGAGTAAAAAAAAAAATCCTTAAAAAATTATTTCGTTTTATAATTTATTATTATTATTATTATTATTATTATTATTATTATTATTATTATTATTATTTGAACTCTACACTTCAATCAAATTATATGCAAGTCATAAAAAAAAATTTACTATTAGTATATATATATAGCTTTTAGTTTACTTACAAACTTTAATATCCTTGTCATTTGGTGTAGAAGGAATACATTTTTTTTCGACATGATTTGTGTGTGTGTGTGTGTTTTTTTTTTTTTTTTTTTTTTTTTTTTTTTTTTTTTTATAAAGAAATTTAAACACTATACCTCAACATAAAGTAAGATGTAGATTATATCTCGGTGCATCCTACAATCAGAAAATTATTATTATTATTTTCTTGTTGGGCATAGTATTATTTTCTTTTTGGGGAAATTTTGGGGAAAGTTTTTAATTCTTTTTAAAAACTAGATTTCTAAAAAACGACACCGTATTTCTTACCATCAAATGAATTAACGTAATTACTTTTTTACTTTCACAGGTATTTATCAACGCCGGAATCCTCCTCGGCTACGTATCAAACTACGCCTTCTCGAAGCTCCCCACCCACTTGGGATGGCGTCTGATGCTCGGCGTCGGCGCCATCCCCTCCGTAATGCTGGCCGTCGTCGTGCTCACCATGCCAGAGTCTCCCCGTTGGCTTGTCATGCAGGGCCGTCTCGGCGAGGCCAAGCGCGTCCTCGACAAAACCTCCGACTCCATCGAAGAAGCCCAACTCCGCCTCTCCGACATCAAACAAGCCGCCGGAATCCCTGAACACTGCACCGACGATGTCGTCCAAGTCAGCAAGCGCTCCCACGGCGAGGGCGTCTGGCGGGAGCTTTTACTCCATCCAACTCCCGCCGTCAGACACATTCTCATCTGCGCCATCGGAATCCACTTTTTCCAGCAGATCTCCGGCATAGACGCCGTCGTTTTGTACAGCCCGAGAATCTTCAAGAAGGCCGGGATCACCTCCTCCGACAAGATTCTCCTCGCCACCATGGCCGTCGGATTCGTCAAGACGCTCTTCATCCTGGTCGCTACTTTCCTCCTCGACCGGATCGGACGGCGCCCTTTGCTCCTCAGCAGCGTGGGCGGTATGATCTTCTCTCTCGCGACGTTGGCAATCGCGCTGACGGTTATCGACCACTCTTCGGAGAAGGTGATGTGGGCGATTGTGCTCTGCATCGCGATGGTTCTTGCCAACGTGGCGTTCTTCTCGATCGGGTTGGGGCCCATCACGTGGGTCTACACCTCGGAGATCTTCCCGTTGAAGCTACGCGCGCAGGGCGCGAGTATGGCAGTGGCGGCCAATAGGGTGACGAGCGGGGTCATCTCGATGAGTTTTATTTCTCTGTACAAAGGGATCACGATTGGTGGGGCCTTCTTTCTGTTCGCGGCTCTTGCTATGGTTGCTTGGGTGTTTTTCTATACTTTGTTTCCGGAGACGCAGGGTAGGACCTTGGAAGATATGGAGGTCCTTTTTGGAAAATTCTATAAGTGGAGGTCCGCTAATGAAATATTGAAGAATAACAGCATGGGCAAGGAAGTCAACGGCCAAGATGAAAATAATGCTAGAGCTAACGGTCATATTCAGTTGGGAACTACCAAGGACCAAACTAAGTAGATGTTAAATATATATACTATCTTGTGATAAATATAGTTGGGTGTTTTTTTTTTTTTTTTTTTTTCCCCTAATATTTAGAATGTGATGAACGCAAAAAGAAAAAGGAAATAGAAAAAGGAAAAAGAAAAGTCGTTTAGAATTGTGCTTTTACTGCTTCATTACGTTTTTCTAGTTTTCCCTTTTATCGTTGTTAAAGAAGAAGAAAAAGAAAGGGCTTCTAAATTTTAAGAGTAGCTCTTTTTCAAGGGCAATGTCAATGATGAGAGGGGCCAAACTTTATGTGGGGGAAAAAAGTTTTAATGTTCATTGAAGATATGATGAATTTCTAGTAAGTGTAGTTAGTTTCTTTAATTTCTCGGGAACTTTCATGGTAATAATTTCTATTTTATCAGAATACTTGTTTTAGTTATGAGATTAGTTTTTTGACAGTCTAACATGTGAGTATAAATAGTTCAATGTGAAAATTCACATGTCAGATCCCTGAAAAACTAATTCCACAGACAATACAACACTTCTAAGAATGTAATAAAATAGCACTTCAAACTGTAAGAGTTCCCTTCTTTGTTTCCTCTTATTACTTACATTCCTTAAAGCATTGCAAACGTAATGATACAATTGCAAATTAATGTAATATAAGCATCACGAGACATGACAAATAATTATATTTTTATAATGCATTGTCAATGGTGTTCCCCAAAAATTGGTGATAGTTGATGTTCTCTGTTTGGGTGCATCCTTTTTCACGTTGTTTCGTCCCTTTCATGTGGAAACACAAGGAAACAAAATTGTGTAGAAGCTGGCCTGGTCCATGATTGGCTGAATCATGAATGGCTTGGATTAGATGATCCATACAAACAAGTCAGAAACTAAAGAAGATTTTACGGGCCTATTTGATAATGTTTTCAAAATAATTTTTTTTTTCAGTATAAAAATAAAAATGAGACTATTTTGAAAATTATTTGAGAACTGATTCTGAAATTACGTTTGATGATTTTTCAAGGGATTAGTTTAAGTATAATCAAAAAGTGAAATCGTGCTTAGTTATATTTATGTTTGTTTTGAGTAATCGTAATCAATAATCTTAAATTAATATATTAAATAATTAATAATTATTTAGTAAATAAAAATTAATATATAAATAATATAATAATAATGGATAAATTATCACTAATGAGTACATTAGTAATTAATATATATAATAAATTAATATGCTAAATAATTAAAAAAATACTAATTAGTAATTAGTTATAAGTAATTACTATGTTAGTAATGTACTCATATTTATTAGATTATAAGTAATTAATTAGTGTATTAAGAAAAATAATTAGCATATACAAAATTTTTTAATATTCCATTTACTACTTAAATTATTAACGTTTAGTTACAGAATTAAATAATTAGTTAATTAATTACTAATGTTTATTTAATAATCTATTATTTGATATATCACATGATCAATTTTTGATAATTAATCTTTTTATAATGATTAATTACTATTATCAATTATTAATTACTATTGATTAGTATATTACATATTGATAATTATAATTTAATATTAATTATTTATTGAGTAATTATTATTTATTTTTTATTTACCAACTATTTACTAATTAATAGATTATAATTAATATAATATATGATTGATATATTAAGTATTCATTATTTATTTAATAACCCATTATTACTTTTTTTTTTATGGTTAATATGTTATATAATTAATTTTTGGCAATTATTTTATTAATAAAATATAAACTTAAAAGTAATAAATTAATATTTAATTAATAATTACGTAATTAATATCTATTTATTAGTTTTTAAGTATATCTAATTATTAATTATTAATATATAATAGAATTAGTAATTAATAATTAATTGTTTAATATAATTTTGTTAATAAGTACTAGAAAATTAAAACAGAAAAGGGAAAATAACTTTCAATCGTTTTCTATTTTTTTCACAAAAATCTTTCTCATTATTTTTTTTGTTTTTGTTTCCGTTTTCAAAACTTTTATTAAACAAACCTATTTTTGTGTCTCAAAAGACGTACAAAAACATTTTCAAAAACAATTCTAAATGCACCTTACATTTCCTAACATTTTCCTTTTTTGTTTTGTGGGCGACATTTTATTCGTGTATATATGTGTTATATATATATATATATATATATATATAATTAACTATATTCCACAGGTGGTCCAATTGCTCTTGTCTTCTAATGAGACTACGAGTGCCAATAATTGAGCAAGTGGTCCAAATGTCTCTTTTTTAAAAATTATTGTGGTTCATATTTCATATTTGTATGTACTTTAGAATCTTGTTATCATGGAAATCCTATATTAATTTACCCGGCAGGTTAATGAGTTAATTTCTTATAATTTTTTCTTTTTAATATGTACCAAGACCTCGAAATGAGGGATGTTTGTGGAATATTCTTATGAAGTATAATTATTTACATGTATAAAATTAAGCTTACTTAAAATCTTTCTACGAAAGTGACTCAATCGAATATATACCAATTCTCTTATAGCGAATTCTTATAATTGACTCAAATATTCAAGTATAACAAATGCATTGTCATGCCAGAATTGCCGGGATTTGCAAAATCACCACATAAATATTTTATTACATAGACAAACATATTATGCTTTAGATATTATGTTACACTTATTTTATAGTTCTATTTACAGCTTTTCATGTATAAGGTTGTAGGTACAAACTATACAAACTGAAAAACTTTCTTCTTAAAAAAAAAAAAAATAATAATAAATAAATAAATAATAAATAATTAATTAATTAATTAAAAAAATAAAAATAAAAATCTTCCAGCGGTTGCTTTAAATGACTTACTGGAATTATAATAGTCACAGTTTTCACCAAACGTGCTATATTAATTCATATCATTTAAAGCAGAATTACACTTCAATAGCTACCGAGGTATGGTACAAAAATGTCGGGATATTGTTATATATAGCCTCATGTTCTCCCTCAACGAAATTTTTAAGACAGGCAGCTGGTTACAGCTTACAGGCTATATATATCTATATATATATATATATGTATATAAACATAATATGCGTGTGTATAGAGAGAGACTAGAGAGAGAGAACTGCAACTAAAAAGCATGTGAGCTTCGTCCTACCATGCAGACAGATCAGGTTTCACATCCATAAATAAAAACTGTTCCTGGGAATCTGACATCTCTCCAAAGCCCAAATTGGTTTCCTGATCAGAGATCACACTACTGCAGTTAATGGACCCATTATTAATAACCAACAACCTGTTTTATTTTCTGTATAAAACCAATTAAATTAATACTCAACATGTTGTCTAGGCACATATAAAAGAAGACTATTATCTTTCCAGTAAAAAAGAGAGAGTTTTCTTTTTCTTTTTTTTTTTTTCCTTCTTTTTTTTTTTCGAACATCAAATAAATAATTCTTTTCCCCTTATATAAATAACAAGTAGTTAGGGTTAAATTAAAAAAAAAAAAAAAAAACTTCCTCTCTATTTTATTTTTTTCACCATTAATCTTTTGTATTTAAAAATTATGATTGGTGACAACATAATTTTGATTTTCTTCACAAATTAATAATTCTCCTGCAAAATGTTTTGATTGGAATTGGGACATAAAATGTCAATTTTATCCCAAAATAAGACACCCAATGGATATCAATTAGGATATGCCTTTGCAAAAATAATAATAATTTTTTGTATGCTTATTTTAGGGCTGTTCATAAACCCGAACAATATAAACCCAAATAATAAAAAAATAATATTATTATTATTATTATTATATGTGTTTGGGGTGGATTGCGGGTTATAACAACCCGCAATCCTCAACCCAATTCAAGTATTGCCCAAACCAAATTGCCTTATTTCTTAACATGGAATTTTATTCTCGGTTTTGAATTTCTTTTTTTCCTTTTTTTCCCTCTTCTTCCCCTCCCGTGAACCTCATTCTTGCCCACTTTCTCCGTGCTGCTCTCGCCCGGACCGACAAAGATGGTTTCTATTTCTATTCAATGATGAAGTTTGAATATTATATTGAACTTTAAGTCTTTGATTTTTTGAATGTTGAAAATGACCACCTAACCCCTCTAGAACTGCCCCAACCCAACCCGAACATCGTTGGGTTGTGAATAACATCGTTGGGGCCATCTTCGCACCCTTTGAGGCGGGGAAAAAAAATCCTACCCCGCATCAACCCAACCCATGAACAGCCGTACTTATTTCCAACTTGGAACTTTTATTCTTTTTATTTCTTTTTTAGGATTAATTACTAAAATTCCCCTAGAACTATGACATGTATAACCCCCATCTTTAAAATGTAACATCCGTTCCCTATAATCTTTCTGTTAAAGTTTTTAATAGAAAACTAACTCATATTATACAATAAGGGATATTTTGGTAGTCCTATCTAATCTTAAAACTATTTTAATTCTAATTTACATGTAATATATGGTATGTATATATATTTTTTTGAAATGTTGTTTTTTAGAAAAATATTATTAAAAATACACTATGAATTAAGTTAAAAGAATATATATTATGAATTTAAAAATTGTTATTTAATTTTTTTTTTTTTTTACTAAAAGAGTTTCAATTAATTAAAAGAAGAGTAAGATTAAAAATTTTGTTTTGCTATTTTGTTTTTTTTATTATCATATTAAATGAAATTAGAATGCGTGTTAAAAATGTAAATTTAAAAGTGATGGGTAAAAGAGTAATTTTGCACTAAATTCTTTGAGAACAATCAATATTTGTGTCATATGTGTCATTTTTTTAGAAAGAAACGACATGGACTTTTTTGTTAACAAATTCTTAGTTCAGGAGGAACAGATACTATATTTTAAAAATTGAAGGATAAAGTGTTATAAGAGTCATAGTTCGGAAGGAGTTTTTGTAATTAATCCTTTTTTAATATCATTAATATGAAAATACTATCATTTTAATCCATCGATTGGAAAATGTTGTGATACTTCTACTTCATATTGGTAATTTGGAAAAGTATTTTCTAGTATTCCATACAGTTTGGAATGGTTAATATCATATTTTAATATATTTTCCCAAATTTTACAGTTGAGAGGGTGAGAAAATTTGTAAAGAAAATAAATTATGTATATTATTAAACTGTAATTTCGATAAACAAAAAAAAAAAAAGGGAAAGAAATTAAAGATAGAGGGGAACCTTTCGTAATTAATCTTAATATGCAATTAATTATAAATTTTATAGTTGAAAAAAAAAATTATTACTGCTGAGTTTATTTTTTGGTACCTTACATTTTTTATTCTTAGAAATAACACAAGATGTGGCAAACTTTTAGAGGTCTACAAATATTAATGGTACTCAAAAGAAGCTATTACCAATAATAGATTATTGATACACTATATCTGTCCACAAATATTAAATGGAACATGTGAGGTCCATACAAATTAATCATATGGAATACAAAAGATTAATATTGTGAGACGCTAACGTGGCTAGCATCATTTCTTTGGGTATAATGCCGTAGTTTGGCAGTGTGCTGTCCTTGTGCCTAAACCAGTGGAAAACGGAGGAAGGCAAAATTAGCATCATGAAAGGAATGAAAAACCTTCCTGATCAATGCTTATACATGAATGATATATATATATATATATTGTATTCTGTATAAACTCGTCCATATATATATATATATATATTATTATTGTTCGGTTTGAATTATGTTCATTTCGTTCGACAAAGGCTCTTTAGTTGTGGATTTATTGTTTAATTTGGTGTTTTCCACTTTATGAAGAGTAAATAGAATATAGCGCTATTGATTGAAGTGCATGAAGTTGGTATGTAGCTACATAACGAAAAAGTTGCCATGTTAACGCTTATTATGAGATGATATAACATTGTAAGACCAAAAATAGAACCGAGACAAATGTATTTTATTTTCATTCAATAAAACAATATATGTACATGTATTTACAAAACTGTGATAAAATATATTATTGTGAAATGAATCGTCCTCTTGAAAAAAAGTAAAATCATTCTAAAAAAAAAAAAGGAAGGAAACAAACAAAGTTTTGTGATTTTTTTTTTTTTCCTTAAAGACACGTAGTGGCCGTTGAAATTGTTTTCATAGATAAATATAGGATATTTAAAGATTGACAAAGAGTTTTAACATTTTGAAGAAAAACTAAAAATAAAAAGGTTTATATTTTTTTTAATAAGTGATAAATAGTCTACTTATTATTATTTTTTTTTTTGAATATGTAAAGGTAGGAATTCAAACCAGCATTGTTGAACGGCTCCGTGAAGTCGCAACTTCACAAGACACAAGAGTGGGCCTCACATGGGCCCCACAAGGTGATGGGGCTTACCTCTTTGTGTCTACTAAGTTGCGGGCTCTGGCGGAGCCATTTATCATTTTTAAATTCAAGCACTACACAATGTGGTAGAATCAAGTGTAATATTATGAATACACATGTGCCTGTGACCGACCATTCAAGCCTACTTATTCAATTTATCACTAAATTAAACAAAATAACTTTGTAGAAGTTTAGTACGAGCTCAACTTTACTGCAAGTTAGTTAATTTGGTGGCTCTCTTAACTCTCAAGGGTAAACGACAAATTCTCAAGGGTCTATTACAAAATTAGAAAAACAAAACTTTTTTTATTTTTTTTTATTTTTATGTACTTTTGTCTTTCTGAAAATCTCAAAGAGTTTCATACAAAAAAGAAAAAGAAAATTAAAAAATGTTCTCAAAAATTTTTAGCACTACGGCCAGCTCAAATTTTTTACACAACCTGAAGCAGTAATATACACCAATTGACATCAAAATTGACATAAATCAATCATATCAATTTTTATGTTGTGCTTGCATTTAATTTACAGATTTTGATGCAATGAGTAGAGCAGTAATATACCTAAAAAAGGACCTAAATATTTCAGAACTAAAGGTAGATATAGTGCTTGGAGTGTTTAACTTCTGCTCGTTATTCGGGTCATTGCCGGAGGAAGAATCTGCGACTGGATCGGCCGTCGATACACCATAGCATTGGCCGGCGTCCTCTTCCTTGCCAGAGCAGTCCTGATGGCCTGCGCCAAAGGCTACGGTTTCCTCTACGCTGGCAACTTGGCTTGCAGCACCGGTGTCGGCTTCGCCTTCATGATTGCCCCCTTCTACACGGCGGAAGTTGCTCCGGCATCCTTTCGTGGCTTTCTTGCCACATTCCCGGAGGTAATTAATATTTCCTTCTGTCCGTGAGTTTTGTGTGTTCTTCTTATGAATGTTTTATTAAAAAAAAAATAAAAAATTAAATAATTAAAATACATATCCTGTGATCTCTTATCGCAATGTGAGTACTATTTTCATGCTTCCGACTTAATGTTTATTAATATTTGGTGCGACTGAGGTGACTGATTCCTCTCCTAATCTTAATAGATATCGCAGAATGCAAACTTTCCAAGCGTGTGAGGCTCCTGTAATCACGTCCAAAAAAAAAAAAAAAAAAAAAAAAAAAAAAAGAGCTAGTTTGAGTAGTCTCTTACGCCCACATTTTATTTTTATTTAAAAAAAAAAAGTATTAATCAATTCAGAGATCATAGTATACTTTAGCATCTGATGAAAACTTGAGAACATTTTAATTAATTATTTTGAGTATTATATAACGTCTTGTTGGTGTGCTTAGCATCATTAGATATCATAAGTTCATGTTAATCATCATTGATTTTGAGCTAACTATATACATCCTCCATGCATGCAGGTGTTCTTGAACCTAGGCCTATTAGGGGGCTACATCCTAACCTACGTATTCTCCAAACTCCCACTCTACTTAGGCTGGAGACTAATGCTCCGCGCCGGCGGATTTCCCTCCGTTTGCCTCATCGCCGGCATCCTCGTCATGCCAGAATCCCCGCGATGGCTCGTCATGCAGGGCCGTTTCTCTGAGGCTAGGCAAGTCTTCGACAGAACCTCCGACTCCAAAGCCAAAGCTCAGCTCTGCCTCGCCGACATCATCGAAGCCGCCGCCAAAACCACCACCACAACAGCCACGAAAACCGCCCCAAGCCCCTGGAAAGAGCTCTTTCTCCGCCCCACCCCCACCATCTGCCACATCCTCATCGCCGCCGTCGGCATCAACTTCTTCCGGCAGGCGTCGGCCTTGACGTCACCCTCCTCTACGGCCCCACAATCTTCAAATAGGCCGGAATCGACGCCGACCAGAAGCTCCTCGCGATGATCTGTCTCGGCGCCGTGAAGCTGGTCTTCGTCCTGGTGGCCACCTTCCTCCTCGACCAATCCGGCCGCCGCCCCCTCCTCCTCTGCAGCACCGTCGGCATGATCATCTCCCTCCTTGGCTCGCCGCCGGGCTCACCGTCATCGACCGGTGGTCCCACCAGAAGCTGACGTGGGCCATCGGGCTCTGCGTGACGACCATACTCTCCAACACCGCCTTCTTCTCGATTGTTCTAGGCCCCATCACGTGGGTCTACACCTCGGAGATTTTCCGTCTGAGGCTGAGAGGCGTCGGAGCCAGCATCACGTGGCGGTCAACCGGCTGAGCAGCGGGATAATTGTGTTGACTTTCACATGATCACTTTCAAAGAAGATAACCATCGGTGGAACTTTCTTTACGTACGCCGGTTTGTCGATAGTGTCTTGGTTTTTCTTTTACTCTATGTTGCCTGAGACCAAGGGCAAAACCCTAGAGGAAATGGAGTCTTTTTGGAGACTTTTTCATTTGGAGGTCGTCTTCGTCTTCTTCTAGTGATTTGAAGAAGAAGCCAAAGGAAATTGGCAAGGATATTGGTACCGAGCCTTAATAAGATATATATATATATATAGACACACACACACATATATATATATATATATATATATATATATATATATTATCATGAAATATACTTAGTTCTGGCTAGGTTTTCCGTTCCGATGTGCTGATTAAATAATGGAATGGAGTTTAATTAGTCAAAGAAAACCAACGTCGATGTTGATTAATGTTGGGAGAAAGAAGAAAATAGATCAAAATTTGAGATGAATTAAAATTAATAGGTCAATAGTTTATATAAGTTAATAAATAGGTTAAATTATTATTTTTATCCATAACTTGTCTGGTTATGAACCATGACAAGTTATTATCCATAATTCACAGTTTTTATTTATAATTTATCTGACTATGAACCATAACTTGATAAGTTTGTTCATAACTTATCTGGTTATAAACCATGACTTAGTAAGTTATGGCCTATTAATTTCTATAACTAAAAATTAACCTATGTACTTTTTTAAGCTTTTCATATTGGTTTATTTTTTACTATTTTCCATTAAAATGTATTACTATAATTAGAGTTGTTCAATTTATGTTTTTTTTTCTTTTTTGTCTTGGGATAAAGCATGCAATTGTTCATGTTAACTTGTTATCATGATAAGATCAGAGATGTATCTATATGTGTAATATATCATTGCAAATTATGTTTTAAGGCCTATACATATATATATTTACGGCTACATGTAGAAGTTTAATAGTCGTTTGGCTCTTTGGAAACTGTGAAGATCTAGAATGAAGAGCTTTCTTGCCAATGGGCACATATAGATGAGGTCTACTTATTTCTTTTGGCTTCAATTCATAGTAGTATATTAATTTTTTTGTTTTTTTCCAAAACTCTCTCTGGCCTCCATATTAATAAGATCAGTCTGTTATGTTTGATTAAAATCATATTATATTATAAAAATATGTGAGAAATAATTTTTAATATAAATTTAACGACAGAAAGTGAAAAAATTATCGGTAGTTCATTTTTCTAGTTTTATTGGAGACACTTTTTTTTCCCTGCTATCTTTCCTTGTGTTGTGTTGCCTTATTCTGCCACAGAATAACGAACAAATATAACCGAGGTTACAAGTTAAAACAAGAACAATTTGTGTTTACTGAAAAGCAATTCCAAGTTACCATACAAACATTTGAAGACTATGATGTCTTCAAAGTAAAACGTTAAAAAGGATTTCCAGATAATATTAAGACTTACAATGTTTCCCATATATGGCTGTTGGCTTCTTTCAACTGAGAGGCTATCGCATACAAAAAGTATATTGTTAGTTCATAGCCAAAAATGTACTCTTAATTATCCACGTGTCATCGAAAAAAGGGGAAAATAGCCTAGCATTTGTATTGCTTAAAAAGAAAACTTAAGGAGCCATATCTGAGCACAATTTGTAAACGCGGATCTTACTAAACGTTTCGAGAGAGACTGTGCTATGAATGTAATTTTCGTGTAGAACTGCCTTGCATCAATACAATTAACTCACGAAAACCTTTAAATAATTAATAACTACAACCTGTAATTTTACAAACCTCACGAGGAATCCGCCTCTAGAATACAAGGATCTCAAATTGAATTCTATGCCGTTTTTACAATCCTCACCTACCACTACCACGGAAACCCCCAGAAAAATTGCAGCTGTATAAATTAGAAAACGTCGTATAATTATAGCACTTACAAATAATGATCATTTACAAATGCAGTCGACCTCTGAACATTTCTTCTACTTCTCAATGCCCTGCTGCAGATACTGTATCAAGTCGTACCCAGCAGTGGTCCACTTGTTATAAGCATCAGTGCAGACGCGGATCATGAAATTGGCTGCCTCGCGATCGTTCATTTCGGGATGAAATCTCTTGCGAAGATTCCCAATCGGATCACCCCTGCTGAAGCAAGGCAATCCACTGTCTAGCATTAACTGAACCGTGCTCAGAATCCCATCCATATAACGGCGGGCGGCAAGGTATCCCTTCACACACAAGCTGTGGGAAGTATGATAGCAAAAAAGAAAATTCAGAAATGAAATATTTGAATAAAAAGATGCGTTAATTCACGGACTGAAAGCAGTTTCAAGATAAACAAGCAAACAACAACAAATTCTTAACTACCTCACAAATTGGTGCCAGGTCTCACTCTTCATAACACCCGTTGGGTCTAGTAGTTGAGTCATTTCATGGCTCAGCTTAAAATGTGCACTTTCAAACCGCAGATTCCCACCAGGTGAAGTTTCCAAAATAAAACCAAAATCAATATGAACAAGTCTCCCCACGCTGCAGCAAAAAGCACTAACAGCGTCAGTAAAGTACGGTTATTTCTAGAAATTAAGCAAAAAATATTATTAAATTTCTGAATTTGCATAGCATGATATCAAGTGACCAAAGGATCGCTTGAAATTTATTTCTCATGTCTGGCCAATATATTTTCCTTTCGTCAGTTACAAAATTACTTCTAAGGTTATGGATATAAAGTAGATCGTACTTGTCAAATAAAAGATTGCCATTGTGCCTGTCCTTGGGTTGAAGTAAGAGGCTCGCAACTGCATAACCAGCACTGCTTATGATGAAGTTCTCTCGTGCGGCTTCGAAACTGGGAGATCCCACAGGGCCATAGTCCTGCTGAAAAATCTCATACAAACCTCCATCAGTTGTTTCACCCATCTGACTTCTACTCCGCGTATTAGGCACCACCTGCAGGGTGTGAAAATTGCTATTTAGGGAAAGAATCGTGTACAAAAATACTGGGTGAATGCTACAAGATATCAACTCACCTCAATAATACCTCTTCCAGGACCAGTTGGGAGTACACCGTAAGGAAACAAATAAAGATTAAGTCCAACTGCTTCAAATATGTCTCTAAGAAGCGCAATCACTTGAAGAGCAAGAACATCTTGGCGACAATCATCTCCGACCTTTACAGTAAAGAGCTCAGTTAACTCATGTATGAAGAACAACCCCACTTCTAAATAAGGAGCAATCATGATACCAGAATAGGTATTTTAATTGTAATAAGCTAAAGATAACGTGCATAGCAAAATCATAGGAAAAGTTCAGCCAACTTGAATTAGGTGATGTGGTAAAAAAAGGAGTATATACTACTCGTACATTTCAAAACCATAATACTGGGATCTGTGACACAGGAAAAATATTTCAATATGTATAGGAGTAAGCATACCTTGAAAATGCAAGCTTGTGGTTTTATATCATTATGATCCCCATCCCGATCAACTACATTAAACGTAATCATGATGGGAACTTTGGCTGCTGACTGCAAGGGAATTCCACTATCTACCCGAATGCCCCTAACAAGCTTGTTTGGCGCTGTTGGTAGATAGAGATCTTCTCCTTCCATTTCAATTTTCTCCAACTCTCTGTTAAAGCAAGTTAACAAATAATTTCAGTCATACCAGATGAAACTTAATATGCACAAAAAAACCCAACAATTGCTAAATTGAAGTAAACCTCCGTATGCCAGCTCGTCTTTCATCTTTGGGAAGTGGAAAGAGTACACCAGAAATAGATGTGACCTTGTCGAAAAAATCAAACTCTCTTTTGAACAAGTCAAATGCCTTTGGGGAGAAACCATCAATAATCCGTTCCCTAACGATTGGCAAAAGTGCTTGGAAGGAACTATTCTGAAAAGACTGCAATAGATACAAGTTATAGAGCTTGATCTCTGTTTAGGAAAATAAAATACAGCAGGAGAAACACAAACCATATTTACTCGCTTCTAATATATATGAATGAAACGTTACATGATAGGTCTACCAGTTGCTTCATATTTTACGCTCCCTAGAAATGGAGCATCTTGCAAATTATCTTACATAGATAAATATTTACAGCACTATTTAATTTTAAATTACATTGTTCTCACTTATTGTTATGAAATCAAGTTTTCAAGCCACATCTTAACTAATGTAAATCAGAAGCATGTGTTATGTTGAATAAAAGCAAACAAAGCGTACATGGTTGGCTGCCACTTGACATGATCCATAATAGATAGAAATTTACCTTTCCAGATCCAACTTCTTTCCCTGATTCTGGTCCTGATGCCTCACCCTGTCATTCATAAATTTACTCTTGACATATAGAAACAAAGATAATTGAAATTGAACGCATAACGTGTATACAATTGAACAATGATAGGATTCCGAGTAATCTACCAAATTTTTGTACTTATTGACGTGGCAAGTGAATTTTCCAAATGGCGAATCTACTTGTAGAAAGTTATCTTTTACCAATTGAAAATGAACAGCACATTTGCCACATCATTTGATATAAAAAATGGTAGACCATTTGGATTCCTTGCATTACCCAAACCCATACAGTTGTAATGACATGGCGCGCAGGAAGAAAATAAAAAAGGTAAAGTACGGTCACTTTAGTCGGCTAAGATTATTGAATTAATCCTACCTGTAAATGCCAGATTAAAATATGGGCAAATACATCACTTCTCTGAGCTGCTCTAAGCAAATATCCTTCTACCAACCTCTGGAAAACAATTTAAGCAGAAATCAGATTAACTACAGACTAGTTAAAATTACTTGCAAACGGTGTACAGTACATGCAATAAATTAAATCAATCTGAACTCAAAAAAGAATGGCCGATGAGCAATTTGATATGTAATGACCGATGAGCAATTTGATATGTACTACTGTGCTGCTTTATTGTTATCTTTATGTCAAAAGATCCTCTGAATAAAATCTAATCGTACTTGACAATCTGGCTATGGCTTATAGGACAAGAAATATTACTCTGGGATTTAGATTTTCAAGAATCAAGGTTTCTGATTAGAAGTCAGATACTGCTAACCAATATCTTCATAATAGTCAGAATCTTCATAATGACTCACCCCTTCATCATATCGCAAAGCCTGAACTAGCTGTGGCATGAAGAATGTTACTCGTTCTGGAGGATAGGATTCCAAAACTCTAAGAACATATGCCATGACGCGTGGATGCCCTTTATATGCAGGGGTTAGGAACTCAAGAGCTTGCGTGATGGAACAAGCTGCCCAGTGTGGCAACTGTTGCAAAAGCACAGAGTTCTCATCTACCGCCTTCGGGGTAACAAAGTATGGCAATGCTTCTGGAATGGTACGGATATCCAATATATGCAACTGCAACAAAGAATACAAGAGGAAGCACAATGCAATGAAATAAAAAATGAATATGTGTCAAAGTACTATATGTTTCTCGTGTGACTAATAATCATACTCCTACATTAGCTTTATATCTTTCTCAGGGAAGTATTATAATTATTCTACATTTAACTCTACTGATAAAATATAAGCAAAGATGCCTTAATCAAGGTGCGCCAGAAGCTTCTAGTTACACCAAGATGTCTCTCCATCTCAATTATTTTTTGGAGACTTAACTCTAAAACTCTAAGAACATATGCCATAACACGTGGAAGTCTACCACCAGAGTGTGACCTTCACTCTACATGTACAGCAGAGAAACTTCTTATAAATACACATGACAATAATGCTCAAGTCCAAATTGGATGGAGATCAAACCAGCGACCCATTATAAATGAAGAAAAACCGGTTATTAACATTAACATATTATAAATATCTAAAAAGTTTATACAAATGAACGTTACATAACTTACTCCACCCGTAGAGAAAAATTATCGACTTCTTATTGTAAGTAGTACTTTGCATTTTGATATGCCTATTGTAAGTCATGCAGCTTGAGATCAATCTAAAAGTCAGTTTGAAATCTTCAAGTAAAGGAAAGTTAAGGCAAAAAAAAGGGTCAAAAATGCTGCCCATGTAGATAGTGAATTAGAACTCAAGAAAAAGGAAGTACAGTAGTCTAAAAGACTCAAAACATTCAAGGATTTTAGGTTGTTCTGTCTTCTCTTGTGAATATGACATCCTCCTACTTTATTGCTAACACAACGTATGTAATTGATATATTTCAGCATTTTTCTGCTTCTATCTTCCTTCACAGAATTTTATTGTGGAATAGAAGCTACTTGAAGTCAGTTTCAAATATAAATAAATAAATAATATCATCCATAAACCATCTTCCAGCTGTTTGCCGCTTAATCAATTATGCATAAATAATCAAGTCACCAATATAAAAATAAATTTCAACACAACATCTATCTTATCTAACCCCACTCTTTATTCCCACAATTATCTTAACTAAAATAATCGTCCTTTATAATAGCCATCTAGCATGAAACAAACCTGAACTAAATTTGTTACTTCAGCCTTCAAGGATGTGTTTGTTGAGAACCTTGAGGCCAACGATAAAGCTATACGAGGATCCACAGAGAAGGCAGTCCTAGCATATTCAATCCATTTATCTGAGCTAAATTTAGGCCGAGAAGGAGTGCTGTCCCTGGAAATAAAATCAAAACATGAAAAGCAATCAATTAACATTCATTCGAGATTCCAAGTATTGAAAATGTATCAAGAAAAAAGTCAAATATACAATAGCTTCAGGAGTAGAGGCTACTTTGAATTTGTGGGCTGAGCCCAAACTTCCAGCCTATCAGCCTCATGCTGACATAGCATTAGAAGTAACAACTTCCTCTTTTCTCTTCCGGCGGCATAGTTCTCCATCTGGCCCCAGACAGGGTGATGTTGATCTTTCTGCACATAATAAGCACTTCATTATACGTATTGCGCACAGGTCATGCACAATCCAAACGACAGGAAAACCCAACATGTTATGTATAATTTCTAGGGGTCCAATATTTCAATGTAAATAGAGTCTAAAACTTTGTGTCGTAATTTTTTTATAAGAAAAACTGTGTAGTAATATACATCTGCAAGTATATCACTGTACCACATCAACGATACTGTTCCCATTTTCACGTCCCCGTCCCTTGGAATCAGATTGGGTTGTATCTACCCGCTCACTGGAAAGGTAGTCCACAAATACAGCGACGGACTGAGCCTCGCTCTGGGCGAAACTCATATTGTTGACATCATACCATTCAGGAGCATGAGCAAACCAACCTAATGAGGCACTGTATTATAACAAAGGAGAACTTTCAGTTTCAAATCGAAGATGATGCACAACAGAAATTCAAATAGACAAACAATACTGAGAAACCTACTTGCCCTAGTGCCAGACTTTATGAAGACATGTATGTCAACAAGGGTCATTAGCATGGTTAGCGTAAATACAAACAATGCAAGTCCTCAATGTAGAAGTTTGAAAAACCAGACAAAACTCCTAAACTTGCATATTAGTTTAATGTGAAAAGAAGACCTCGTTATCTGAGTTATCTTATTAGTTCTCCTGAATTTTCATGTGGACAAGGATTTCTAGGTATCCTCGGCAAAAGAAATCTATATCCATATATAAACTTACATTGAAATATGCAGTTGAAGTTACACATGACTACACCTAAACTCCTCTCCTCTAAACCAAAGAAGGGAGAGGAGATAGACTATTCAATGTTTTAGTTGCATGAACATGCATCACATTTTAAGCCCAAAAAGTGTGTCATAGCACACATTCAGTTACACATGCATCTTGAACAGAGAAAGACCTCAAACCAGTTGGGGAAACAATTTAAAAATGAACTAAGATGTTGTTTCCATGAAATGAAAAGCACTATTGTCAATACAAGAATCAGATATAGGTCAAGGAACGACGTTGTTACAAGAGAACGTCAATAAGTCCAGTAATAAGTGAGAACTGAGAATGCAAAGCAAATTGAGGGGGAAAAGCAAAGGATCGTAGCTAACCGATAAATCCGGTCTTCCAGCAGCTGCAGCCCTGTTTTGAAGTTCAGCAGATTTCCCTGCGACTGGCATGAGCAGAACTTAAGACCGAGAAGCATAATAGTGAAGAAGGTTCCAGTGGCAGCAGGATGCAGTGAAAAATTCCATGGGACCTTAGTTGTCCCTTGTAACATTCGACCAAGAAGCAAGAGTTGCTCAACACTATTATGTCGAACTACCTAAAAACAAACAAACAAATAAAGAATAAAAGTCATCTAAAATATCATAAAAAAGAACATAACACATACAAACAAAAGCACACGATGAACTACATTCATACCAAGATGACACCGTTAAAAAGTGGATTATATGCGTAACTTACAGAGACAACAGACAACTTGCTCAATTAGGCAAGCATAAATTTAACATTATACATGTCAGACATGATTATGGTATAGGCTTGAAACAAACACCAATACAAAGGAGGCTTGGGGAGCACATTATTTTCAATAATACACCATGAGAAGGAACATTGTATATATCAGAAGCTACATACAGCAGTATTATTTCCCAAGTAGAAGTCCAACAATTAAGTTATAAAAATAAAAATAAATAAATAATTTATGGAATGACTAATTTGATATCTTTACTAATAAAAATAGTCTAATTATGTAACTGGCGAAAACACTTTCACTAAGCGCTGATACCGTGGCAGAAAAAAAAATGCTATGTGCAACATGATACCCACTTGTTAATAATAGTTATTTTTCCTCCATATGAAATGCTAGTGTTATAACTTTATTTCTCTCTCTGTTTTTTTTTTTTTTTTGGTGGGGGGACTCCAAGCCATAGTCCAGAGCAAGAAAGGGAAAATGGTGAAATCTAAATGCTAACCTCAAAGCGGTCTATGAAAAATCCAAGCCATAGCCTATGAGCCATTATTTGTTCAACAGGATCAATTTCAGGTGGCCCCTCTGGCTCTCCAGGCGCAAGGTGAGGCCTTAATTTTGCAGCAGGCCCAGAATACTTCACATCAGATGCAAAGAGACCTCGTTTTGTATCAATCGTCCACAACCATGCATCAACAAGCTCCGCAAGGACAAGAGAACCCAATTCAGGAGCAGCAGAAACTAACCAAGTCCAAATGAAAACACCAGTTTCCATTGCGTCTTGGGTACAAATATAAGCTGGACACCAACAGAGAAGACGGAGAAGTTGTGAAAATCCCTCTACATTTGTTTTTGTATCAGATCCCTGAAAAGGATAAATTAAAAATTCAGGTACAAGAAAATACCCACCAAAAACTAGAAATACACGGATAAGGGTAGGAGCATATATTCTTTTACCAGATTTGATAAAAGTAATGCAGTTGCCTGGGAACAAGTTTCCCGAAATTGTGCCTTGTCCACTTCCCCACCTTTCTCTGCAATATTAACACATTTTTGAAGTAAACGCACAAACTTGGTCAGCAACATCCCATTAAATGAATTATCCTCAGCTTGTGAAGGTTGAGGAAATGCTCCAGATATCAACCTCTGGAGGCCAACACCAAGTCCAAAACCACTCAGTGTACTACCAGATTCGAATCCACCAATACTGCTATACAACCTTCTCATGCCAGCAATTTCTCCAGCATGGTTGCACTTCACCGTTGCACTGACTATTCCAGTACTGAGCACCTCCAAATTAAAGGCTTCTGTCAATTTTAAGTTGGCTCCGGATGCTGCTGATGCAGCAGCCATAACAGCAGGGATATTTGCAGTTCGTATGCCTGTCCAGCACTCATTTTTTGCTGTACCAATACGTATCTCAGATAGAAGAGAGACCACATCTGTTGTGTGTTGTGCTCTTTGCCATGTGTTTGCCTTACATAGTTTGTCCTGAAGTATACATATGAAAGTTGAAACCACTAAAATCAAAGATATCAACAAGCAAAATAAAAGATGGACATCTAAATATGAACGCCCACTGAACTCAATGACAACATGTTAAAAGTGAAAAATGCAACATCTCAATAGAAGAATATTCTGAAGAACTTGCATAAAATAAACCATCATACTTATTTGAAGATGGCCGAAATAAGTTGACTGGGCATGCATGTTATAACAGCTTTAACTACATAATATATGTAGTGTATACATATAAACATAAAAGTATATATTATCACAGACAAAGAAAGGGAAAACGTGGGAGGATAATATGAAAAAGAAAAAAAAAATATAAACAAACCACCAATGGCTCAATATGACCTAGAGAAAAAAATAAAGATTCTAAATTGCTAATCACTAATTATTGTTCAGACAAGGTGGGTTAAAAGTCAAACATAAGAGAGGGAAAATTTATAGAAGTTTCCAAGGGACTTGATACAACAGAAAGTTCACAGATTCAGACACTTAGAAAGAAATACCACTAATTTCAGAGTAAAGTTGCTAACCTGTAAAAGACCCTGGCTAGTGCAAGGAGCATAGGAAAGTGATTTAATGATCCATTCTCGAACAACTTTTTGGTATAAAGAACGAACAGTAACCACCCAAGCAGGATCATTGACAACAGTAGAAGGAGAATCATTATGCATTGAGAACAGCAGGGAATCGAAACATGATGAATTCCACAAAACCTGCATGCATGTTGTTCCATTCCTTGAAACTTAACCATGCAAGTTAAATAGCCAAAGGTAATGAGTGAGAATTTCCTTTGTTAGCATAATTTACCTGGGGGAATCTATCTCTAATTTGAGTCAACAGATTCACAGCAACCTCACGAATATGTTCCTCCCTCAGGGACATACTTTTGATAAGAAAACAGGCATGAGCAGAAAGTGTTAACTCTCTGACCTCAGCTTCCTTACCTGTTTCAGATATCCTATCTTCCTGAAACCAAATCAAAGCCTTAGTGATGTTGGGCATTATGTAGACACATAAACATAAAAGAGGAACACCGCCACAATCAGGCGAACATTTCACTGGAATGAAAAGGCCAGCTGGTGTTTCTGCTTTTTTATGTCATCTTTGAAATTTAACAGCCTTCTTTGTTGTGCCAAATTACGTATTTCCCGTCACTTAAAACTTAAAAGTAAATTTAAGAAAAGACCAAACATTTTCTTTGTCGAAGAGTAAAATCAAATACTGTATCCCATTTGACTCTAGCAAGGAAGATGAACAAACAGAAAGGGTATAAGCTCGAGTTTTTTGCACAAGAAAAACATACCAGCCATGATACTGCTGTTTCAAAAGCACGATGGACAATTGCCATTAAGCATTGGAATACAGCAGGCATAAGGTTTGGAGTTTTCAAGTACTCAAATACACAACTGAATGCACTTCTAGAAGCAGTTAACTCAATGCTGCCATTAAGGATGCCACCATTGCTGCTGAAGCGTATAATCTCCAAAAATGCTACAGCAAGAAGATACGTAGCCTTTACACCTGCAAATAGTGCATGGTAATTTCCAAGGGTCAGATAATAAAATGAAAGATTGACAAAGAAATCTAATCTAATACATTTGGTGAGATTCAATTCTAAAACAAAAATATTACAACAACCTCCAGTTTCTTAACAGAGAAAAAAGGGGGAAAAGCATCCAAAAAAAAAAAAACCCCTTTTTCTGCCAAAGCCAACAAAATCACTTTAGAAGAATCATTTGAGACAAGAAAAGCAGTTTTGATTGACTGATAGACTAGGTATTTGAAAGACCTGAAATTGTGCTCATTGATCCAACATCAACACGTCCTCCAAGAGCAGCAGAGAGCGCGGTTCTTTGGGCTACAGCAGCTTTCTCATTGCCACTCCCTCTACGACTGCCAGGGTTGTGAAGGGCATTGAGCTCTAACTCATCTTCAAGCCATTTCACCGAACTAACAACCTGAAAAGAAAAAAGAAAAAAAAAAAAAAGCGAGCATTATACAAATTTGAAATTTTTTAAAGAAACCATTACAGACAGAGAGAACATCAGTTTTGAACACATAAATAATATGCAAGCAGTCGGATTCAACATGGAGAATCCAAAATTTAACAATCTGACGGGGCACTTTGAAGTTTGGACAAGTCGGTCACTATGGTTTCATGGTTTCAGTACAAATCCAATTGGTGCAGCCATTGATTAGTAGTTAGATGCGTCCAACTTGGCCCTACTTTTAGTCCAAATGTCTAAACCAAGAGGAATATGTATTCTCAATAGCCAGAGTGCAAACAAAAGCTACAAAAATGGAGCCCAACTCCTGATTAAATTTAACTACAACACTTTCTTCCTCACTATCATCAAAAAGTCTGACTCCCTTCCAACCAAATTCCCCAAAATTATTGCTGCGCAGCAACCTTCTTCGTTTAATAAGATCATCCCTTAATTTTTTTTTTTTCTTTTTGGTGCTGGAACAAATCATGCCTTACATACCACCACATAACCTTTATCTAAGGCATTCAAGTATACTCTGACACTAAGCTTGAGAAGTCATTCCCAATTTCTGATGTTGCCTTTCAGTGGCAATTGAAAGGATAAATATATAGAAAGAGAAAACGAGCATTATGCACAAAGCCACTTCAAAGTCACAACTTACAAGAGGAGGAGTTCCTTGAGCAATTCGCTGGACAGCAGAAGACCACTGTGTATTCCACATGTATGGTCCCCCAACAGCTTGTAGAGCAATTGTACCCATGCTACCCACACTGTTCAATGTAGTGGATACTGATTTTATTGGTTGTTGTATTTTTTGTATGGGAGGTGCTAAACCAAACAGAGCAACATAGAACCACAAGTTGCGAAATAACTTCAAAAGTGAAGGTTCCACATCTACAGTTGGATCAAAATCAGAACATATTTCAGCAACAGCAGGAAGTAAAGGCCCAAGGAAATCAGCTCCACTCCTGTGACAGTTGAATATAGCACGAAAAGAATATAATTTAAACACGTCACCCAATGTGAAAAGGATAAAAGATCAGAGGTCTACTTTGTCAAATATAAAAAAAAAAAAAAAAAAAAAAAAAAAAAGCAAAGACGAGCAAGACATATCAGCATATGTGTTTCTAGAAGTTCTACCTTCCACTTTTGGACTCAGCAGCCAGCCCTACATCCGAGCACAAAGATAGCAAGCGGTGACGGTAATCTGAACGCAGCTTAGCATTCTTAAGACCACCAGCAATTAGAAGGAACCCTGCAGGCAGAGTCTAGAATGTGATTGAAACGGTGAGCTTCAATCCAATGGATACTTCACCAAGCAACTTATAAATATATAAAGAATGGCTCATTAATCTGAGAAAATACTGACCTCAACACGCTCTGTTGTAGCTTCTGGTGCCACTGTTTTGCTTTCTGCGGATCCTACACTTGAAAGTTTGTTCAAGTAACTTCTTGTCATTAAAACAACTGTCTCACGGTAGGACTTTTCAAAACCCAAACTTGCCATGCTAGACACAGCATCAAGAAGCTGCAATAAATTATTAAAATGCGAAATGAGTTTTTTGAATTATTAAAATCTAATGAAGAAAGAGCAAAAAAATCTCGCTGTACAAATTTCTTTAATATGTGCAAACAAATTACTTGACGAAATAACATCAACAACATATGAGCAAATACATTGCTCCAAAGAAAGAGGTTCCATACTCGGAGTCGCAATAAACTAGGAGTTGAAGCATCGCCCTCTTCTAAGCTCTCAATAAATAGAGGTAATATCATGTTGACCACTTCGGACTCGTTAACAGCAACATTCAAATCTGCCAGCAAGCGTATAACGTTAAGCTGCACAACTGGTATTGCCGATTTGTCTTTGTCAACCTGGAATTGAAAAATAGAATGAATTTAACCGGTGGTTATGAGTTCCACAAAGCAAGAAGAGACCACTGACTTCATATCAGTTAGCGCTAAAGGAATCTGTAATTTTAAAGAGTTTTGCTGCTTAGGAAACCGCACATGCTATGATTATATGCTCTTGCCACAAACAAAATGAAAAGACTCAATCAAAGACAGGATAACTAAAGAAATGATATATGTGAGCATACAATTTATTCAGAATCAACCAAAAGTCCGTGTTCAGATATACATTACGCAGGATCATATACAGACCTGCTCCTCATAATCATTTCGTTCACGGATGCTAGTAGCTAATCCCATAATGAATGTATCCACCGGACCTCGCTCTTTGCTCCAGCAACATTCAATTATTTCACAACTCGTCTTCATGACACTCTCAAACATTGCTCCCTGGCTAGTGGCCCAAGCATCAGCCTGTGCCAATACATTGTACGAAGGAAAAACGTTAAGTGGATATTGTTTTCCCCCACATTAGAACATGATTTGGCATGTAAAATGAACCTAAATTGATCCAAACTATTTACCTGAGCACATACTGTTAGAACGACAGGCTTCAGCCGGATGAGCAAAATCCGCAGTGACTGGCCTCCTCGAGTCACAGCAATTTGCGATAGCCCAGCAAGCAAGGAGCGAAAGAGCTCTTCACAGATTCTCAACTTGCGCCACACAGAGAGCAAGCATGCTTCCACAGCATCCATGAACAATGCTAGAGTCTCATGTGCCAACTTCTTTGCCAGTTTAGCATCGAAATCAAAGCAAGCAAGGCTCTTAAGCATCAATGTAGCAGCAGCTTTATAAACTAATAGTTTTGTATTGATTCTAGCTTTCAGAAGTGCTCCATGTTCACTCCAATCCCGCTTCCGTATCTGCCACCATATCACCACTCATATCAAATATCTAATTTCAGCATTCCCTGCTAAAATAAGTTCTACCCTGACCCTTTAAAGAACGAGTTTTAATTGCAATGACATGATGTTAAAACCAGGTACAGAAAATACCTTACCTTTAGAAAAACTGTCATGGATTGCAGCTGCCTCTTAGCAATCAACCTAACCTGCTCTAATAGCCCGGCATCAATGCGGACTTTATCAACAATGTGAGCAATCAACTTGAGTGCAACTTCTTGCTTCTCCAAGCTCTCCACCAGCTCTTCCTCAAAGGAAGAAACTTGCTGCCTAAGCAACGCAGCTCCACCACCTGCATCATTGAATGGCTCAACGCCACTCTTCCATAAAATGCCGCCCCCATTCACAATCACCGAGCTCCTAGATGAGGTGGCGCTGCTGGCATCTTCCCCCACTCGTGATGCCGCGCTGCCAGACGAACCTGAAACCTGGCTCGCCTCGTTTCCGGGGCTCGAACTATCGTTCGGTTGGTAATGTTTCACGCTCATTGGCGAGCTCTGCGACGAGGACGTCTCAGAATTCGCCCGAACTCGCTCTCTCGGCGTGGTGGGGGACTGAACCACAGGACCAGACATCGAAAGCTGATCGAAGAGTAGGTTAATCAATCTTTCCGCATCGGAAGACAAAATTGGAGGAAAACTCTCCGACAGAGCCGTTAGAAAAGCCCTAGAAATTTCCAAATCACCGCCTCCATTACTAATCGCAGACATAACAACCTCGCCTGTGAACCCTGCGATCTCCGAGGCAAAATCTGGCGACAATTCGGCCGCTTTCGACACGTATCCCAAGAGTTCGGAGAAGAACGAAGCGATCGCGTCGGTTCCGAACGCCTGCGGCCAAAAAGACTGGTTGAACGACGACGGAACAGAGCGAAGAAACTCAACGACCACTGCTTTGGGGCGTAGATCGGCGGAATCGGGGCATTTCGAGAGGAACCGAGCGACGGCGAGAACGGCATTGAGCTGAGACCGCGAAACCCTAGGAGATCCGGCACCGAGAGACTCGGGCGGAGGACATCGGCCACAAATCCACGCGAGCTTCTCGGAAAACTGGGTCGGATTCTGCGCAATCAGGTCGCAGAGCTCGATCAAAGCTTCCATGGCGACTGAACACGAAGAATCGAAGGCCAGAACAAAAATGAAAAATAGCAGACCAAATTGATCTCAAAAATCCTCGAGAATCAGCCCGTCAAAGACCTCCATAGCCGTACAATGAAGAAGAAGTAGTAGAAAAAAAAGAAGAAAGAGAATGCAGATATGAGGATTTACAGAAAGGAACGTTGGTTTTCTCGTTCCCGTTTTCGTTGTTGTTGTCGTTGTCGTTTTTCATTTTGTGTTAGAGCAGAGATACAGAGGACGTCTGGTAACGTCGCTTTTATTCCTCTTCTCGGCCATTGTTCTCTTTCTTCATTTCTTCTTATTCTTCCCTCTGCTTTTGCTTTTGCTTTTGCTTTTCTTTTTTTTTTTTTTTTTTTTCCTTTTGCATGTAATTTGTAAATTATTTTTTATGGATATTTGTTTATATATTTGTGTAATATTAGATTTTTTTTATAGAATTAGAATTTGTAGATTCTTCATTCTTGGCACTATTTACTCGCTTGCGCCTTTCGGATCCCCTTTCTGTCTCTCTTTATACGGATTTTTTTAATTTGTTATTTTTTATATTTATTTTATCCATCATCACCGTACGAAAATGTGACATCTTTAAGGTTGCTACGATTACACGAGCGAGGGCACTCGGTACTTGAACGAGACACGTGAGTTTGACTAATATCTTCGGTTCTCTCTTTTAACCAACTGAGATGTACTAATGTTTAATCAAAGAAGAGCGAAGGCGAAAATAACTACAAAATAAATAATGATCGAATTCTTTAAGGGAAAAAAACAAGTGATTAATTAGTGGAAATCGCTATTTGTTTATTAAAAAAAAAAAAAAAAAACCTGCTATTTGTTGGGATGTTTTTTAAATCATTAGTTGAGTAATACGCAAGTTTATAAGTTTTATTTTGCATTAAAACACGCTATTTTTTTTATAAATTAATTTTTTAATTTGAGTTTTTAATTTAAATTGAGATATAATTTTTATAAAAAAATATTTATTGTAACAGAAAAAATTAAATGTAACTTTTTAAAAAAAAATTTACTGTAATAAATTGGAATTAAAAACTCAAATGAAGAATTAAACGAGTCCTAAATCCATTAATTAGAGTAAGAGAAAAAAAATATTTTAAAAAATCACATCAAAAGAGAATTAAAGTTATATTAGAGTTTTGAAAAAAAAAAAACTTAAATAGAGAGATATTTAAAAAGAATTATTTTAATTAAAAGAAAGTTAAAAAATGTATTTTCGAAAATATATTTTAAAAAATAAATTGTGAAAGAATATTAGAGGAAAAATAAAAAATAAAAAGACAATAGACAAAAGAAAAGAAAAATATAAAAAAGAAAATGAAAAGATAAAAATAAACTGTATAGAAATTTAAAAAAAAAAAAACAAAAAGAATTAATAAAAAAAAAAACAAAATATGAAGAATAAATAAGAGGATGACAAATGGTCAAATAAGAGATAATTTCTTTGGCTATTTTTTGTATGTTTTGATTAATCAAACTAAAAATTGATTTTTTTTAATTTGAGTGGTTCGATAATTTTTATACAGTCCTCTAAAATATCAGTACATTCAAAGTGGCCTTATAAATATATGTTTTTCACAATTTATTTATTAAAATAATTTTTTTAAATAGGTCTCTAATTAAAAATCTTTTTCATGCATCATTCTGAGTTAAAATTTTCTCATATATACATGCTCTCTAATTTACTAAATTTAAAAAATACTTTTCAATTATGTAATGTTATTTAAAACTACACAATTTGCTTATTACCCACTAAAATTATTTTTGAAAAACATCGCTAATTAATATTATTTATCTCCTAAGGCCTCTCGTTTAAATTTTTTTATGGTTAATTTTACAATGGTCCTTCAGGTTTATTCTCAATCTCATTTTAGTCTCTGACTTTTTAAATGTTTTATAATTGGTTCTTAAAATTTTATTTTGTTTCATTTTTGATCCTTTTATTAACTATGTGTTAAAATTTAATAAAATATATGTAAATTAGGAACTAAAATTTGGAAACAATTAAAATTTTGGGATTATCTGTAAAAACTAACTTTTTGTGTTGTTTTAGTCTTTAAACTTATATGTTTCAAATTTTGGTTCTAATTTTTACAGATTATGTGAAATATTTAACATTAAGCTAACAAAAAGACCAAAACTAAAATAAAATAAAACCTTAAGGACAAACTATAAGACGTTTTAAAATTTAGGAACCAAAATAGATTTAAAGGCAAACTTTAGATCTTTTACTAGTTTTTTTTACCCGCGCGTTACTGCGGGAAAGATTGTTATAGTATAAAAAAAAATTATGAGTTTTTACATTACAGTATTAATTTATATGTACATACATATATACACACACACATATACACACACATATATATATAGATATATATTTGTTTAAAGGTCTACTAAAAATGTCTAGTAAAAGGTTTGTACATTACAATTATATAAAAAAATCAACATTAAAAAGTAAATGGCAAAAATAACCCTCTAATTAAGCTAGACAATGTGGAAAAATCAAGGACAAAAACGTAAAATAACATAACAGGACACAATGGGTATTAAAAAAAATTAAACATTAAAAAGTAAGGACAAAACCAGAATTCACTGTTCATTATTGTACAATGAATAGTGAATCCCGGCAAAAATCAACATTAAAAAGTAAATGGCAAAAATGCCCCTCCAATTAAGCTAGACAATGTGAAAAAATCAAAGACAAAAACATAAAATAACATAACAGGACACAATATGTATTAAAAAAATTAAACATTAAAAAGTAAGGACAAAATCGGAAATTTACTATTTATTTACTGTACAATGAATAGTGAATCGCAGCTCTCCTTTAGTATATATAATAATAATAATTATTAATAATAATAATATGTTTCTGGAGCCATAAACCGATGTTGGTTTATGTGAAACGACGTCGTTTAATAATTGAAAATAATATGTTTCTTGAGTCATAAACCTCAAGAACCGACGTTGGTTTCTGTGAAACAACTGTGTTTAATAATTGCCATAAACCGACGTTGGTTTATATAAAATGACGTCATTTAATAATTGGAAATAATATGTTTCTGGAGCCATAAACCGACGTTGGTTTATGTGAAACTACCTCGTTTAATAATTGCCATAAACCGACGTTGGTTTATGTAAAACGATGCCATTTAATAATTGGAAATAATATGTTTCTGGAGCCATAAACTGACGTTGGTTTATGTAAAATGACGTCGTTTAATAATAGCTGTTGGTAAGCAAAATCATCAGAACACTACCGCAAAAAATTAAAATGACCGTGGATGAATGAAATTTGGGACGGGTCTGCGAAAAAGCCCACAACCCACAAATAAAAAAAGAAGAGAGAAAAATGGCAAAACGGTCAGAACACTATTGCAAGAACAGTAAAATGAGTGTGGGTGAACAGTGCTGCATGGGTTTCCTTTAGTATATTTATTAATTTGTTATGATTTGATTTATTTTAATCTTCTAATTTCAAAAGGGATCTGATTTGTTTTGATCTTCAAATTTCAAAAGGGATTGAAGTCACTCTGTCACTTCACTTAGTTGACATATATATATATATATATATGCATATAGCAAGTTACAGCAACTTTCAATTATATATATATATATATATATATGCGCTTCTCCACAATAAACACATCAGAGCTTTTCAGCAAACATCAGAGTCTTAAGGCGAGGATCAGAGCCTTATAGCAAGCATCAATCACATCACATTAAACAAAGAAAAAAGTAAGAGTAAAACCACATGAGATACAATCACATTAAGAGAGTCGAAAAGACCAATAGGCCCTCCAGGCACAAACGGAAGAAGCGAAAATAAAAAGGGCAAAAGCGTCATAACACTATTTTAAAAATAGTAAATTGAGTGTGAATGAACAGTGTCCGGAGGGTTTCTTTTATTATATATAATAATGTGATTTGCCTCCCAAATTTATGGGATTCTTTATGGTGAAATCCTAATAAGTGCTCCACCGGTAGAGCACTTTTTTTTGTTAGATTACTTTTTCAACGGTCAGATCTGCAGTAAGAGTAGTACTATGCGGAGCACTATAAGTTTTTAATACGAACCTGTATGGATCTGGCCGTTAAAAAATTAATTCAAATGTTAAAAAAGCAATACTCCCCCGATAGAGCACTTATTGAGGTTCCACCGTAAAAAATCCCTAAATTTATTTCCTATATAACCATACTCAACCAAAACACACATTTTAATTGAAAGTCCATTTTGACTCATCTGCTTTTGTTTATTTTTTATATTTTAAAATATGGGCAACTTTGTTTTTCCTTTCCTTTTTTTTTTTTTTTTCACTCATAAAATCTAACTTCCAAACATAGCCTTACTGCTATTAAACTCATATTGCCACAAGCCCGCAACTGTCGCTATTTTGCAACCCGCGTCTCCATCGTGCAAGAGAGACACCATTATGCCTCGCGATCTCGCTGTTGGAAAATAATGGCATCGAGTGCGCAGTGGAATTTAAAAAATTTTAATCAACGTCAAAGCCAAACAAGAACATATTCATGATGCTATATAACATAAATACTAAAGATCTAAATCATACATTTTGAGATTTCAGGAAACTGCACGTCTGACAGATCTAAGCGTTCCAAACAGAAACCGGAAGCTATTCTCATTTCTACGATCGGTGTGCGGGTGGGCACACATCATTTAATCTCCTCTTGGTATTCTTGATCTCCTTCCAATCACAAGAGAGCCAAAGAAAAATTGTTCTTGATAATTAAACAATTTTTCCTCTTGGAATCTCTTATTATGTGGGAAAATGACAAAAACGTGGACCACCAAAAAAAGTCTCTCTAGTGATCTTATGAGTAATGTGACGAGCCCAAAGCCAATGTCCAAATAGGCTATTTATAGTGTTTTGCGGGAAGGGCGCTCAAAGAGGTCATATTTGGTTGTAACAATTAAGTTTCACAAAGTTCTCACGGAGGAAAATCGCATCCAATTGAGGGGAGGTTGGTGATTTAGAGTCAATGTTTTTGAACCACTATAAAATTTCCCTTGTGTTCTTATACTCAAGTAAAAGAAAACACTAATTACAACATGTATCCTGGCCGGTTTTTATGTTAACAAATAGCCTCCAAAAAGTCTCTCTAGTGATCTTATGAGTAATGTGACTTAATAGGCTATTTATAGTGTTTAGGAAGTCATACTTCCGTAACAATTAAGTTTCACAAAGTTCTAATCGCATCGAGAGTCAATTTTGCCACGTCAACATGCATTTTATGTTGCAACCGGTCGACCGGTGATAGAGACGTTATAGCTCACCGGTCGACCTGTCTTCACCGACCGATTGACTGGACCGGTCGACCAGTCTGCACTAACGAAAATTGTTTTCTTAGTTTTCCAATACGGGAAACTTGCATAGAGCCTCAGTTTTGATTCAAGCAACCCAATAAAGAAATTGTCTGATCAAAACAATCATATAATAGTCTTCCCATATTAAACAACTCTTAAAACAATAATTCAACCAATTTATCTAGAATCAATTTATCAATTAATTTACCCAATAAGTCATTCATGCATTAACTTTGAACATCTTTTACAGAAATAACACAAGTTACTAATGTGTAAGAAATACACCGTATTGTTACAAGAAATTATGTGAGCTAGCAAAGGGACCGATGGACATATATAAATCAAGCTCCTATAATCACAACGCTACTTGAAACCAACAAGTCCGTCTCGTGATTATAAAACTCTAGCGCTATTCCACTAAAAGCCTAGAGCTGCACTCTCAATTTATATAGTCCATGACTCAATATATTAGTATATCATCCCCATAGGATATCCATAATCGACTTGAGGTCAAGTTCCGTTTTACCTTCCCGATTACATTTATCTTATGTTCCATTATCATACCATTGGAAAAATACTATTCATACTATTACAAACAGTAAACCATTAGATAACAGAGTAGTCTAATGGCCGAGCGCTCGTATTTTCCAATTCACTGATAATGCATAAGAGGATATTATTGACTCTTTATAGGAGCTATGGATTCCACTATCTATGAATAACGAATCTACGCATACACGAGTCATACCCCCAATGCACCGGCAAATGTACCTTTACATAATGTCAGGATGTCTCATTTTAATACATCAAAGAATACAAGTCAAGTATACGGGTTCATCATCCATCTCAGGATTAAGATGACAACATATAATTCGTCAAAAGTGAATTGTTTTATTCAAATAGAATTATTAATTAAAACAATTCATCTTTGATCTGATCTAATATAGATTTCACCATTAGAAACTATATCAATGTCTCTACCCATGGAGTCCCACCTCCGAGGACCAAGACAAGCCGTCTCCGTTAGGAAGTAGACAACATAACAATCTTAACATGAACAATGTTAATGTGTTTGGTTTTATTCTGGTTCATCTTAAAATTCTAACAACCACAACATCTCAAATGCAATGGAAGGTAACATGAATTTTATTTATATATTGACATTCCATAGCTGTAGCACAAATCAATAAAATGTTTTCTTCTTCCATGAATAGGTTAAAGCACGTGGAAACTTTTGGAGTGTAGTTGGAAATTCAACATCAAAGAAGACATTTTCCTATAGTTATTTTATGTTTTATGCACTTAAACATTAGATGTACTTGGTTATATTTTCAAACTCATTTAGATGTACTCAGTTATGTTTTCAAACTTCTTTGGAGAATTTATGTTTTCAAACTTCTTTGGAGAATTTATGTTTTCAAACTTCTTTAGAGAATTTATTTTTTTTTCCTTTATATGTTCCTCTTATTTTATTAAGTAGTCAATTAATATTAATTTTGAATACTAAATAAAATTTCGCTACTTTTTACTACTTAGGTCATAAACATGTTTTTTTTTTTTTTTTTTTTTTGTCACGACCCGTTTAATAATCGTGTTCGTGTGTCATGTCGTGTTAACTGTGTTATTCGCATTCTGTGTTCGTGTTTAAATTTCAACACGTTTATTAATTATGGTTTGTATTTAGATTTCAACACGTTTATTAATTATGATTTGTATTTACTATAATCGTATTGTGCTATAATTATATCGACTTAAACACAGTCCACGAACATGAATTGCCAGCCATTTCCTCTGTGGCTGCTTTGAGTGTTTGACTATTTTGAGTAGATATCAGTTTTATACTCTGACGTCCTCACTTCCATACATTTTTTTTTTTTTTTTTTTTTTTTAAATATAAAATAGAATGGTAATTGTTTGAGAATTGTGGAATTGGGTGGGAGGTAACAAAGTACGACTATAATCTCCGGTTTCTGTCGTTGTCGGATGCCGTCCCGTCTCCGGTAATCGTTTCTTCACTCTCAAAACATTTCCATTTCAACCTTTCTTTCTTTTTCAGTTTTTCTTATTAGAAATATTCACACAAAACGTGGCTGTGAAGAGAACTCTGATGCTGTTTTTCCAATCAATGGCCGTTTTCATTTGTTTGACATTTTGAAAAAAAGATAATGTATGAGTTGTTTAGGTTGTTGTTGTTCAAGTTATTTTTTTCTCCTTTTTACATTTTGTAATTCAAATTTCACTGAAAAGACTATTTACTCTTTGAAAATTTGAATATAGTTGAAGTCTAATTAGCCCCAATTTATTCAAGTTGCCCGAAGCATTTGAAGCTGCTCTTAGTCATTGCTGGGCTGTAGGTACTCCCATTTGTGTGTCCTTCCTTCAGAACAAATGATCGGGATATAAAGACTTGAGCAAATTTTTATTTTCATTTTTAATTTTGTGTCTGAAATCTATTTATTTGCTGTGAAATTTCAGAATGAATGATCCTATTAACATTATAAAAGGATTTGGGGAAATTCCCATACTGAGGTGAGGAGATGGTGCTGATAATGTTACCTAATTTAATTTCTCTATACTGTATAAAGAATAATGGGATTAGTAAATAAAAGAACAATAATCTTTCAACAGTACTTCTAGACTTATGAAGTGGTTGGTTGTTATTTATCTATTTAGTTATTATTATTTTTTTTTTTAATAAAACATGTTACACATAGAAGCAGAACAGACATAATCCACAGGCAGATCGACCATAAGGGCCTTATGTTGGATGTCATTTCTGATTAAATATATTGTTACTTTAGTTGTTGTGCCTTTTTGGGGAAAAAAAGAGATAAAAATAAAAATTGTAGCTGCTTGTTACGGCCACATCAACTACATCAATGAAAGTTAATTAATAAAACGAGATGATGACGTGGTTGAGGCCTTTCTGGCTGAGGCACAAATAGTCTTGAAGCTAGAAGTATAACAAGTTGCAAGTCATAGCTTATCCATCTATGGGGTCCCCAGTTAGGTCCAAACCTTTCAATTGGGTCTTTATGGTGCCTACACTACTAAGGAGCTTTAATTATTACTGTTCTTCTAGTACCGTCTGTAAATTATTGGATGCTGGTCATGGAGTTGACTTATTTTTGTTTGGTTTTAGTATTGAAAAAATGGGTTCTTATGATTAAGCTTGATAGAGTCATTTGTGAAAGTGTAATATTTGTTCTCTCTTTCTTAGTTTTTCTCTTTCTTGCGTGCACACACACACTGATTCTATTAGATAGCAACATATTTCAACCTTCTTTCTTCTCATTTGAATGATTCAATAAATTGGGTCTGTTTCGTTCTTGTCAGGGCGAAGTTGCAAAGTTGATTTCATCTCTCTTTTTATTCTTCAAGGTTTACAGACAATGGAGTTTAGAGAAATGGCTTGGAGAGCATACTATTATATTTCTCAAGTAAGTGCAAAGTGCTCTCATATTCATTACTCTGGCTTTTGCTTTTTCATATTCAAGAACCTATTGCCTTAAATGCGTTTAGTGGCGCCAAAGGGTACCATGCCCATTGCATTTTTGGTGCATTTTGCTATTGTGTCATCTAAATTTCTGTCCAATTTTGTAGATTATAAGCTTGTTTCTGGATCAAAAGAGACTAGTTTTAATTGTAAAATAGTGGAGCCACTGCAAAAAATTCTTTCATTAAAAAAAGTGATGAATGGGGACATAAGGTGTAGGAGTCTAATAACACTTGTGCATATCCTCAAAATAGAATTTATTTATTTATTTATTATTATTATTATTTTTTCTGTTTGAGACAAGTGAAAACTGGGTTTCAACTCTCTGGTGCTTGGAATTATCACCTTATGGCATACAGAGCAATAGATTTTTTATAGATATTGCCATCTGCCAGCAAAAGGTAAATAAATGAATAAAAATGTAACTAAAATGGAAAAAAAGAGCAGAGATTGTTGTCAGATGATGTTGAAAACCAATATCTTTGGAGTGGATGACTTAAAAGGGCATGTTTGACTTGAAATTTGAATGGATTTTCTTTCAGAACTTGTTTAATAACCTTCATCAGAATCTATTGAGCTTCCAGGCATAATGCTATTGAAGCTGTTGATGTATGATTTTTAATTCTTTACAATAATGCCTCAAATATAAGATTTTAAGTTTTATAAATGGGGCACCGAGAGTTTTCTTAATGCTCCTGGCCAACTAGTTTGATAGGAAAGAGTAGAAAGTCTTTGTTTTGAGGGATTTTGTGATAAGAAACAACCTTTACTAGAACTGAAAAAACAGAACAAAATATAGGGGACATGAAATCCTTGTTGTTTCTTCTTCTTCTTAAGGATCTTATTAGTGTTTAAAAACTTCGCAATAGTTTTTTCTTCTAATTTTTTCTAGTTGTAATGATGCAGCGGAATGGATAGAACATGATTTTACCGGCCTAATCTGAATGGAGGATTCCTAAATCCACCAAAAAGAACCTTGCAAAGGGGAAAACCCCCAAAATGGAGAGGAAACTCAACTCTAATTCAATTATCAAAATATTCAAGTCTTCTCAATACAATAACTAAGTGGCTATTTATAGCTCACACAGAAAACGATAAAAAAATAACGACTAAGGTAAACGACATACTAATCAAAACTAAGCTAAACTAATAAGCTAAAATAAACGATATGTGAAAATATAAAAAACGACTACTTATGCCTAAATCTCCTTACATCATGTAATTCTTAAATTTATAACTTTTAGTCAATCACCCCAAAGTTCACTATGAGAATGTTAACGTAGATTCGGTGTTGCCTCCCCTTAATATGTTTATGGGGAAAACACGATTATTGGCCTTTTTTATTTTAGTTCCGCCTGTGAGATTCTGTTTGTGATTCATTGATTTTGAGGTTTGTGCAGATTGGAAATTTTGTGCTTCAACTTCTATGGCATATTCTACATCTCATTGTCAGCATATACTACCTTGTGGTTGGAATAGCTCATGTACTTGAAAGCAATCTTATCTCTAGTGGGCTGTGGAAGAAGTACAAAGCCTTCAATGGAGGCAAAGTGCGGTACCTGGCCATTGTCATAGAAAGTGAAGAAGCTTACCAAACATCAAGGATTATCAAGCTTTTATTGTGGCTAGAAGCTATTGGCGTGAAGTATATTTGCCTTTATGATGCAGAAGGTAACAATTTAAACTGTTTAAGCATTGTCGTTCTTGTATGATTGGAACATAGGATTTAACTATAAGCATTGTAATCCAATGTTTTTTTTTTTTTGGTTGCTGATGTTAAGGAGTAATGAAGAAATCAAAGGATGCCATCTTGGAGGAATTGGACAATGTTACAATATTTGAGGTGTTATCATCTCTTCCCTTTGCCTTATTTTTAATTTTATTTTTTGACCATTGTGCAGTACTCAATTACTTCTTTATGTGTTCAAAGACATTTTGTCGCAATGAATCTTCTATGCCTGTATTGGACATCCTTATGTGTTGGATTGTCTTCATATATATGTGTGCACATGCACGTGTGTATGTACTATATACAAGATTTTGGCGTTATTAGAATGCAATTAAGCTAGGAGTAACTTCCTGAAACTTCATTTGGAAATCTACATGTATTGATAGCTTTTCTTATTTCTGGCTGCTATCTTGATTCATTAACTCCTACTAGATTTATGCATTTGCATCGTACATATAGCTATTTTGTGATGTTTTCTTACTTTGATAAACATGTGCAATTCGTTTCTTGTTATTGTTTTCAAGGCACGTTTATCTCACTAGAACGACAACGTCTAACTTAATGTTTATCATGTACAGGAAGCTGTTGAAAAGGATAAGTTAGTTAGCCAGAACTGTATGACTCTGGAATTTGCTTCATTGGCTGATGGGAAGGAATCTGTCATTAAAGCAGCTAACTTACTTTTTGAAAAGTATATGAAATTGGCCGATTTGGATGGAGATCAGGAAGAGAAAGTATTTACTGAAGCAAAAATGGCCGACGCATTGAAAGCTATTGGTTTGTCCCAATGTTAATGTGCTTGATGGTTGGTTTTGATTGAACTCATTACTTTTGACATTTTTGGTATTTTGTTCGTATGTTGCCAGGATGCAGTGGGCCAGAACCTGACCTCCTATTAGTCTATGGATCTGCAAGATGCCACCTAGGTTTCCCTGCTTGGAGAATTCGATATACTGAGATTGTGTGAGTGTTCCTTCGAAATAAGTCATGAATTTAGTTACATGCTTTTCTCTGTATTCTTCTACCATGAATATTTGTTTTGTTTTGTTTTGTTTTTTTCCCCGACAATTTCTACTATGAATATTTCAGTACTTAAGCTATTAATCTATGCAAAGTCTTGGCTCACTTTGTTGTCACACAAGTCTAGACTCCATATGAAGAAGCTACATCTTATTAAGGGAACTGCTAAATTCCAGGAAAAAAAAGAACTGCTAAATTACTCTCTCTCAGTCAGTTGTTTATAGTTATTTTTCAGTTGTCTATTTGAAAGGAATGTAACCTTTGACTCAGAGAGTTGCTACTTTGTGTTGGAATAAAATGACCATAAAATTTTTTTTTTTTTTTTTTCCCTTCTTTTCTTGCTTCTAAGTTTGTTTCTAAATTCTGAGTAATGAAGGGTTTCGAGTTAAAAAATCTAGATACTGCATTTTAATTTTTGAGAAACTCATCTTAGTCCTTTTGCGACCAGGGGATTCTTATTGTTGTAATACTTAGATGTCCTGTTTTCTTCTCTTTGACTGAGTTGCGTATTTTGTTTCACAGACATATGGGATCATTGGCATACATGAGATATGGTTCCCTAGTTAAAGCCATTTATAAGTTTACCATGGTGCGCCAAAATTATGGTAAGTGCTTCCCCTTTTTGCATGCGTTATTATCTCTCCTATGGTATGGAAGTGAGCCATTGATTTGATAATAACTTGACAAGTTTGCAAATTTGTTGTCTTTTTGTTATTGGTTAATGAAATATCTATGTTATGCAATTTTTGCTTTCACTTCACCTCAATTTCGACTTCTACCTGTGCAATTCTTTTCTTTACTTTCACTTGTGAAGGAATTTTATTTTTCGGTTTGAGATTATCAATTTCTTTCTGTTTTTCTTAAAAATTGTAGTGCTTCAGTATGAATCTCTTTTACATTGGGGAACCAAGAACATTAACTTTTTATTAACTGTCCCACTTGGTACTTTCAGCCTGAGTATGAACTGAAAAAAAAATTGGACTTGGAGAAAGCTCCATAGATACTTGTTTGAACTTATGCATGCTCTTCTCCTTCAAACAGGTAAATGATTCGTGCCCTAAGACGTGATCATTTTGGAGAACTTGTGCAAAGAGAAGAGATGCACATCAATGCAAAGTTCACGGTTTCAGAATTTGCTGTATATCTGTACGTTTCATTGTATACAACCTCAACTGTATTCTGCCAAGTTATAAATGTAAAACCCATTGACGAACAAACAGATCCTTTGCAGAGGGAAAGGGGGAAAAACGAAATGAGAATTCAGACTGAACTATTATTGTTGTGGATTGACGCATAAATGAATAAATTTCATTTAGTAGAACTCGTTTTTTTGCATGCTAGTTTTCTTCTTTTGCAGCTGAGTTTTCCATCTTTTTTCCAATTTAGAGTACATGGTCTAATATATAAGAGAATGTTTAGTGTCATTACACAAAGTACCATGTTGGCAACGTTGGCATGTTCAACACTCTACAGACTCGCATCTGATATTTAGGTAAAAGACCACCTCCATAGGACCATAATTGGTGTTATTTTTTTTACACGATAATTTCTAGACATCAGGCAAGGAAAGCAGTTTCAACAAGCAGAGACTTTGATTACATTATTAGAACTCCAGTGATGGAGCTTTACTGCAGAAACAACGACATACTAGGGAACTATGCCTACACAGTTGCTGTTGTTGGTGACGGAATCCAAACAAGATGATTTTTTGGCAGGAAATGGCACACTGGGGAGGAGGCTCCTGGCTTGAATCCGAGCAGGCTAAACAATATGTGGTTAGGATCCCAATCAGAAGTGTCCATGTGGCAAACAGCCATTGCTTCCACATCATCTCCGCTATCACCTCGTACTGGAACCTGCAAAACCTTGGTCTCTGTCCCAAAGAAGTGGCAAAAGAAAACTGCGTAAGGATAAGGTTGGGGATGGCAAAACACCATCTTGGGAGCTAAAACTTGTTTGGGGCCTTCCAAGACAGTGTAGTTCTGTGTGATGTCTGTTGCCATTGTGGGGTGAGTAGTTGATAGTAGATTCAAGTTGACCCGTGAACCGATTATGCTGCGAGCGAATTCAACCATGGACTCCAAAGAGGTGGCGCATAACTTGATCTCTCCATTGATGGGTTTGAGCTCGCAGTCTCGGAGTGTCTCTTCCATCCTGTTGGCTTCAGGAGAGCCTTGTGGGATTGAGAAGAGCTGGAGAAGGTTGGGGAGTTGTGACACTGAAAAAGGAATGGACTCGGCTACTTCTCTGGGCAAGAAGCGAGAAGAATGATCTTCGATGGGAAAGTACAGAGGCATGATCTTCCCTGCATACAGATCATCTGGCGTGAAAAAGCCTACTTTGAATGCTTCAGTATGATCCATGTTGGTTGAAGTTTGTGCTTGCATATGATTTTCATGTCCCATCATGTGATCGTGCCCTGTATGCAAATGGCTCTTGCACTTGGACTTTGGATTTGAATCTCCATACATGGTAACATAGGGATGTTCCTCTGTCCCCTTACCGTCGTTGTACCCTGTGATGTAAGGACGTTGATCGGCTTTGGTGTTCACATACCCAGTTATATAGGGACGTTGGTTGTTTTCTTTGGCTTCTCCATAAGCAATTATGTAGGGCTGGTTTGTCTCTTTGGTGCTTCCATAACTAGTTGCGTAGGGTTGGTTTGTTTCTTTGGTGTCCCCATATTGAGTTATATAGGGTTGGTTGGTTTGTTTCTTGCCCCTATTTTGGGTAATGTAGGGTTGAGTTGTTTGTTTCTTGCCCCTATTGCCGGTTACATAGGGCTGGTTTGTTTTTTTGGCGCCCCCATAACTAGTTACGTACGGCATATTCGTTTCCTTCTCTCCCTTATAACTAGTTATGTAGCGCTGGTTTAATTCTTTTGCGCCTCCATAACTAGTTCTGTAGGACGGGTTCGTTTTCTTCTCTGCCCCATAACTAGTTATGTAGCGCTGGTTTGGTTCTTTGGCGCCTCCATAACTAGTTACGTAGGATGGCTGGTTTGATGTTTTGGCACCTCTATAACTAGTTCCGTAGGACGGGTTCGTTTTCTTCTCTTCCCCATAACTAGTTACATAGCGCTGGTTTTGTTCTTTGGCGCCTCCATAACTAGTTACGTAGGATGGCTGGTTTGATTTTTTGGCACCTCTATAACTAGTTACATAGGATGGGTTCGTTTCCTTCTCTCCCCCATAACTAGTTACGTAGCGCTGGTTTGATTCTTTGGCGCCTCCATAACTAGTTACGTAGGATGGCTGGTTTGATTTTTTGGCACCTCCATAACTAGTTACGTAGGATGGGTTCGTTTCCTTCTCTCCTCCATTACTAGTTATGTAGGGATTGTTTGATTCTTTGGCACCTCTTACGTAGGACGAGTTCGTTTCTTTCTCTCCCCCATAACCAGTTATGTAAGGCTGGTTTATTTCATCCCCGGCGCCCTCCTCATTTCCAGCTATATAAGTTGGATTCTCTTTGTGATCATTTTCAACTTCTACTTTTTCGTGACCATTTGCAGTGCCAGTTCCATATGCTGTTACATAAACTTGATCACATTCCTTCGAGTCTTGCTTGATTGTATTTCTCACTCCGCTGGTGCAACCCTACATTTGAAATGTAAATGAACTTATTCTTTTGCCAACTCAAATTCTTTTGTTCAGTGTAATTTCTCACAAAATTTAAATTTAATTTTTTTACTATAATATTTTCTCTCGTATAAAAAAATTAAGTTGTAGAACACACCTTATATAACTCAACTTCATTATACATCAATGTCAAAGTACATTCTATGCACGTGTGTGCGCGAAATGTAGATGAAATGTGATGGTTTAGTAATAATCTGACATCTGCCTTTTTTTTTTTTGTTCTCTTTTGAAAAAATACATTTGCTTAATTTTACATGATATAATATTTGACGATAATGCGGATGAAACTCATCACAAGAGTTGGAAAGTAGCAAAAATGTTGAAAAAAAAAAAAAAAAAAAAGAAAGAAAGAAAGAAAGAAAGAAAAAAAGGAAAGAAGAAAATGCCTAGGAATTTTGGACGATATCGGATATACCATTCGTATACCAATTATATGACCTCCATACATAAAGAAATAGATCAATAGAATTAATTATTATGGTTAGCCATATGGATGAAAATTTCTCTCGTCAAGAAGGGGAGTGGAGAGATTCATACTTAAAAGACTTTGATCGATATTCCATAAAAAAAGAAACAGAAATATAAAGAAAGAAAGAAGCCAAATCGGTGCCTACGATCAGTACTATATTGGAAGCAATCATTGCAATAAAACTAGTTTTTTGTTTTAAGGTTAAATTCATCAGAGGTTCTGAGGATTTTTCTTTATTTTTCTCTTTTTTAAAATTAGTTCTTGTACTGAAAATTATTTAACTTTAACTTTAAACTCTATAAGTGTCTCAAATTTAATCACTCAGTTAAAGTTCTGAAAAAATTTAGACAGAAAATATTGAATTAATAGTAGTTAAATAACAAGTGCAAAGAAAATACATAAAATTAGGTGGAAAAAAAGAGGAAATCATCCATTTTAGAGAGAGTTCATACCTTTAACTTTTTTTATAACATAATTATCAAGTAAAAAAAAAATTGAAATATTAAATTGATAAGAAAGGTCATAATTCTGATTCATCAATAATAAACAAAATAAGAACAGTAAGTTCTATTTAATATTTTTAAACAAAACGATAAGAGCTTCTAAAATAGATTTCTACTCGGTAGTAATAATAATGGGGCACTAAGATAAACTAACAACAAATAAAATTTTATGAACCTCTTCATAATCATGCTTTCTTACAAAACAAAAAAGACTAAGCAACCGGACCATAATACGATGTATTCATGAAAAGCACAAAACATCATTTAAAAAAAAAAAAGAAAGTCGATCATATATCAATGAAATCTTGTCGTTTAAAATTTAAATATAAGAAAAAATTATGGTGGTGTTAATTTACATTTTATTGAGAAAAATAATTAGTAACTTTTGTATCTTTAAAATTTTAAAGATACACCACCAACAACGATAAAGTATGAGGAAACGTAAAGTATGAGGAAACGTATCAGAGAAAATAAAACATAAAGAAAAGCTCAACGGTTTGACGTTTTATCTAAAAAGGTAATAAATAAAGCACATGAAAGAATATTCAGTGAAAACACAAAAAAAAAAAAAGATACATTATAAAATTACGAGACTGGTCATCATTTAAGGTGAAATCAAAAGATTGCCATAGTTTTCTATCCAAAATTACGGAAGTTTAACTGAGGGATTAAATTTTAAACACTTAAAGAATTTACGGTTTAAGATAGAATAATGTTTAATAAAGGAATTAATTCTAGAAAAAGAAGAAAGATCAGCGGTCTTTCATGAATTTAACTCTTTGTTTTATAATTTCAAATAGTGCGGTGGTCGTTGATAAAAAAAAAAAAAAAAAAAAAAGAAAACAAACAGCAGCCTTATTTTCTTTGTTTTTTTGGTTACGTCCAACATTTTTTAGTCTCCATATATATAGTTAATGTTACGTTCAATGTCAATTATGTTACGCCCAATGTTCATGTTACGTTCTATTATGTTATGTTTTTTAAATGCGAATAAAAGAAATTTTGACATAAATATCTTAAAAAAAAAAAAAAACTAAAGAGTATATAGGTAAGCTTAAATACTACGTGCATGTTTATATATATATATATATTTTTTTTGAACACGCATGTTTATAATATTATTGTAAGCTATATGTGCATATTTATTAACGGACTTAGTAAATCATAGACTTGAGGAAAATGATAAGATTACTATACTAATAAAAATGAAATTGCTTTACCATTAAGAGCACAAGACAGAAGAAGAGGATTCGGCATTTGAATGGTAGAGCCATCTTCTTGCCTTAAATTATTGATCACTTACCTTCTGATTCATACGAGTGAGGTGGTCTAGGCTTTTATAAGCGCTAGTAATCCTCCAACTTGGAATAATTTAACACATAAACCTAAGTCAGTCAATTAAATTGGTTAAAGTAATGCTGGAGTGCATCATCTTTTGCCTGCTATACTAAGCAACTAAGCTTAATTAGTTGATTTTAATTTCAATCTTATCTAGTATTTAGCTTATATATATTGTAATTTGTTGACCCCTTTTTTTCATATACACGCCACTTATAGATTTTTTTATGTGTATAAAATGGTATCTAATTAATCACATCTTATCACATCATCATGAAAAAAATAAAAGAGCCAATTAAAAACGCTTTCAAATGTTTTTAAATAATATGGCATGATGTGGTTGTTTAGACACAATTTTAAAGATAAAAATTAGACCGATGATTTGAATTTTTTTCCTTCCGTTATTTTTGTTGACCTCTTCGATAGGTTTTGGTCTTTGAATAGTATTATCTCATGTAATTATTAGCTACTATATCATTTGCTGCATTATTTAACTGCTCAACTAGTGCTGACCTTTAGCCGCACGCTACGGTGATAAGGTGTTTTAAGAATTAATGATGATCTTAATTAATTCTTAGTATTATTAATTCATAATAGGATATTAGTAATGATCTTAATTAATTTTTAATATTTTCAAAAAAAAAAAAATCTTAATATAGTGTAGTTTGAAAATAGGGTAATACTATCATTCAAAAAAAAAAAAAAAAGTAATACAAGTATTTAGAGCATCTCTAATGCAATATTAAATGTAATCCTCCGATTCAAATAATTTAACACATAAACCTAAGTCAGTCAATTAAATTGGTTAAAGTAATGCTGGAGTGCATCATCTTTTGCCTGCTATACTAAGCAACTAAGCTTAATTAGTTGATTTTAATTTCAATCTTATCTAGTATTTAGCTTATATAAATCGTAATTTGTTGACCCCTTTTTTTCATATTCACGTCACTTATAGATTTTTTTTTTTATGTACAAAATAATATTTAATCAATCACATCTTATCACATCATCATGAAAAAAATGAAAGAGTCAATTAAAGAAGTTTTCAAAATATGGCATGATGTGGTTGTTTAGACACAATTTTAAAAAAAGTTTTGATTAGGACATATATGAGAATAAATTATTCCCATAGGACAATTAGAGAAAAATATATTAATGGGGTCACATTTGAGAAAGGGAAAAAAGAATGTATTGTAGAGGGAAAAAGACAGGGTAAAAGAAGTGGGTGGAAAAAAGAAAAAAAGGGAAACGGAAAGCAAAAAATAATAGTGAACATATAAAAAAGTATTTGAGAGGATCATTTTGTAAAAAAAAGAGTTTTAATTATGACATGCGAAGAAATTATTTCATACGTCAATTAAAGGAAAAAAAATTATTAGGATCACATTTGAGAAAGGGAAAAAAGAAAAAAGAAAAAAGAAAAAAGAAAAAAGAGAAAAGAAAGAAAGAAAAAAAAGACTTAAACTTTTAAAAAAGAAGACCTTTTTTTTTTTGGGGTCATTATAAAAGGAGAAATGTGCGAAACGTTTGCACGTTGAATCATGATTCTGAATCATGGTGATTTGAGTCTTTTGATTCAGAATCATGATTCATGATTTGAATAATGATTCAACGTGATTAGAACTTTCGTTTGGATGTGTATATGTATAATTCTGATTCTAACTTGAAATGTGATTCGAATCAGCGTTTAGTTGTCTTTTTTTTTTTTTAATTTGAATCATGACCAAAAGCAAGCAAATGGATACTGCTACGAAGAGTTTGCTATACTTCTTTTTTTCCTAATTTTAATATGAAAAATATTACAGTATTATCTGAGTATAAATTTCTCTCAGAAAATATATTATCATCTTTGAAACATATAAAGCAACCTCCAACAAGCGTAAATTAGAGAACACCATCCGTAAGAAGCTTTCAGTAAATGCTCTGTGTGTGAAATTGATTATGCATCTCATCTTTTTAACACCATAAATATGTACATGAACCCGAAATGACAGGCATTGTTCTGCTTTGCCCTTTTTGCGTTTGATCCTACTCATCGACTCAAACATAAAATTTCAACCAAACGGTGACAATTGACAACCATGAGCAACCATTCTCAGAAGGCACTACCAAGGTATTTGAAGTAATATTGTGATAATACCTATAATTTCCATTCATTTTCACAAGTACGCAACATCAGCACATCTTGAAAATCATAAAGGAGGTGCAAATGAAGTCCAGAGAAACATGGATGAAACAATATAGAACCAAAATATACATAGAACAGTGACAAAATTCAAGAGTAATGGCATCAAGAACCATCAGCCATAAGAAACCGAAATACAAACATATTCCTAGTTATTGAGGACTAAATAGTAATTACTTCAGGCTTCAGAAAATAACATTGTGTATGCATAAGCCGACTCGGTCTTACTAACAAATGACACAAAAAACGTTTTGTATGCATGTTTACATACCGCTAAAGTGAAGGCAAAGGAAGTTGTTTCAATGATCGATTTCTCGCTCCGTTTACACTTGTCTTCCACGGCTTTTCTGATATTCTACCCACATTTCATTTGCAAGGCGATCCCTAAAACGACCTATCTCTGTACGACTAACAGTACCTGCTGTTACAACTGGGCCTTCGGGGACATTGCCATCATTGTCATCGTCATCAAATTCATCCTCATTGTTTGGATCTATTTCACTTACAGGTACACCATCCCGGTTGTATTGACTTAGAAGCGGATCTCCCTCATTAACCATGTGGATGAAATTATGTAGTATTGCACAGGCAACTGAAATTTTCACTTGTTTATCCATTGGATATGTGTTATTAGGCCGCCTTAGGATAGGGAATCTAGCCTTCCAAACTCCAAATGTTCGCTCTATTCAATTTCTCAATGATGAGTGTTTGTAGTTAAAAATATCCCTAGGTCCCCGAAATCCATCATTTCTCCTTCTGTAATCCGGCAAATGATAAGTTTGCCCTCTGTACGGAGTGAGAAATCGATCGTTGTTCGCATATGCTGCATCAACAAGATAGTATTTTCCTGTGTAGCATATCCAAATTAGGCTGCAAATTGAAGGTCATTAACAATAAGTAGACATAAGGAGAAGTGGTAAGTGTAACCTGGTGGTATACGTTGGAACTTAGACCTATGATTGTCAAGCGCATCCGTGAGCACTTGAGCATCTTGGGCTGAACCTTCCCAACCGGATAATATATATGTGAACTTCATATCAAATGAACAGGCTGCCAATATGTTTTGCGAGTTCACATCCTTTCTATTTCGATAAGCCGCTAGGTTAGGAACACCAATTGGTGTGCAATGTACATGAGTACCGTCAAGTGCGCCTACACAGTCCTGACCATTTCAAACAAGAGTTATAAACATAATTATCCATGTATGAGAATATCAATGATATGTAGTTAAAAATAATACGATAAAGAGCAACACAACTTACGTCGAACCATGTACCATATCTCTAACGGTTGGCACGTAGAAATTTAGGCACCCTGTCATAATTTGGGGGCTTAATGAATTCTTCTTCTAATTCACAAATGGCATCTAAAACTTCTGAAAACCTACATGATATTGTCTCCCCTGAATGTTGCCATGCGTCTTGTGTTTCACGATTACTTTGGCTTTGTGAAATGATTGTTAAGAACACAAATAATTGTTCAGGTACGCTCATGTTATATGAGGGTCGTAGCAACCCTTTATCAATTAGCATTTCACATAGTATCATAAAATCACGTGGTCCCATACGCACTTTGTTGAACATTGCATTCTCATTGTTGTTTGCTAACAGCTCATTTACCTTGTCTATGCCCCTTAATGCCGAATTGTGCATTGGCCTTCTTACAATGTTAGTAACCAAATAAGCGGCTGCAGCCGTGGCATCGCCTATTGCGGCCTTAAATCTCCTTCGACGCCTTACAGAGGCCATTCTATCGTGTTCTTCATTTCCAGGCTGCATCCTATAAGTTCAAAAGTTAAGAGATAGCATAAACATTGTCATTAAATAAAAACCCTCCTTGCTGATGCTCCAATTTCAGTTCATAATGGGACAATTCTAGTTGATAATAAAATAAAGAAATAATTTTTAAAAAATAATTTGTTTTATACTAATAGACAAGCTGCATAGAGCCTGCAAAACACCCTATGAGCTTCACTCTCTCGTCGTCCCACATGTATCTCAATTTGTTTTATACTGTTGTGCATTTTTTTTTGTTTCAAAAAACCATTATAATTCGGCTCATTTGCCAACCCCATTAAACAATGTGACTTCTAGAAAAAAAAGTTTGTTTTTCTAACCCCCTCCCCCCCGCCCCCTGCTGATGCTCCACTTTAAGAGCACAGCAGTAACCCTTTCCCTAGCCATCACCCCGGCTGATGCTCCAATTTCAGAGCACCCAGCAGCAGCTTTCCCTAGCCATAAACCCCCTGTCGTGTGCTCCAAAGGCAGAGCCAAAGCAGCCCCTGCACATGCCCATAAACACCCCTGCCGTGAGGTCCAAATTCAGAGGCAAAGCAGCCCCTGCTGTAGCCCATAAACACCCCTGCCGTGGGCTCCAAAGGCAGAGCCAAAGCAAGCCCCTGCACATGCCCATAAACACCCCTGCTGTGGGCTCCAAAGGCAGAGCCATAGCAGCCCACATTCCCAAGCCAATTTCCCTCTGCCGTGAGGTCCAAATTCAGAGGCAAAGCAGCCCCTGCTGCAGCCCCCAGCCCATAAACACCCCTACCGTGGGCTCCAAAGGCAGAGCCAAAGCAGCCCCTTGCACATGCCCATAAACACCCCTGCCGTGGGCTCCAAAGGCAGAGCCATAGCAGCCCACATTCCCAAGCCAATTCCCCTCTGCCGTGAGGTCCAAATTTAACCTGCCGTGTGCTCCATTTCTAGAGCACCCAAGAAGAGCAATAGTGAATAATAAAAAATTCCCATACAATAGTCTATAATGAAAAACCACCATTTAATATAATATACCAACACAGTCTAGAACAATAATATAGATTACAGTCTCATACAACAAAAATGAAAGTAAACCAGTACACCAACAATAGTCTCAAAATCTCACTTAAACACGACAACATGGTAGACTAGACTAATCCGTGGTCTAATAATAGCAAGGGAAAATCGATCATTTAATATAACTTAACTTTGTAAATGGAAACATCATACTAGACATATATGGGCTAGGTGGATTGAAGGCTGGTGGTGGCTGGTAGGGTGGTGGAGGCTGGTGGTATGGGTTAGGGGGCTGGCTATAGGGGTTTGATGGCTGCTGGAAGGACTGTGGCGGCTGGGTGTATGGATTCGGTCCGGGAGAGAAGTTACGTGGCAGCTGACTATATGGATTAGGCACTTGACATGGATAGGGGGTTTTTGGCACATCAACGAAGTCATTTTAAAAAACTCTCCTAACGGGTTCATCTAGTTTATGCCAGGCTGCCCGCCACGTGGGATACGCCATTATTTTTTCAAACGCATGGGCGTACGTACGCGGGTCAATTCCCATTTCTTTAAGTGACGCTATGATCATATCCATTTCATTTGGTCCATTGATAGTGCTGTCACTCCGCAAAGTCTTTTTGCCTGAATGAATGTCCTCTCGCAAATCATCGCGCATGTCCCTAACGAATTCAAGCAACTCTTCCCGTGAACTGTCGTTGGATTTGCGTGCCCGGGTCTGTTTCTTTCTTATCACTTGTGATGATGAGGCAATATTGGATGTTGTCCGCCTTCCAAAACTTTCCACGCGGTCTCGAAGCTCAGTACGCATCTCATCATCATCACTGTTCTCGGAAGGAGCATTCTGGTGAGGTTGTGGTTGTTCATCCCCAGCAGCAACATCATCCGTCAGCTCCACATGGGCGACATGGTGATATGCGGCTGAACCAGACGCCATAACTCTTGAAGGAAAAACAGCCGCCAAGTACGTCTCATTAAGCTTCCAACCGGGTGTGAATAATGTCTTCACTTCACGATGGCTCTAAGGAAATTAGAATGAAATTGGTAAGGTTTATACTTAACGTGTAACCTCCAAGTATTATTACTAATGGAGGAGCAATGAATTACACATATTACCTTGTAAAGAGATGTCCGTAGTTCTGCCGAACATGTAAAAGTTTTACTGATAGGATCCCACCCTACTCCAGTATGGTTTTGCAGCGTTTTATATGTTGAATAAAGGTTGCCAAGTCAGCGGCGTTTCTCCCTCAAATGTTCACTGTCGGGTACATATCCATCAAAAAGGTGGCCATCCGAGCAGCCTATTGGTTATAGTCACGAGAACTTGGTAGCTTCCGTGGTTTATGTCATTGTATTCGTATAGTCGCTCAAGTAGAAACTCCTCCGCTGCAAGACTCCAATACAACGGCCTCTCATCTAGATTTTGCTTAGGCATCTACATACGCATAAGACAAGCAAGAGGAGTCCAATGCGTGCATAAACAAGGAATGGTCTTACAACGATAGTTTAAGATGCATAACCACCAACAAACACACCCACGAACATGGAAGACACAAATAATTTTTATTTTCTTGGTGCAATGCTAAACATGTCTAGTCCAATGCTTGTGCATTCTATGGTTGTATGCCTTTTTAAGTGAGAAAGTTATTTACTTGTTGCATTACACTATTTTTTATTGTCTTCTCGTGTACATAATGCCATGAAGGAAGAAAACCTCCCGAGGAGACTTAACAGAGAGGTTGAAGAAATATCACTAATTGAGGCAAAATCGATTTTCCTGATGTCAACAATTGATTTCTGGAAAATTTTCAGAAAACTCAGCCCACACAGTCAATTCGGTGTATATTCTACCTATAACAATTTCATTCAAAAAAACACCTATCTATGCTATATTCTGCTGATTCACAATCACAGAGAGGCCAAATTCGGTGCATATCATTTTCATGCATCTCACAAAAAACGTAAGCAAAAAAAAAAAAAAAAACAGAATTGTTGCCATTCGAACTACCAACATTCCAGGTGTTCAACTTTGCAGACAAATTGCATCTAAAGTGAGAATGGCATACCTTTTCAGTGTTGGAGTCGGACGAGGAGATGAAGGACACCGCAGGCACAGATCCAAACACGGATGTAGGACTTTTGTAAATTTTCCGACTGTTACCTCTCCGGCGAAGGCGATAAATGGGCTTACTTTGGTAGTATCGGCGAAATTGATACCGAATGAGGAGCTTCCGTCGATGGCTCACAATCACCCCTTTACTTGAAGCATTTCTCATCAACTCGAGAAGAGGAGTCCGCCGTGGGTTTTGTTGGTTACCTGTGATGACGAGGCCAACGGGAAGAGGAAAAATTACTGACAGAAAAGAGAGGAGAAAAGGAAAGGTTGGATACCTACAAGCACACAAAAGTAAGACTGGAGATTCTCTGGGCAAGAGGGGAGGCTGCTGTGGGTTTGGCTGAGATCCGAAGAGGAGACCGACGGGAAGAGGAGAATCGCCGAAAGAAAAGAGAGGAGAAAATATCTAGCCTGGAGACCTGTAAAACCCACGTGAGGAAGGCTGGAGATTCTCTGCCGACGAGGTGAGTCCGCCGTGGGTTTGCCTGAGATACGAAGAGGAGAGCGACGGGAATAGGAGAATTGCCGAAATAAAAGAGAGGTGAAACGCAAAGCGTGGAGACCTGCAACCCACGCGAGAAAGGCTGTGGATTCTCTGGCCAACAGAGAAACGGTCAGTAGAGTGGGTGGGGGGCATTACTCGGGAAGCAGAACCACATGGGATTACTGTGCAAAACACTGTGCTCTGATTAGGAACACGCCGAATTAAAGCCAGTGTTGATTTTAAAATCCGGATTCAATGTGATTTAGAAAGTACAATTTGACTCTGAGTCAGATAAGTGATTTTGGGCCTCCAAACGTGGATTCCTCCACATGACCCAAGATCATGATCCATGATACAACTTCCAAACGGGCCCTTAGTATTCCTAGTATTGTCATCAAGGAAATGGTTTTGAGATTTACCCTAAACTCCCTTTTGGTCTCTAACTTTTAAAACATCTCAAGATTGGTTTTTGATCTATTACTCTGTTTTAATTTCAATTCATTTGTTAATTTGGTGTTAAATATTTGACAGAATCTGCAAAATTAAGAACTAAAATAAAAAACATCCAAAATTTAGATACTGTTTGTGAAAATTATATTTTATTTTTTTAATTGTTAAATCCCTAAACTTTAGGTGTTTCCAATTTTGACCTTAATTTTCACAAACTCCGTCAAATATTAAACACATAGCTAATGAAAGGATCTAAATTGAAACAAAGTAATAGATTAGGATCAATTATGAGACGTTTCAAGAGTCAAGGACCAAAATGGTCTTAGCGACCATTTGTAAGATTAATCTTTTTTTTTTGGACTTTCTCCAGTAAGACCTCCTCATTGGTAAGGACAGTTTTTGATCACTGGGTTTGGTCAAAATCACATCATGTCAAAAAGTACGTAAAATAGATAGTTTTTAATACAAATTTAACAGTTAAAAATAAATAATTACCGTAATTTATTTATTTTTTTTTGTCTTATCATAGAAACTTTTTTTTTTTTTTTGCGTTTTTTTTTTTGGGATTTGGACAATTATTTGGCGGGTAATCCACCAAATTACTCTGGCAAGGGGGGCCGATGATGACTACTGGTATGTGTCAAAAAGTGCAAGTTGATCTGATTACTGATGGTAATCTGTTTAATCTGCTTGATTACTCTGATGACTGACAGCGACCGATGTCTAGTAGATTACTCGCAATTCGTGTTCTTTAGGAATTTAATCTAGTAGATTAGTGTTGTTAATTTAAAAGATTATTGCAGGACCGACGCTATGGATAACCAGTGATTTGTATTGAAAAGGTAACATAATCGGGAAGATTACTAATGTTAATCTAGTAGATTACTTCAGCAAATGGTAACAGAGAAATTAAGCGCTTTATGCTGAAAAAGGTGACATATCGAGCGAACATTCCAAAGCAACGAACTGTGGTCACTATTGATTCCAATGCATCAGGTAGATTATCAATCTTCTAGCCAAAATATATATATATATATATATATATATATATATATCAGGTAGATTATTGCAACCGATTAGCGCAATTTTCAAAGAAAGCATTTTGTCTTTCTATTACCAGTATTCGGAATCTGGAGTGATAAAAGATTTTAAGGCATTAGTTTGATTCACAATTCATATTTTTATTATAGTATTTTCTTTTATAAAAGTTCTTTTTTTTATTACTACTCTCACAAAATTTAATTTAATTTTTTTTTACTATAGTGTTTTTTCTTAAATTCACTTTTTAACTCAAATTTTTAACTCGAATGAGCGAAACGGACAAAGCTTTATGTGCCTTATTTTTTGAAGATTCCCTAAACTTAAATGGCCCAGTCTGGCCTGGTCCAACCAGTAATTCTGAGTTGGAGATATCACATTAATTAGTTAAAGTGACATGTATTTTTTTTTTGTTATATGGTTTGCACTTTACACTAGTCTTATTATTCTGTGTTTGATCAAGATACTATACATCATTTAGTAATCGGAATATTTTACACCCAAATGCTTGTGACTGAATTACTGATTTGGCTGATAACTAAAATGTTGATTGCGTAGGGCATAAAGTTGACCAACACCAGATACTGAGTATTTCATCTTCAAATTCTTGAAGTTATCTGACAAGCTTTAAAATTGCATATTTGGACGTTATTATCCATTTACATTTCAATTTTAGAACACTGAACATGTGATACAACTTCAAATTTATCACAAGTAGTTGATATTACACGTACGAATCTATGAGACAAGCAATTTAGTATCGTGGTTAAAAGAAAGAAAGAAAAAAAAAAAAAAACAAAACTCGCACTAACCGTTAAAAGAAAAATTTAGTAACGCGGCAATTTAATATATGAAAAATGTTTAGACACTTTGATGTTAAACACCACAATTATAGAGAATGGGTCTCACTTATGAGTCTTACGCTGCGGTATCTACTATCTTTTAATGTATAGTGTTGGAACACCGTTGATGCGTTTTAACGTTATTTTATATACATCTTGATACAAGAGTTAGAATGGACAGGGGTGGGCTGCACAAAGTCTATGTGCCCCAACTGTAAATCCCACCCAATATCTTACATCCCTACTCACCCTTTAGTGTTTTTCTTGGCATAATGTGACATTGCATTTAAAATAGAAACCCAAATTAGTTATTCCTATCCCAAACCATCGTCTTTTTTGTTTTTGTTTCTGTTTTTTTTTTTTTTTTTTTTTTTTTTTTTTTTTGTTTTTTGCAAAATGAAAATACTTTGCATTAAGACGTTAAGATAACAAATCGTCTCTTACAAAAGCACCTAAAACATAATCAACTCAAATCACAAGACTTTGAGAAAACAAAGTTTGCCAAATAGTGGGTTATGTGATTCCCTTTACGAGGAACGCAGCAAACGACACCACGGTGAGCACTCGAGACAAACATGAAATTCATGCATAATATTTACTTAAAACTAACTACGTTCATTAACATACATGTAACATACTAGTAAAACTGATGTTGAAGAGGGGGCAAAGGAAGAAAAATAAGGCTTACCAGTTGAAGAATTGAAGCACACAAGAGGAGGATCCAAGAATTGACGCAGTCATTGCTTTTGTAAGTGCTATAAAAAGAAATTCTATGAGATATGCTAGAATTTAATAGAATTTTTCTCCTTTTATAAGTTGTTCTCACTCTCTATAATGTTTAGAGATTTGCTTCATTAAAGGTTGAGGTGCTGATATACAAATACATTTATTTGCAGTATAATTAGCTTCGTCAATGATTTAGGTGTATGGCACTTCTTTTTTCGAGCTGGTGTATGACATGTTCTTCGTTTGATTTTAATGGTATTTTTCAAAGGTTGGACTCCTCATCAAAGTGGCGATGGAAAAGAAAGAGTAAAGGTTGAAGCCGTTGGAGAAGAAGTTGCCCTCAGCGGTGGTGATCAGGCCGAACGAGGTGGTTGACTGGGCCCAGACCCAGCCCAGTGTGGATTTGCTATCATTGATGAGAGTGCGGTTGAGCCTGAGCTAATCTGATATCACCTTATCAATTGATGATTAGTACCAACATTTTCAAAATGATTTTATTTGTTTAAACATATTTCTTCTATTCCCGAAAAATAAAAGAGAAAAGAAATCCTTGTGGTGGAAGTACCTTGTTTTTTGGCTTGTCAAAATCTGTGGTCAAACAATGGGCACGTTTAAAATTCATATTTTATTTTTGTATAAAAATAAAAATAAAAAATATTTTTAATTTTAGATAGAAATTATTTTTAAAAATACATTTAGTAATTTTATTAAGATATTTTTTTATTATAAAAAACTCATTAATGTCTCTATCTCTGTTCGAGAGAGGAGAAAATAAAAACAAAAAAAATGAAAAACGACTAAAAATTATTTTTCATTTCTCTCTCATTTTACACTAAATCAAAAAATCATTTTCATTTTTGTTTTCTGTCTTTATTGTGCCAAATGTCATTTTGGAAACATTTTCATTTTTTTTCTCGAAAATGTGAAAAATAAAAACGAGATAAATTCCAAACACTACTAATATAGTTCGCTTCACGGGCAGTTAAAATCCTACTAAAATTTGATTTCATATATAGTAAAGTTTTTTTTTTATTACAATTTAGTGTTAATTATTTTTTGTTTATTTTAAAGATTACATTTTGTTTTCATTTTCATAAATTTAATGTTCGAAATATTTCTTAAAGAATGTCTTAAATCAATTATAAGTGCACTATAGTACGATGAATGGTATTGTGAGAATAAAAGCCTATTTTATATAACATAAAATTAAATAAAAAAATATGAAAAAAGAAACATATATTTAACTAGGAGCATATTTGAGAAAACTAATTAGGGTTTACATATAAAAAAGAAAAAGATGTTTAATTAAGGACATCTTTAAGAAAACTAATTACGAGGTGCATATAAACTGATGTAATATCGCAGTTGACTTCCTTAATTTAATTGTCTAAATGGTATGTGGTGCATGTTGTACTACCAATGTACCATATTCGTCCATAGGAAGAAAAGTTAGGCCATGGTTTCTGATCAAGTTATTCTCTCACATAATTGGAAGTCCACTACTTTTGTGATCAATTTTAGCCATGCATGGTGAAGCTAATTAAGCAGTTGATTTGGGAGATCTTGTGGGCATGAGAGACAAGTACATCTTCTTTTTTACCATTATTAAGTGATATAATATTCAAAGCCCAGAATATATAAAATAAAATAAAATAATATTAAAATAAAATAAAATAAAACCAAGAATAATGAGTGGCGACCTTACCAATATCACTGAGCTTCTTCATACAATTAAACCCAACTTTAGCTGGATTCCCCTCACATTTTCAACGATATAGATCTAATTTTTAGACAACCCACTTACTCAAACCAATGGATTTATAATCATGAAGAAAAATGGCTGACTTTCCTTTGAGCATTGAGACTGCTTAGATAAGTCAAAAGGTCGGCAGAAAAGCTAATTTTCCGTGCAAGGAATCACTATTTATGAGAAACCCCACTCACTTTGATTAATCCATCCACAACGCACAATACCACTAAGAGTGCATTAAATGTCAGCAGGTGCTGCTCTTTTTTCCTTTACTTTGATCTCATTTTGATTTTTGACCTCTTTTGAGATGTACACAAAAGATGCAATCAAATTTTTGTTTCAGCATGATACTATATAGATTGCCTTTAGTTTTTTATTTTTATTTTTTATTTTATTTTTATTTTATTCCCTCAATATTCAACAACATCCCACTAGGTGGTTTTTTGAATTATTACATGAAATAAGGACAAAGTATCATACTTCATGGATTACGTGCGCTTCATTTCTTCATTTCTTCTCTACTAAATTAACGTGGTCTTAGTTCAAACTTGAGGTCGACACCTTTATTGGTAGAGATAAAACCATTAAAAACTAAATGCGAAAATAAAAAAGTAGAAAACACAAATATTTAACGTTATTTGATAATGTGTTTACATGTATGGATTAAGGTGAGAGACAATTCACTTGTAAAGTGACCTTCCAATCATGAATACAAATTAAGAAAATTAATGCAATCAATGTTTAAATACAAAGTACTTGTCTAGACACAATGTATCTGTATTTGAATAAGATTCAACATAAAATCGCCTAAAAGCAGGGAGTTAACTAAATTAGATTAATACAAAAAAATTCAAAATTCTAATTACTAATAATAACAAAATTCAACTAGCAGCCTGCCGATCGTAGATTTCAACGACCATAAAAAGAAATAATATGGACGATTCTTAACATTTAGGATTTCTTATTTTTACTTTTCTTTTTATTTTCCCGGAAAATAAAAATATAGGGGGCAGTAGTATACGAACGACAATCGTTGAGGCCATGAGGACGAGGAAGGGACAACAATCATTGAGGCAGCAGTGGTGCATGGGAGGGATGATGATCGTGGAGGGCACAAGAACAACAATCGTCTAGGACCGAGCAGGAGCTAAATGTTGCTCGTTGAAGCAATAATGCTTTGATATTAAATATTAAATATGAAATAATAGGAAAAAGAGAACACAAAGATTTAACCTGATTCTATAATGTATCTATATCAACGAATTAGAAACATTGAGAGTATTTACTAATGAAAAGCACTATATCAATGTGCTTCATATAAGTACAATTTGAGAGGACTTAATTAGTGCGAATACGATGTATTTGTCTAGATATAATGTATTTGTTTTGGAACGAGATTCTAAATCTATCATTCTAATTAATTAAGTGGCACTATATTGTACTTGATTAGACTATATCCTTATATGGTGATCATCATCATATGTCAACCGATATACATGTAACATTTTTTTCAATGGCAATAAATTTTTCTGCTTTAAAACCCAATTCCAACATCAATAGTGCATGTCTTTTCCTAAGATCAACGCAAAATAGTGAGAAGTTCATTATCGAGAAAGATGCTCTACGTAAAGGAAAAAAGCACCACGCACCACAAATAGGCACTAATATTGTGCTTGACAACCAGAAAATGACCTAGGCAGACAGAGGCACAGAGCCATAGCCGGCCAACGTAATCAGAGGTGAGCCACACCTTTCTGAGAATAGGTAGCCGTGCCATCTGAATCTTTTTTTTTCTTTAGTTATTTATGTATTTATTTTGTTAAAGTATATAGTTTACCTCCCCATTAAAAACATGAAAGTATGTCTACACTCCCTCAAAATCTGATATTATATTCGTTCCTTCTCACTTAATTTTCTACCTCAGTCCTTAAAAGGTAACACAACATAACAACCTTATACGACGAATGTTTCTAACAAATTTGACAAAGAAAAAACTTTGCTGGAAAGAGGGCTAGTTAGCCAGTTTTCTGAATGAATCCAATGCAAACAAAATTGCAACCTGACATTTCAGCATGAGTCCAAGTGCACATATTTATATTATGATGCAAATTTGTCAAGTTGACTTTAGCATAAAGTGACAAAACTCACTAGTCTAGATAGTCCTAAATATAATGTAATCAAAATATCACCAACATTTATATATAAAATTGTCCCCCTTAGTCTTCCAAAGTTTCGGCTCCCCCAATAAGCTTATCGGATATCGATCTTGTTGTTAATTTGTTTTTGGTCAGCTGACGATCAACATGGAATCCCTGCATGGAATACAACTCACTAGATCCAATCTGTGATATTGCAATAAATAAACATAGAGAAAAAAGTTTTGAATATGACCATTTGAATTTAGGAGTATTAAAATATCAAGTGGGTAATATCAAAGTACCTGTTAGATAAAGTTTGACAAATAAATCTAGTGGGGAACATATAAATATGTGCAATTTGTAATGAGGAAATAGTAGAGGTCAACTTCTCTTTTTTATGCTTCTGAAAAAAAAGAAAAAAACTACTCTTTCAAAACTGGAATTTGGAGCTACTTCTGTGGGCATGTCAGCATGACTTCACCCTTCATTAACATTAGTATAAAACTGTATTTTAATCAGTCGTAAACACCATTGATTACTTTAAAAAACAATCCCTCCTCTTTTAACTATTAATTAAACAACAACATCAAGTTTTTTTTTTTTTTTCTTCATTGTGGCTTGAAAGTGTAGGAAGTTGTATGTATGTTTAAATACATACTCGTAGATGAAATATGCTATATATACTCCTTGTAATGATTTAACAGCTAGCTATATATATACTTTTCCGATCTCCTTTTTTTCAACAGCAGTGTTGTGGCTTCCTCGCTAATTCTCAACGGTGGTCAACTTATCATCAGAGTTTTTGTCGTCGTCATTTGTTTACCCGTTTGTTTTAAGTTAAGTCTCCGTTAAATAAAAATGGTGATATTTTTATCGTTTAGGTTTATTTACTGCTTTTTCGTTGTAATAATGGAGGTGGTCTCCCCACATTTTCAGTCTTTATTTTTTTTTTTTTTTTAATATGAAGCCTATGTAGTGTAATGATCGAGAATTCTAGAATTAAATAATGTAAATTTATTTATTTAAGTCAAGGATTTTTTCAAGAATATACTGTCATATTTTGTGAGTGTAGAATTTACAAAATTAATAGTAGTATTCCTAAATTATGTAGCAAGTTTTATGATTAGTTCATATTTTAAGAACAAGTAAATTTAGTTGATAAATTCTTACCGCAATTAAGACGGAAGAATTCTCCGTGCATATACGCGAATAGTTCATATTTTAAGAACAAGTAAATTCAGTTGATAAATTCTTACCACAAGCGCAACAGTAAGAGAAAAATGCTCTGCGTGAATAGTTAGCATGACGGGCTCATATACCTCAAGTAGGAGCAGAGCCAGTTCATGAGGATCTGCCAGTACTAGAAGATCCCCCTACAGTCAACGGTCAGGATGCTCAAGGAGTACCACCTGCACCGATCGCTCCTATAGCAGTTGAGGAACAGAACTACGAACTAGTAAATGACGAACGTTGGGTTACAATTCTAAAAAAGTTTCGTCATATGAAAGCGCCAGAGTTCCATGGCTATACCAACTCTATAAAGGCAGATAACTGGCTGAATGATGTTCAAGTGATCTTGAACCTTATGAGATTGAATGATCAAGAGAAAGTATTATATACCTCTTAAATGCTAAAGAAGGAAGCTCGTCGCTGGTGGCTGATAGTAGAATTATGGAGGGACATTAATTTGATGACCTGACAAGGTTTTATTGAGGAATTTAATGAGAAATATTTCAATTTAGACAATATGGTAGTCCAGGAGGATGAGGTTAATAACTTTCGTTAGGGAGATATGTCAATGGTGGATGCAGTACAGAAATTTAAGCAGTTAGCTCACTTGTGTCCACATAGGGTGACCTCTGAGTGGGAGGAAGTCAGAAGGATGATGAAAATGTTTAGAACTGACCTTACTGTGGTAATTAGCGGCGGGGATAGACTGCCTACAACTGTAAAGGAGTGTGTAGGGCAGGCAATTCGTGCTGAATATTGGGTAAATCAAAATAGGGAAGAAAGGGCCAAGTTTTTCAAGACTAAAAAAGAGGAAAGAGTTAAAGAAAAAATGGAACCTAGCAGTCCAGTCAAAAGGCCAGAGTGACAGCTCAGGCTAAAATAACAAGCCACAGGGACAGAGCCAACATAAAAGGAAAGGGAACTTTAACCTTGGAAAGGCCAACCACAAAAGAGAAGTAACACTGGGCGTAGTAGCAATGGCTACCCCGAGTGTACCAAGTGTGGGAGAAAACATCTGGGAGAATGTAAGGTTGGAATAAGTGGTTGTTACATTTGTGGCAAGAAGGACAATATTGCCAAGAATTATTTTTCCAACCCTTAGAATTGAGTAGGTCAGAATCAACAAGGAAATCAGAGTCAACCAAGAGTTTCAGGAAATCAGCCTCATGCGATCCAAGCTATGATCGAAGGGCCCTAGATTTTCCAAGGAAGATTAGAAGCTCCGGAACCTCATGCTCGCATTTATGCCTACACCAGAGGTGATGCAGAAGCTGGTAATTCTGCAGTGGTGATAGGTCAGCTTCCTGTAGCCAATTACGATGCTTATGCTTTAATTGATTATGGAGCAACACATTCATTTGTCTCATCAAAGGCTACTAAGCATCTAGAAGAACAAAAGATAGTATGAGCCAACCTTTTAGGACCACTTTACTGTCTGGGAAAATTTTAATAACGAATTATTGGTTGCCCAATGTTCTAGTAATTATTGATGGTAGAACGTTGTATGTGAATTTGGTTATTATTAGGATGAGTGATTACGATGTTACATTAGGAATAGATTTTCTGTGGAAATATAACGCTGTCATTGACTGTAGAAACCAGAAGGTTACATTTAAGCCCCTGAGGAAGATGAGTTTACCTACACGGGGACGTTCCAAAAGCAGTCAGTGCATATGATATCTGCAATGAGAGCAAGTAAGATGCTGGCTAATGGATGTATAATATATCTAGCCAATTTGGTAGATAAGTCTAAGGAGATTAAAGTAGGACCGGAGGATATTCCAATAGTTAAGCAGTTCTTGGAAGTCTTTCTAGAGGAACTACCAGGACTACCCCAGAGCGAGAGATCTTTTTCGAGATAGACTTGATACTAGGATCAGCGCCAGTCTTTAAGGCACCACATAGGATGGCTCCGGATGAGCTTAAGGAGCTTAGGGTGCAATTACAAGAATTAATAGACAAGAGTTTTATCGTGGGGAGCACCAGTTTTATTTGTTAAGAAGAAAGATGGTACACTAAGGATGTGTATCGACTGTCGGGAGCTAAATAAGATTACGATTAAGAACACGTATCCATTACCATGGATCGATGACCTATTCCATCAACTGAAAGGAGCTCCGTACTTTTCTAAGATAGATTTGTGCTCACGTTACCACCAACTTTGAATTAAAGAAGGTGACATATCGAACACAACCTTTAGGACTCGATATGGACATTATGAGTTCCTCGTGATGTCATTTGTACTGCATGCCTTTTCTAAGAAGGTATATGTCAGTGACGGCCAACTTAACAGGGTCGTCACATGTAGTGACTTTGTGCCATATTGTTGTGGCTCTTAATTGATCGAAATTTTCTATCGATTGTAGAGTTTTAGTAAAAAAGAACTTTATATGAGCTCGTTTGAGATACTTTTTGTTTTTAGGATTATGAACTGTACCGGTAGAACTAATCTCAATTAAGGATTATGCCTTAACACTACTTTAATTAGTATAAATGAAATTTCTCTTAAAAAAGAAAAAACCTCTAGCTTGTATAACCACATGTACAAGAGGCTGCTCATATATACATCTGTATATCCCATATATATTTTTTTTATTGTTGATTTGTGTGAGACATATATAAAATATATGAAAAACGTAACTGGTTTTGGATAACAATGTTCATTTGCTTGCGCCGTTTGTTTCTCGAGTACCATATCCATACGCCATTTGTTTCTCGAGACCATTACCATGACTATACTTGATAGAACAATATTCATGATCACTTGTATAACGCCGTCCCTAGCTAGCCTATATAGAAAGAACAATAATTGAAGATATAATAACTACTAGTGACATAAACTGCCTTTTATAAATTAATGCATAGATGTCAATTCACATACCTATATAGAAGACGAAAAAAAGGGGGAAAAAAAAACACGACTCAAGTGTAGGCCCTTCTAATAAACGTGTGATTAATGAATATTCCTTTTTTTATTTCATAAAAAGAGAGAAAAAAAAAATCAGTTTGTAAGTCAACTTAAAACACGTTTGATTTTCCTCTTAAATAGCTATATTAATTCTTAAGTATTGGCATTTGTTTTTATATAGACATGAATATTTAAGTTATGATAATAAGAAAAAGTGCTACTAAATATATACTTATAGATATAGAACATATACGCCAAAAAGTTTTCCTCGTCATTTACGCCAAATTGTGTGCTTAATGTTTGGGCTGATAATTGTCTTCACGAATATATATATATATATATATATATATATATATATATATAGATATGTATATGTATGCATGTATAGACCTTTAATTTGATTCAGTGGGTAGACTTTGGTATATAACGGAAAAAGCAATTTCTATGTACATATATATTCTAATTAAGCGGCCATAAGGGATATTTTCTTAACAATTAAGTCTGATTCTATGATGGAAACAAATATGTACACTACATATACACATCACACATGATACGTGGATAGCCTATAGATTAATGTCTCAGATATTCCACCTAACTTAAAAATAGTATTTGAAATATCTAGAATAAATATTTAATGAGTATTTGTCCAGCAGAGTTTATTCTGATGTGTTGCAATAAGTTTTCAACAAATTAATTTAAACGACGAATATCAGTTGATTCAACTACTGATCTCCACACCACACATTTTTTTAATTATAAGTTTTCCCACCAACTAATTAAACGTCCTTGCTTTTCAAAATTAATGTAATCATGTTTTATGATTAGAATAAGTGAATATCTATTTTTGGAACGCAAGAGGATAGTGTAGCAGAGATTTATTTATTTATTTATTTATTTTTGAAATAGTAGTATGGAGATTTGAATTCATAACAAGTTACTTTTGTTGTGAAGAAAAAGAAGAGACTGACACTGAACCTTGAACTTACATTTTTATCCAATTTCTTTTGGACCGGTATTTTTTTTTTTGGAAGGGTTTTAAGAGAAAGTTATGTATTATACCACTAAAATTCAACAACTTTATATTTTTGTTATCTTCGTTGATTTTTTAAAATATTATGGTAGAACATAAGAATATTCTACAAAAAATACTCTCTGAAGGTGTTCAATCATGTTTACCAAAAAGAAAAAAAAAATAATCTGACAAGATACCATGATATTTTTGATGAATTAAGTGGCATAGATGTTAATTTTATGCCTTTCGAGTTGCATAGATATAAAGATGACATTTTTTGAGTGACATTTCTATATATTTCTAAGGACTAAGATTCTGGTTTATTTTACTCTTTACACGCATTATAAGATGGTGATCAACTCTCTAATTGGACTCTCGGTTTTTTTTAGAAGACCAACCTAGCTATTAAGAGAAGTGATCTAATGTACTTATAGATTAGTGATTACACACAAGACTTTTGAAGTACACATTTTGTGATTATTTCTAGGATTACTATCATATTTAAACCACGTGAGACACGAATTTATCTTATTCGTTTTTTTTTTTTTTTTTCTCCCTTAGTGAGAAGTACAATATTCTTTCATTAGTTTTTGACTTTTTAATTAGAAGCAAACGGTATCAGTGGGTCACTCGCAGTCTCCCACTAAGTGGGCACAACGCCGGCGGTCACGCACTAGGCAACTCTGGCGCTGCTGCTGGCGGGTGACTACTGGCAATAATATTTTACCCACTCATCTGTGCCTAAAAATTACTAGTCAAACACTATAAGATATGATACTTTGGTCATCATAGCAAAGTAAGAAAACGTAAGGGCAAAATAACTTTAAAACAAAACACGAAAAAACGAGACAAATACTCTTTAAAATATATAAATATAAATTTTTATTTCTTATTTTTTATTAATATACTTTTAATTAAATAATTGTATTAATTAAAATGATATTAATTAAAAGTGATGAATAAAAATTCAGACTCATACATTAATAATTTTTTCAAAAAGAGAAATATATTATGGGCCCGTTTAGTTCCTTAATTCGAGTTAAGATGTAATTTTATATGAGAGTTTTTTATTATAGTAAAAAAGTTAGATATGACTATTTCTGAGAGTTTTTTAGTGTAACAACACTCGAATTGTAAACTCGAATCACTGAAATAAACGAGACCTATATTGGTACATACTTTTTTTTCCTGTGAGATCTTTTATTGTTGAATATAAACATTTGTACTCCAAGGCGTTATTTAAAGGGAGAAAGAGGAAAATAGGTCAAAATTTGAGATGAATTAAAATTAATAGGCCAATAATTTACATAAGTTAATAAATAGGCCAAATTATTATTTTCGTCCATAACTTGTCTGGTTATGAACCATAACTTGACAAGTTATTATTCATAATTGTCCATAACTTGTCCGGTTATGAACCATAACTTGACAAGTTTGTCCATAACTTATCTGGTTATAAACCATAACTTGACAAGTTATGGCCTATTAATTTCTATAACTAAAAATTGGCCTATTTCCTTTCTTAAGCTTTTCATATTGGCCTATTTTCTACTATTTCCCTTATTTAAATGACTCAAAATCTTAAATTAGTAGCCGGCCTTCTACTCTCCACTTTTTTTTTTTTTTTCCTTCTTATTATTGTCTTAATCCCAAATTTTGCCGGTCTTCACAATTAAAAAGGATGATCCCTAAGAATCTCTCGCCGGTGGGATCTGTCTTGTCCTTGTCCTTTTTTTCGTTTTTTTTTTTTTTTGGGTATTTCCATAATACATAAGTGTATAAGTTTGCTAGATCTCATTGCATAGTGATCATGATGTGTACGGTTTTGTAACGACTCAACTCCTATGGGTTCACTTTGTGAGATTTTTAGTATAGTCGGATCTTTTAGGCAACTAACGGTCTTCAAAAATTTCTTCACGTCTCCCAATACTTAAACTTAAGGCCTCTTTTTGTATAAAATTCTTAAGTTAAGTGTTAGTATCAATTGATCTTGAAGGTTAATGAAAAACATTTTAATATGATTAAGGTAAAAAGGAAAAAAATAAAAAATAAAAAGCAGGCTTACTCAGATCTTAATCTGATTAAGGTTTTTAGGTTTATTGTTTTTATTTGCTTTAGCGTGGTTTGTTGTTAGATCTGTAATATTTAAGTGCCAGATTTAAAAGATTTTAGGCGATGTAGATCGATATTGACAACATCCGCAAGTATAAATAAGAACAAACTACGCTCGAGGAAGGACGCATTTTGAAGAGACGGAGATTGATTTCTTGTGGAGCTTAAAAAAGTATCTTATTTTCAGAGACATGTGCACGCCAATTAAAAATGGAAAGAGTGCACAAAAATATTTGTTTAATATAAGTAATAATTTGACTGTTTTGTTTATTACTCTTTCTTATGTCGACTGATATTTCCACCGGTCTTTACCATTTGTAATATTTGTTTTTGTTAAATAAAATAAAGATTCAAATAAATAATAAATTGGTGTTTTTTTTTTTTTTTTTTTTTTTTTTGTTAATTTGTTATCCTAATCGTACCCGAGATGTGTAAATTGATGAAATTTCTTAATTATATATATCTCGAGTAATAGTTTGGGGTGGATAGAAATTGGAGTGGAATACAAAGGCAAAAATTTTCCCTTAATTTGTACAAAAAAAGGTCACCAAAATTATGCCTCTAAGTACCATCGGCATAAATTGAAATTAAAATTGAAATGCCTCTAAATTTTAACTTGAAACAGCATATGGATCGCTGGTGATAGACGAAATTCAAAGAAGAAAAGATGGTATCAATTGGTAATATTCAAACTATAAATAAAAATGATTATGTGTCAATCTTTATAGAAGCTATATATAGATAAGAATTTTTTTAATGAATCATATATGATTTATCACTATGCATAATATAGGTTTTTGTAAACTGCAAATGATATATACTTCGTAATTCATATTTTGAACTGTGATTTAAATCTGCAAAATAAATGGGCTAGTAATGCTGTTAAGTTTCATATGCTGTAAATCCATAAAAAAGAAAGTCTTTATGAATCCCACATGATGAAGGAAAAAGACATGTCCAAATCATGGTAGAAGAAGATTAAAGCATTCGGTTCAAAATCAATTCATGTTCTGTATAAAAGTACTAGAAAACTTTGCACTTTAATTTAGTGGACAAAATCTAAAGGAAATGTTGAGAACTATTAATAATCTTTTTTTATTTTTTTATTATTTATTATTTATTATTTATTATTTTTCTCTTTTGGACAATGAAAAGCTTTTTATTCTGTTGGGGTCACAGGTTTTGTACATTAATTAAATATTAATCCATAAAAAACCATATATGATTTTGGCCTATAAAAGCTGCCAACAGTCAGAGTTTTGAGAACACCATTCCAACCAACAAATCTAAAATCGTTTCACTAAGTTAGAAAATAACATGAAGTCCATCATTGCATTCTTCGTTCTCTTCTCTATTCTCTTGGTAAGCCTTTCCCACCACAAACCAAAAAAAAAAAAAAAAAGTTTCATACTTAGTTAATTTCCTCTTCTTTTCGGAACTTCTTTTGCTTTTTTTTTTTTTTTTTTTAGTGTGAAAAGATCTACCAGGAGAACAAAAGGGTTCGCTTGGATTATCCAAAGTCACATATTGGTTGTGAAAATTCTTTCAAATATTTGCAATAACAACTTCATATATACATTTATTTTTCCTGAAACTTACAGGTGGGAAACATTAGCTATGCAAGAAAAGACGCGGGAGAGTACTGGAATAGCATAATGAAAGACCAACCAATCCCAGAAGCAATCAGAGATCTTTTCCATGATCAAGATCTGCCGTCTGATCTCACCGGTCCAACAAAACACGATCGCTTTGTTCGGGACTTCGATGTTCGACCTAATGCCATCATATACCACAGCCACGCCCAGCCTCAAGGAGAGGATAATCATAAACCTTCAGTTCATAATCACCATCATGAAGAGCTTGAAGAAACTCATTAAGAAAATCAGCCCTGACTGAATCAGGCTCATATATATTTCTATATATATATATATATATATATATATATAACTAATATATATGTATACATGATTTCTCTATTATAACATATTAGACAAAATTTGAAGCAGAGGGCTGATGATCATGTTGGTTACCATATTTTGTTTCTAGTTGTATTTTTGTGATTTAGTATTTTATAGGTTGTGCTTGGAATTTCTTCTCTCTTCATCTCTCTCTCTCTCTCTCTCTCTTTTTATTTTCAAGCTTGATATTTCTAAGGCAGTTGTAACTCTTAATGATCTTTTTATCCAAAGGGAAGTTAATTTGGTATTTGCTACTATGTTTGAGTTGTATCTTGAAGGTTCCATTTGTATATTGTACTGCATGGTTTTGGATCTATATTGTAGGAAAACAAAACCATTTGTTTAATGTACTTTGAAGACGAATTAATTACCAAGAAGGAATTTTAATGATAAGAGATATGAGATTCTGTGAAGGATTTGAATATTGTATAATATGAATATTGCTTGCTACACCATTGATGTTCTCACGTTAAAAGCTCTAGTAGACTGCTATGAATTGACTAAGAACCACAAAATTTATACAAATTATGTATCATAAATATATGCACAAAATGAAGTTGGTTTGGCAGATGATTACGCTATAAGCATGATCCTGTGCAATCTAGCTCAATCGCCTCCTGTCATTGACCGATGTGGCCAAAAATCGCCGTTCAAGATGACTATTCCTTTCATGGGTTTGTGTAACTATATCATCATTCAAGATGAAAATTATGCAAAGCGTAATGAAGTTTTCCGAGGGACAATTTTTCATGAGATAGAAAATACTTCTGAACTAACATCCTCATATGATTAACTTCTTGAGGGCATTTACTCGTGATTTTTGTTTTGGCCCTTTTAGTTTTCCAACCTCAATCATGCTAAAAAAGGCCTTGGAACTCGGTCGGAAAAGTACTACTGTAGTTGCCAAAAAAAAAAAAAAAAATGCAGAAATAGATCAATAACTGTTCTTTGTCAAGTTCAGTCATAACATGGGAAGTTCATAAACACACCATGAAGATAGAAGAGGATTCTTTGTTCAAAATGCGAATTATGTAGAGCTTAATTATTGTCCTGATACAGAATTAGCACGTGGATGGATTTTGGAATTAGCTCAGGATTAAAAAAAAAAAAAAAAAAAAAAAAAAAAGATATTTTGAGAGGTGAAAGATGGTAATGCTCTTGTAATTTTATCTTTAATTCTAGTGAAATTCTATAGTGACTAAAGAAAGTACATATCTCTCTAATAAAGGTGAATTACTAGTTACTACTGTAAAAAGTGTGTATGCTCGTTTACTTTTCGCTTATCTTATTGCTTTCGTCGACAAAGGATTATGAGGCTTAATCCGCATCCGTAACATAACCCAATTGCTCAAAGAACAGCCAGGAAAAGTGGATATGCGCGTCACATGCAAAGAAAAACTTAAATGTCATATAAGTTTCTATTTAGTTGTCATGGTGAGGTACTCTGAATGCAAAAGTCAACTATTCGAGAAGGACACGATGGCAGGACATGGATAAGCTTTGGTTTTGACCGGCATCATAAAAGAGAGAGAGAGAGAGAAGAAAAAAAATCAAATAATTATTGTTATTATTTTGTTCTGATTGTAGGGGTATTATTTACATGTCTTGATATGTTAGTGGGTGAAGGGCCATATCTTTCTACCCACTCTTAAGAAGTCAACTCCTCATCGTGTTCTTAGTCTGCTTGTTTTGGCTGATCTAGTGACTTGTTGTGCTGTCCAACACCCCTATGCATATCATCGACACAAATACACTTGCAAAGCTCAGAAATTTGACCAATTCTCACAATACATTTATAAACTTAAAAAAAAAAAAACAAAAACAAAATGATAAAATCAGTTTTTCATATGTTTAGGTCTTTACCGGCGACAATGTAATGTTGTATGAAACCCTTTTTCTCATTCCAACACAAGGAAAAAAAAAAAAAAAAAAAAAAGGCATCAATGTTGGAGCTTTTGATAGATGGGTCTCGTATTGTTGGGATTTTCAGCAAGCGGTCGAATATATGTGACAGGTGTCCCTCTCAAGGCCCCTAAATAACCCTAAGATGTCTTCGACATTGGTGGATACAAATCCAAAGTAGGGGGTATCCTGGAGATGAAATTGACACGTATATGTCTCAAGGGTCAACTGCCAACTATATGGTTCGAAATTAACTCTAGAGTAGCATCGAGATACATTGACATATCTACATCACTTCATAGGGGGATCAAAGAGGATGATCGAGCGTGTTTAGGGATTAAAATTATAGATTTAATTAGGTCTAACCTTGAGTAAATAATCAAAACATGACGTGTGCTGATGTTTTAGAAGAAATATCATGGAATTTTGTTCCTTTCATTTCTATTAGAAAAATTCATAAGTATTTCGAATAATAACGAATTGATGAACGCGACCAATCAGATTCGAGCCTACCATTTTAAGTTACCACTTTATCTATACATAGGAGACAATAATAATCAAATTTTCATCTTTTTTCCTGTTATCAAAATTCTGGTGTTAATCTCTATTCTCTACTGTTTATTTGACTTTGAGCCTTCGAGCATCTTTTGTAGGTACACGCGGGTGTCCAACAAGATGGAGAATGGGAGAGAACGGGGGAAAGCATAAAAGAAGTCTATTGTTTTGATTTTCACCCCACAAGTAACGACTAGTCAGGACCTATGAAAGGAGATGCTTGGGTTAGCTAAATACTACAAGCATAAAGTGTTGGATACAAAAGAATCAACTATTCACAAATTTCAAATTCTGTAGCTGATTTTAAATAACATATATTAAGAAAACTCTTGGAATATTCCATTGCAACTTTGTCTTGGCTGAAAAGGGTTTCTCCAAATTGCAACATAATATGGGGATAAAAGTCCGTATTTAAACCAATATCTTTTGAAATGTTCATAACAGAGGATATTCTTGAGAAAACAGAGAACTCGGCAGGGTTAAAACCTCATTGAGAATTCACAAAAAAAAAAAAACTCTCATTGAGACTTTGTTTTTCTTGCATACAGAAATTCATAAAACATCAACATTGGCTTCTTCCTAAGCTAAATACAAACTCCAGAACATAATTTTAGCATTCATAATCCATTTCACATACATTAACACTGCATTGGTCCTTCGGCAATACACACATAGTAGTACTATGTGACTCAAAAAAGTCACTTGGTACTCGGCGTAGGAACCCAAACAAGATGATCGGCCGGGAAGAAGTGACACACGGGAAAAGTCCCCGGTTCGATCCTAAGCACACGGAACGACGCGTGATCGCGGCTCCAATGCGAGGTATCCATGTGACAAACGGCAGCAGCTTCAACTTTATCTCCATTTTCACCCCCTAATGAGATTTTGTACACTTTGTTCTCACTCTCCTGGTAATGGCAATAGTATACTGCATAGGGGTAAGGCATGGTGTGACATGCCACCATCTTGGGAGCCAATATCTCCTTAGGCACATCAAATATAGTGTAGTTTTGGAAAGTTGTACTTGACTTGGTCAAGAAGGTAGTTGTTACAACACTGAAACTCTCCTCCAACCCGAACGCGCCACGTACGAAATCGAGCATGGATTCCAAGGAGGTAGCACAGAATTTAGTCTCCCCTTTGATGGGCTCAATCTCACACAAGCTTAGAGTGCTCTCCATGGCTTTGGCTTGTGGAGAGCCTTGAGAGAAAGAGAAGAAGTTGAGAAGGTTAGGGAGCTCTTTCGATGAGAATGGAATTGAAGAAGCTTCATATCTGGCCAACAAGTGAGGAGAACTTGAAGGGTCTTTCTTGGGAAAGTAAATAGGTATTTTTTGCCCCACTTTCATGTCCTTCAAAGTGAAGAAAATCATTTGGGAAGGGTCTCTTTGACTCACCCCTTTTTTGATCTCATAATTATTGATTGGGAGCTGCAAGTAATTGTTATATTTTTCACTCATCTTCCCAGATTCACTACCATCAACAAGCTGCAAAAAAAGAAAAAGAAAAAAAAATAAAAAGAAGAGAGATCAGCAGCATAAATCTGGATATACATACTAAAATTCCAACTTTAAAAGAACAAAAAGGGATAAGAGAGTACTAAAAGAATGATCAAGAAAGTTTATAGTTTACCAGAACGACTAGTATGTGAAATAAGAGATTCCAAGAAGCAACTCCGAAACCGAAATGCGACTTTCTCGATCGGTTGCCGAAACTCCTTCGAATTTTTCCGCTCATATTCAACTTTTGAAAAGGTGAGTAGAGAAATGAAATGGATGAGTTTATACTAGAGGAAGAAGATCTTTATAAAGGGAAAAACTGTTTTCAACTTGGTTATGATATTTATAATTGTTGTATAGAGACACATAAGTTGGGCCTTGTGTTAGTAATAACTCTCATTTATGCCATACTACTAGAAAAAATTTTGATAGAGAAGAGTCCCCCACTAAATATATTCTACACAAGGTAATTTAAAAACAAAAAAAGCAAACAGTAAACTCCATATTAGTTGTTTACAAAAAGTTAGTTTTTTGTTAATGGAAAAAAAAAAAAAATAGAGAAGGGAGAAGGAACGAAAGCAGAAAAAAAAAAAAAAAAAAAAACTCAATCGGAAACACAGGCCCCACATCTCCTTTGGTGGCTTGCACTCGGTCAAATAGATGACAACCCGTTTGACACTCGATAACATCTATCTTAGATATATTCTACATAGAACTCATTACCTCTCAGGAAAGTGTATACAGTTGTTTCTATTTTCATTAATTTGTTTGCTTCAATTTTATATAAGGCTGTAATTTCAATCAGATTAAACAAATATTTATTGTAAATCTTGGACAAAAAAATCAAGACTGATATAACAAGTTATTTATCTTAATAGTTCAATTATTGTTTCTATAAATAAAAAATTAAAAAAAAAAAAAAAAAAAAAAAAAACAGACACAAGAAGGTGTTTTTCGTGTGCTTTTTTTCAGTTGTTGGGCACGTAACTCCGCAAAAGACAAAATTGAGCTCCATACAATATATACATTTTTAGCTCTTTCAGATAGCCCTCTGCATGATCCAGTGTAGGCTTTCCTGATTAATAAGATAATAAACTTATTGTTAACCTCGATCTTTAACTGCCTAAAATCTTCTTGATGTGACATCAGATCCAACACAAATCACACAATAACATAACAAAATGAAAAGAAATTTAAACAAATTACCACAACAGATTAAGATCTGAGTAAATTTCAACTTATCACCAACTCACAATTATAGAATGAGATCCGAATGGATAATTATTTTAATTTATTATGAAAATGCTAAAGCTATAAGAGAAAGAAAAGAAAATTTTACAGAAATCAAAGGATATTGGGCCTAACTCAATCTATCAAAATCGGTTTGTTAAGGAAGGATTGCTCCCACCTTATTAAGTGGATCATGTCAATATCTCTAGCCAATGTGAGATTCTAATACGCCCCCTCACGCACAGCGTGGACTGTGCCAAATTGCTGCAAATGAGTCGATATTGGGAGACTCAACATTGTAAAACTGGGCTTGCTCTGATACTATTTTACAGAAATCAAAAGATTTTGGCCTAACTCAACCTAACAAAACTGGCTTGTTAGGGGAAGATTGTTCTCACCTTATTAAGTGAATCATGTCAATATCTCCAGCCAATTCTAATAGAAAACAAAGAAATCTTATCGGAAAGAGAAATCCCTATAAGAATCTTTCTCATTGATGAGAAGGATCGCCAAAAGTGAGAATAGAAGAAGAGGAAAAAAAGAGGCCCTAGCTAGGGCTGGTTCATTGAAGAAAAATTCTTTTACACTATGGTATAAAACGTTTTAATCTTATATAATTAGATGCATGTAACGTGGATGAGTGTACGAAATATCATAAGACCGCGCTATGTCTATTTCTCTACTGATTTTTCATCATGATCTTCTGCATCACCCAAATCAGCCCACGACTCTTTAGAAATTAACAAAAGCCGATTCATGTTGAGGACTTAAGCTTTCTCCTCCATGGTCAATGCAAAGAGTGATCGAAGGTAATATTACTCAACATTCTTAGATAAAACCTCAATGTTGACTTCAGGTGGCGTAGTACTGTGAATTAAACTCGAAATGGAGTAGAAGCAAAATAATCCGAACCTGAATTAATGAAAATGATGTGTTGATGAATAATATGTTGTATCAGGAGTTTGTGTCTCTTATCAGTGTTGGGAAAACTAATACTAACAATTGCAGAATAAAACTTTCCCACTTTGTGTGCTAAAATATAATCTCAAATAAAATGCCAACAAAGTCAAACAAACAATGCGCCAATTAATCAAAATAATCAACCACAAATGAAACAACGATTTTTAACGTGAAAAACCTCTCAAATTGAGAGTAAAAACCACGAGAACCTTAGACCACTTAAATTTCTGTCACTATATTAACAATGAGATTACAAAGTTTCTCTCTAGAATCAAACTAGAGGCTCACAACAATAATATCATCATGAAACACTATTCTTAGTTCACCACCAATATAGACATCATCATCAAAGATGGATAATAACAATAACACCAAAGAAAAGCTTAGGTCTTACCAAATTAGGAGTACTCAAGAGAGTACTAAAGAGAGGCTAAATAAGAAATCAAGTTTGGTAGATTGGAAGAGCTCGCCACAAGGATTCTCCACGTCAAATTTGAGCCGAAACCGACAACGCTTCGCCACCCAATCGTCTTGCATAAGCACCAAAACCCTACTCCTTTTCTCTTTCTCTCTATCCTTTTCTTCCCTTCTCTTTCTCTGGTTTTCTCTCGACTGTAACTCACGACATCCCTCTCTTTCTTTTGTTAATGCCTGCACGCGAGTTAAGCTTGCCAAAGCAAGCTTCTTTATTTTTTTTCATTGGCATTTGGGCTTAAAGCCCATTACTTATTCTATCCCACAAATGGGGCGGAACCCAACAAACTCCCCCTCTGCATCATTTGGTGGGCTCAACTAAGCCCACTCTCTGCCTACAAGCTTCAAGTTTCTCCTTAGGCAAAGTCTTCGTCAACATATCTGATCCATTCTCACTGGTGTGAATCTTCTCTAAGTGTAATTGCTTCCCTTCATGCACATCACGAATCCAGTAATATCTAACATCAATATGTTTGGATATCGAACGGAATATTGAATTCTTGGAGAGGTGGATGGCACTCTGATTGTCGCTATAGACAATATAGTTCTCTTGTTGCATGCCCAGTTCTTCAAGAAACCTCTTCATCCACAAAGCTTAACCTTCAGTAATTGCTATGTACTCAACTTCTGTGGTGGATAGAGCGACACACTTTTGTAGTTTGGACTGCCAAGAGACTGCTCCCCTTGCAAAAGTCATCAGGAATCCCGAAATAGACTTCTTGAAATCAATGTCACCTGCCATGTCTGAATCTGTGTATCCATCTAAAATAGGCTCACTACTGCCAAAACTTAAACACACCCTAGAAGTACCTCTCAGATATCTCAATATCCATTTTACTGTTGCTCAGTGTTCTTTTCCTCAATATCCATTTTACAATCTTAAAAAGCCAAAAGCACTCTAAGATTGGCCATCCAAACATGTTCAAAAGCTGCTTGTGGACTAAATAAGTGAAAAGTAGCTTTTTTAAGCCAATCCAAACAAGCCCTTAGACTAAGAGCATCTCCAATGCAATACTATAATTAACGTATTAATTGCAAGTTTAACATTTGAGTGCAAAAAACACTATCTAATACAATGTTATTTATCGTGCTAAATTTCTCATATATTATACTTTGTAGCATATTTATCGCCAAGTATAGCATATAAAAAATTTGACATTTGATTTCTATTGGTTGAAATGTCTACTTTTTTCATGTAATTGATACAACTTTTGCATTTTTTAATTATTTTAAAACAACTTTCAAAGCTTAATAATTATAGAAAAAAATAGACTTATCATTTGAAGTAGCATTATGCATTAGAGCAAAAAGGAAAATAGCATGCCATATCATATTTTTTGATGCTAAATATACAATTAGTATTAGCATTTGTTGTATAATATGGAAAGAGATTTATACCTATTAATTAATTTTTGGTGTCCCACTTAGTGTTTAACAAATCATATAATTTTGTCATAAAATTTATGAACAAGCATGGAAAAGATCAATTGAAGAACATTTCAATTTTTTTTAAATGATGTAGCATGATATTGTTGATTTAGACACTATTTTTAGACACAAAAACTGGACAGATAATGAGTCATATGAAACGTAGATCGAAATGAAAACAACGCATTTATTTCCCCTAAAAAGCCAGTGGATTCATTTTTCCTTGAAAAAAAAGAAAAAAAGAAAAAAGAAATCGTGTTTGGCCTATAAAAAGGCTCTAACAATCAGAGTTTGGAGTATGCGGCCTCTCAAAGCAACTATCGTTCATTTGTATCTGTATATCATTTAGTTGGTGAAATCAAAGGAAAATGAAGTCGATTTTTGCATTCCTCATTCTCTTCTCTATTCTCTTGGTAAGGATTTCCAAATAGAAACCTGGGCACCTCATATGCATAATTAATTTTTTCTCTTCTTAAGAAATTTTTATACATATTCTCTAGCTACGGAAAGTTCTTCAAAATACTGTTCTCCAACTAATTTATTTTTTTTCTCAAAGACTAGTTCCAATTACTTGCTAAACTTGAAATGGATCAAAACGTATATTTAAGTCATTAGAGTATATATACATTTCAAATATTTCCGTTTCAAGCCTAAGTTTATAATAATATAACCAATATAATTCGCTGTTATCAGTTATTTTCTCTCGTTATTTATTTATCAGAAAATAATTAACCAACATAGTTCATATACTTAACTTGTTCTTTGTATAATATTAGCAGATGGGCAATCTCAGCTATGCAAGAAAAGACGCGGGAGACTACTGGAAGAGCGTGATGAAAGATCAAGTAATGCCAAAAACAATCAGAGACGGTATTTTCAATCAATATTTGCCGTCCGATCTCCCCAGTACAACAAAATGGGACCGCTTGATTGTCAAGAACTTCGACGTTCGACCCAATGCTATCATATACCAAAGCCATTCCAAGCCTCAAGGAGAGAATCACATGATGCAATCTTATGAAGAACCCAAAGAACTTGTTAAGCAAACCACATGCGGCTGAAGCGGAATCACATATATACATAGCAAGATCCCACTATTATTAGACGACATGTCGTTTGAAATAGAAGGCTCATGCATAATTCTAGGCTAGCTACTGAATAATTTCTTCTTCTGGTAGTAACTTTTTTTTTTTTTAAATGATTTAGTGTTTATGTAGGTTGTTGTGCTTGGATCGTTTCCTGGGGTTTCTTTCCTTTCTGGTTCTCTTTCTCTTCCCTTGTTTGATCTTAATTCTAAGCAGTTATTGTATGTTGAATCTATCTTTTATCAATCCCATAAATAATTTGCCATTGGCTAAAATATTCACAACTGTATGTTTAACTTTTTTTTTTTTTTTCCAAAAAGTATTGCTTAAACAAAAAAGTATTTATTATCTTTCTTTCTCCTATATTTTGACAAGTAAATTAAGGAAAATTTTCTAAAAAGATTTTTGGTGCTTTTAATTCATATACTATTAACACTATGAGTTAGTATTTTATTTTATTTTTTTTAAATAAGAATGCTACAAAAAGGATTTCATATTTACATTTCAGTCAAAAAATTTTAAAATTAAAGATTTGTGCAACACAATTCACTGAACGGTATCCTAGTAGAATATTTTTCATATTCTACCAGATTATTTTTGTTCTTAGAAAATATCGGCAACCGTCTCTGGCTCTAGTTGCTCGCGCCAGAGGTATATTCTGGTAGAATATTGAATAGTTTTACATTCCAACAGAAACTTTTTCTAAAGTCAACAAAGAAGGCTGGACATCTCTGACTCTAGTCGTCCGAGAGTATTCCAGCAGAATGTTTTTGATATTCTGCCATACTACTTTTCTCTAAGACTCAATAAAAATGTCCAGACCTCTCTAGCACTGATCATCGGAGAGTATTTTAGCAGAATATTTTTATTTTCTTTCAGAATACTTTTTTAGGATTAACAAATTAAGATAGTCGGACGTCTCCACCTCCAATTGTCGGAGAATATTCTGAGAGAATATCTTGAATATTCTGAGAGAATATTCTCTCTCTTTTCTGATCCACTTTCTTGGATTTTCTCAAGAAATTCTGAATATGATCCAAACAAGCTCTCAAGAAAAGATTTTTTTAGTAACCCTCTGGATTACTTTGTAGTTTCTAGTACATTTTGGATGGGATGGATCCAATGCAACAGAAATATACAAGAAAACTAATCATAAATCCACTTCAGTGGCACTATATTTTATTCAGCTGCATATATGGCATCTTGAGAGGTTAAAATAAGGTCTTTTAAATGCTATAAATAAGTCTTCGATTAAGCGCTCCAAAAAAACATGAATAAGTCCTTTAGTTTCCTACAATAATGAAATCTCTTTGATCAGAAAACTTCGCCTACATTTTTAATTTTCCACATATGTGATCCAGCCCAAACCTCTGCTGCAATCTCGGTATTAGTTTTTTTAACTTAAAAACATTATGGGCCTTTGCTTTTGTTTTAGTCAGTAGAAAAATAAAAAATAAAAAATAAAAAATAAAAAATAAAAAATAAAGATGGTGACTTTTCGAACCAAATTTTTAAAAGATCTTAAATTAGTTTTTGAAATTTTCTAATAAGTAATAAAATAGTTTAAATAAAGCCTATAATGTCTTATTTAAACTCTGTTGTATGTTTAAAAGTCTATTTAGAAGAGCTTTTTAATTGAAGTTTTTCTAAAAAGCTAAAACACTGCATCTAATTACTTACCAAAGTGGCTTCTAGTCTTAGGAAGTCAAAAACAACTTCTAGGAAGCCCTGTCAAAGAGGGTCCTATCTACTGCTCAATGTATCTGACTGTGATTCTGGTTCTTAGCACATAATTCAAGTTTCAAAACATTCTGGGTTATATGTGTAAACAAATGAAGGTTAATCACAGATTTTCGTATTAATATTTATCTAATATAAGTGTCTGTCATTTTAGTTCTTCAAATCTATATTGAAAGTATTAATTTCTTCGCCGGAACTTGAAGCTTTATAAACTCAAGGGTTAAAAAAGGGAAGGGATTTAAATTGCAATTAAGTCTCCTGAATAATTAGGTCTTTTTAATTTGGACTTTCCTTGGACCTTTGAGAAAACTGACAATCATATATAAACTAATTTAGCTGCACATAGTGGACTGAAATGACTAAATTCCAGTTCAAAAGCCTGATTGTCAAAGCTTAATTTGAAGACTCTAATTATCATATAATTGTTGACTATATATAAAATATTTCATCTTGTACAAAAAGCATATGCTCGTAAAGATAGAGAAACAAGCACTAAACAGGGTTCAAACTTCACAGTGGAGGAGTTTATTTTAATGGCAAATTTGACAACATTATTTTTTGTTGTGTGCTTTAGAAGCACGTCTGCAGAACATTAAACATTTTATAATTATAAGCAAACACCACACTCATATTATGGGACACACTTATACCACGCTGAAATTAGTACTACATTGAAGTAGGGGAATTGGGAACCCACACAAGATGCTCGGCCGGGAAGAAATGGCACACCGGGAAAGTCCCCGGCTCGGTTTTAAGTATACGGAACGACACATGATTACGGCCCCACTGCGATGTATCCATGTGACAAACAGCAGCAGCTTCAACCTTGTCTCCATTCTCTCCACCTAATAAGATCTTGTAAACCTTGTTCTCACACTCTAGGTAGTGGCAATAGTAGATTGCATAGGGGTAAGGCATGGTGTGACATGCCACCATCTTGGGAGAGAAAACCTCTTTAGGCATTTCCAATATAGTGTAGTTTTGGAAAGTGGTACTTGACTTGGTAAAGAAATTAGTTGTCACAACACTAAAACTGTCGTCTCCGAAAATGCGATGTATGAAATCGATCATGGATTCTAAGGAAGTAGCGCAGAACTTGGTCTCACCTTTGATGGGTCGACTCTCACAATGCTTGAGTGTGTCCTCCATGGCACTGCCTTGGGGAGAGTCTTTTGAGAAAGAGAACTTCTTGAGAAGTTTAGGAAGTTGTTTTAATGAGAAAGGAATTGAAGAAGCTTCATCTCTGGGCAACAAGTGAGGAGAAGTTGAAGGATCTATCTTGGGAAAATAAATTGGCATTGTTTTGCCAACTTCCATGTCCTCCATTGTGAAGAAAACCATATTTACATTGTTACTGTCCATGTGATGCATATGGGATTTGGGATGATCAGATTGATGATGATCATGATCTCCAATATACTCAGTATTACTACTAGGGAGCTGTATTATTTTATTATCATTAGGGGCATCCCTAGATTCAGTACCCTGAGCAATTACCTGCAGAATAATGATCAGTACATAAACCTAGACATATATATATATATATATATATATATTTGTGGTTTTAATGTTTATCTCTATTATTTACGAATCAATGGATGTCATTATTTTAACTGTATGATGTTGATCTAACAGTTATAAAAAATTAGATAGTTAATTAAAAAAATTTATGACAATTAATGAAATTAAATTCATATCACACTATATCATTAAATTTTTATATTTAATGGTAACCACCGATAGAAATATAACCATTTAAAACTCGTACATATATAAAGTTTATTGAAATTTTTTCACAATTTGAAAAATTGGAAGAGATATGCAAAGAACAAACTATTTTTACTCGAAATAATTCCATGTTAATTTCTATAGTAAACGGGAAATATTTGTGATGTCAAATATTGCAATTGAACCATATCGGTCATAGATTCATCTATATATATAAAAACATTTCGAAACAAATAATTTTTTTTTTTTTTTTTTTTTTGTTTTCAATATTTAGAATTTAGCAAATACAAATAGATTCTCCCTTATAAATCTACTTTGGTCTTAATCAAGTTAATTTATTAGCCCTTTTTCAGACACGCACACATGCATTCTTTTCTTTTGGCTGGTGATGAGTATTACTTATTCAGTATATATCTAAATCACTCTCAGTTTCTTGAGCGTAAAACTTTAACTTATCTTATTTTTTTTTTTTTTTTAAAAGGACTACTGTTCATGTGCTATACAGATCATATATATACTTGATTCTTCTCAATGGTTTTCAACTAAAAAACTTGAATTGGAATGAAATAAAATATGAAATAGTCGTAACTTTTACCAGGACAAGTAGCGAAAGAAGTATGATATGCCAAGAAGCAACCGCAAGATCCATTCTTCTTCGACTGCTTGCACTCCTCTGATCAGCTCTCATATATTTCCACCCCTAAAAGATTTGCAGAAAGATTTTAATAAAATCGTTTCACTTTTATCAAAACAATAGATATCTCAACTCAATGGAAAATAACGGACATGAAAATTCATAAGCGGTACATTTTAGATACCAATCAAAAGTCATCTCGATTAATTTCATATATTAGTTTTTTCCTAACATTTACATTATTTTTCATTAAAAAAAAAAAAAGAACAAACAAACAAACTTGTACATTATTTTAGTCGTAAATTTTAGGCCCACCTCTCGTATGCAATTTTACCCTCTTGTCTTCATGCAATAATTCATTTCCTCTCGTTCTATGTACTCTATTGTAGGATCATTTTCATTTTGCTTCTTAAATTTAAAAATTCCTGTTTCATTTCATAAACTTTAAATTAGTTTCATTGAATCCTTTCTATTAAAAATTTCCATTAAAAACAAACGAAAAAAAGACCATATAAGCTCACCCAAGTCCTTCTTTTTCCATTTTTAACGGAAATTTTAACACAGTGAGTTAAATGAGCCAAATTCAAAACTCAAATGACAAAATGGAATAAGTTTTATAAATTCATGTAACAAAATGGAAAGGACCCTAAAGTTGAGTTGGTATTAATAAGAATATATAATCCTAAAACAATTTGAGCTACGTACGTAATAAAACACGTTGAATGTTTTTTTAGGTATTGAAAATTGAAAGACGTAATCTTGAGATGGAAAACAGACTGTAAACATCAGAAGCAGTTGTTTATTTTAGAGACAAATCAAGGGTGAGCTTGATTTGTATATATTAATTGGGAATTTTTTATAATCTCGTCGTCCTATCATTTGTATTCAAGTTTAGGCCGTGAACTAATTAATTAGGCCAATCTCTCTCATACATAAGTTTACAACATTTACCTCGTGTTTTGCATGGCAATAATAATTCGCTTAAGATAATTTGAGTCACGTCAGAGCAATCGTCATATCACATAATCTTGAATATTTTGAGGAATTAAAAAATATTCATGAGATGTGACGTACGGTCCGATTGAGGCTGAGTAAAGGCAATGTTATTATTGGCCTTCGAATTTCTAAAAATCATTCCCTCCCGTGAAATCACCAATCCAGATAGTCTGATCTGCATGATCTTCCTCAAAGGTAATATGATAAATTATAAAATTCAAGCAATTATTGGAAACATGACAAAAGCTACAGACAGCAGTAGCTGACGCTAATATCCGATAGTATCTTTGGCAGAAAATGACCGAATATCACATGTTCAAAAGTGTCAACCAAATTGATATTGTTTATTCAATCGACGATAGGATTAATTTTCTTTACGTGGAAAATTCATTAGAATGAAATGAAGGGAAAAGATTCACCAAATATTAAATGAGGTATAGTATTTAGTGATAGCTAAGTGAATCCCAATAAAACAACTTGCACGCTTGAGTATTAGGTATTTAATATTAATTAGGTGGCAAGAGGTGACACATTACCTAAAACAAAACAAAACAAAACAAAAAAAAACAAAAAACAAAAAACAAAAAAATAAATAAATAAAAAAGAGGTGATGCATTATTGTATGTTACAGATCAGAGTAAAAAGATCATCTGATCGTGTCATTTGAGTCGTCATGAAGATATCATTTTCAGAGTCTAGAAACCTTCAAAGAGACTTTTTTCAATGAAAATAATGTTCTTAAGAGTCTTGGGCTGATTTAGCTGTTGCAAAAGATCATGAAAAATGAATATTGAGAAAATCCAAAAAGTATTCCCCAATTTTATCTAAATATAACTTTTATTCCTGAGTTTTTTAAAATTCAAAAAGTATCCCTTGTGTTTTAAAAAAATACAAAAAGTATCCCCTCCTTTAAATTTTCTGGTTTAGTTTTTTTTTTTTTTTAAATAACCAAATTATCATTAAATATCGCATATACTATTTAAATTTGTGTTAGGTTATATCAGCTTCCAAACACCTATCTTACATTTTTTCTTTCTCTCTCTGTTTTTTTTTTTTTTTTTTTTTTTTTTTTTTTTTTTTTTTGAAGTGGTACTCTTAAGAAATATACAGCACCAATTTAAACAAGTTTTTTTTTTTTTTTTATTTGGTTGAAAGTGGTTATCTTTTCTTTATTCTCTCCTTCATCTCTTATGTCTTTATTGTCCCTCCTTGCTTTCCTATTCTTTCTCTTAGTCCTTTCTCTCATTTGTTTTTCATTTTTAATCCTCCCTATTTACTTTCTTTTATTTATTTATTTTTGTTTCACCCTAACATCTTATTTATTTTTAAATATGCTTCATTAACGTTTTTTTTTTTTTTTAAATCTACCTTATTGTGTATCGATAGTATCCCTACCTAAATATTTTTTTTTTCCATATATTCCTCTAAAACATTATTACATTAGACGTGACCTTGTAATTTCTATTATTATTATTATTTTTTTGTTGCAATTTCTCCAGTAAAATAATTTCACTTAAATATGTCATTAATCCAACAATGCATCCTTCTTAGTTAATTTTTCTTAAATGTATTCCCATTTAAATATCTCTATTCTCAAGTGTATTTTCAACAAATACAATTCACATGTACATAGCACTTGCGTTTCAATTAATATAAATATATATATGTATATATATCTTTAAGTTTATATATATATATATATATGTATATATATCTTTAAGTTATATATATATATATATGTATATATCTGTTTAAGTTTAATATCCTTTCATTCCTTTCATTTTGAGAATTCTGCTTATAAGCAAAATATCTAAGATCGTCATAGGTTATGACCGAATTCTGCTCTAATATACATTGAGATTGGGCCCTAACTATAAAAATAATAAAAACTATAAATATTACTAATTTCTTCTCAAAGTAGTAAATATAGCTTCATTATTTAAGAAATTTTTTTAGTAGAATTGGAAAAAATGAATTAACATGGTGATATGTGAGTGCGGGTAATGATAATAGTTTACAGTTTTCTTGATGGGACTAGCATGGGAGATGTGTCTAAAGGCACGTTCCCGCTGTAATTTTTTTTTTTTTTACTTTACAATTTACATGCTTTTATTTTTTAAAAAAAATTATTTTAGAAAATAATTATATTTACTTTAAGAAGTTATTTCACTATTAAAATATATAAATAATTAATATGGAAATAATTCAACTTATAATTTGAGTTGAACTAATTAAAAATATATTTTAAAGAGAAACAATAAAAATAGCAAGTATTAAAGTAAAAACTTTTAAGCAAAATGTTGAAGAGTAATTTATATATAAGCATGCAACCAAGAAGTTGAAGAACAAAAAATAATATATAATGAGAAACAATATAAATACAATATTTAAAAAAGAACAAAAACAAAAGAACAAGAAAGTATTCAAGTAAAAACATGCAAGCAACAGGTTGAAGAACAATTTATCTATCAGCATGCAAGCAAGGAGTTGAAGAACACAAAATAAAATACTCATAAACATAATTGAGAAAAAAATATCTTAAACGGAAAATTTTAGAAAAAGAATTTTATAAGCAACACTGAAATAAAAAATAAAAATAAAATAAAAAATAAAACACTCTTTAAAGTGAAAATTTTAGGAAAAAGAATTTTATAAGCAACGTGAAAATAAAAAAAAAAAAAAAAAAAAGAGAAAAAAACCAATAAATAGTGCAAAAAAAGAACAAAAATAATAAGAAAAAGAGAATAAATGGAAATTGAAAAAGAAAAGAAAAGAAAGCTAGCAAGCAAATAGTTGAAGTACAAAATTTCATACCTCATGATATAGATAAAAAAAAAAAAAAAAAAAAAAAAAAAAAAAAAAAAACCTTAAAAATAAGAAGAAAAAAAAAGCACAAAAATTTAGAAAATGAGAAAGGAAAAAAGTGAAAAATACAATTTATAAAAGGTTTAAAACAAACAAGTAAAATAAATAAATTTAAATAAAAAAAAAAAGAAAGAAAGCTTGAAAAAAAAAAAAAAAGTGAAAGCAAGCAAACAAAGAGTTGAAGTACCAAAGTTAGAATGAGGCATCCCCTCTTCTTTTATATAGAATGGAATGATATAAAATGCAATCTTTTGCAAGAAAAAACAAAGGAAAAAATATTGTGGATCTGACCTTCTTTTTGTGTCCTGCGCTTAAACTTGTTAGCTGTAAAGAGATTTTTCTAATATCTTTGTTTTTTTTTTCTCTCTGAAGGAAAAGTTTTATGAAAGTGATCACCACTATGGCCTATTTTCTGGCCCACATGATGAATTGTGCAAGAAATCAAATACAAGTTTTAATTCAGATGATTTAATTAATACTAGCCGCCTGGTGATCATATATTATTTTGATATTATTATCTATAAATAGCACAAGCCTACTAAACAAAGAAACCAAAAACCTCTCTTAATAGGTTGTAGGCATCATGAAATCTTCTAATTTTGCCGTTTTTGCTCTCCTTCTTGCATTTCTTCTAGCAGTAAGCATTTTTTCAATGTCTTATACGTATCATTATATATAGTAGCGGTTTAAATATAATGCATGCAATGAAGTTGGCTTTGCGAAACCCATCAAAGACTTATATTATATATGCATGATTTTTCAAGTTTCTTATATTGTACGAAGTCTACTTTAATTAGTAGTCTACTTAATATGACTTGTAATGTGTCAACACATTTTCTCTCTCTTGTATGGTGCAGTTTGCTAGTACTTCAGAATCAAGAAAAGATGCAGCAGGAGAATACTGGAGAAATGTGATGAAAGATCAACCAATGCCAAAGGCAATTCAAGGGCTTATTGTTCATGATCATTCGGAGTCGGCACCGAAGAATTCGAATGAGAAAGCCGACTGTCATGGAACTCATGATCAGAATTCCTTCACTGATGACTTTGAACCAACACCAAACATCTCAGCTTATCCTGATGATATTGACGCCAAACAAGCAGGAACGATCTTTACCAAAGACTTTGATGATAAGAAATTTACTAAAGATTTCGAGCCGGGTCCACAAGCTACTAAATAAAGCGAGTGACGGATCCAAAAATAATATTCAAATCCATGATCATAGCGATCATTCCTACGCTAATGCTCTCAAACAGTCATGTATTAATTAAAGTTTAAATAAGCTGTTTGAGAAAGCGCCTTGTGAAAAAAAAAAATAATAATAAAATGTTGGTTTTATATGATGCTTGTGATGTTTATCTATGATATCTTGATACATATTATAAGTACGGTATGTCATGCGTGGACCGTGGTAATTCCTCTCATTCTCATGTTTGATTCCATTAAAACTTCAAGAACTAATCGTAAGATGTTTTAAAAGTTAACTAAAATAAAATTGAGAATAAACTTTAGAGATTATTTGTAAGATTAACCCATATTACATATTAATTACTTGAAATGATAGATTTTCAAGAAAAGACACAAAACTAAAGAGATAGAGTTAAGAGCGCACATTTTTTGGGTCCGTTTAGCTCGTTGATTCGAGTTGAGATGTGACTTTATGTGAAAGCTTTTTACAATAACAAAATAGTTAGATGTGACTGTTTCTGAGAATTTTTTTACTGTAACAAAACTCGAATTTTAAACTCGAATCGGTGAAATGAACGGGATATAATTTTCTCTAAATTATTAAAAATCATTTTGGCGCAAACACGTCAAGTAATCTTTTCTAATTCCTTACCATATGAAACACCTCAAGTATCAAACGTAAGATTGTATTATATAATACTTTTTTTATTATTATAATACACACTAGCGCATGAAATTAAAAGAAAGGGAAAATTACATGAACAACAGACTCCAAGTACTTTTTCTTCGGAATTATTATAATTCACTTCAAATGTGCTTGGACAAACTTAAAGTACTTTTTCTTGTGCAAGCTTTTTCTGTCGTTAATGTTTTCAAATTAAAAATAAAAAAATAAAAGTTCCGAGCATTTATCATGTTTTGTTTGAATGTAAGAGCTTTTTATTGTAGCAAAAAGGTTAGACGTGACTATTTTTAATAATTTTTTACTATAGTAAAACTCGAATTCTAAATAAGATACATTAAATTGAAATATAAAATATTAAAAAAGAAATCTAAATAAATTTATAAAATAAATTATAAATACTATGAGCATATATAATGTTTAAAAAAAACGAATCGGTAAAATAAGCGGAATATTAGTCTTTCTACGCATCTAATTCAATCAAAAGGGTATTTACAACTATTTTCAGTCAATAAAGCTTCACTGTAATATAGACAAATAAACTCTATACGTATAAGGCTGCATTATCAAAGACATTACGAACAAAAACATGCAAACCCCACCATCTTTTTTTTTTTTTTTTTCTTTTCTTTTTTTCATGTTTTTTTGTTTTTTTTTCAATCAATGATGAGAGGAATTAATTAACTAACAAATTATCACAAGCCAAATCTCACACTTTAATTTATTACATTAAAAAGAGAATATTACAAAAAAGGAACACCACAAATTATCTGAAACTTTTAAAAAAATTAAGGAACACTACCCAAAAAAAATAAAATAAAATAAAATAGTCCCAGCCCAATATATATTTCGCATCATACTCATCCATGTGATATGGCAGGTTTAAATTACAATCGGACAAAACATATATATAGCATTATACTCATCCATGTGATATCGCAGGTTTAAATTACAATCGGACAAAACATTGTCTCTATATATATATATATATATATATATATATATATATATATATATATATAGCATCATACTCATCCATGTGATATAGCAGGTTTAAATTACAATCGGACAAAACATATCTATAGCATCATACTCATCCATGTGATATCGCAGGTTGAAATTACAATCGGACAAAACATATTACATTGTCTATCTATATCTATATATATATATATATATATATATATATATAGACAATGTAATATGTTTTGTGATAGACAATGTAATATGTTTTGTCCGATTGTAATTTCAACCACTTCAAAAAATTATACTTTTAATCTTTTTCTTTCTTCATCTAGATATATTTTTCTTATTTCTGTTCTATATATAGGCCAATAGGATTCAAAGAGTACATATTCACAATAACAGGAAATTAGGAATACGTTTTTCGTGCATACTATAGTAGATATGGAATCTGCTCGTGATATTGTTTTAATTGCTCTCCTTTCATTTCTCTTGGTAAGCAAGCATGTTACTTTCTTTTTTTTTTTTTTTTTTTTTTTTTTTTTTGCTAGAAAATCATGTAGGTTTCCTTATTCCGTACTTATTATTATCACGAGCATTTTATATGTAGATGTGATTACTGAGTAGTAACTAATATTAATAGACTTTTCGTTTAACCACACATCTTATATATAAACTCTTGTTGATCCTATTTATACTACCACACCTCATGGGAAAATTTTACTAAATATGTATATGTATGTATGTGTGTTACATATATAAAGGAGAGTTTAATAATAGACATGACCTTATATGTATGATACGATTTTGACCATCAGATCCAACGGTTGCAGTATTTTTCCATATATTTATATATAAAAAAGTATAATAAGATATTAAATTTAAATGTTTTGATTATATGTAATGATTTATCTAATTCACTTTTTCCTCTCTTAATTTGGAGCAGCTAGCTTGTTCTACAGAATCAAGAAAAGACCCAGCTAGAGAATACTGGAGAAATATCATGAAAGATCAAGCTCTGCCAGAGACAATTAATGAAATGATCCTTCATAATTCAGATTCAGCCGTATCATCAGCCCGTATTAAGAAGAAAACCGATTGTCATAAAAATATTGATAATCTTGTTAGTACTTTTACCAACGATTTTGAACCCACACCCAACCTCACAGCTTATCCTGAGGACAAAATCGATGCTAGTGCTTTTACCAACGACTTTGAACCTACACCCAACCTCTCGGCTTATCCTGATGAGAAAACCAATTCTTATAGTACTACTGAAGAAATTACTAAGCAGTTTGCAGAAGAATACGATCCAACTCCCAATACTTCGAACTACAATGTGTAAGGAAGGCATCACTCATTGTGTTGCGGATGAACGAAATGCTTGTTGCACTTAATTATGTATCCTTTTAAAGTTTATTAAGCACTAGTATTAATATTCAGAAATATGGTGAAGAAGAAGACTAGAAGTTCAATAATTAAGTGGTTGTATCAACATCATTCGAGATTCTACTGAAATATTATGTAACGCGTCTAATGTGTGCGTGTATGTTAATGAAATATGTGCTTGTAATGTTTTAAATTAATAAAATTATGCTTTTAATGTGTGGCAAATTACCATATATAGCAGTTTCCCCATTTTACATTCGTGGTAAATATGTGTGCGTACATGCAAACATATGTTCATCCCTAGATGCACGAAAATGAAAATGTCCTTAATTATTGTTATTGCCTGTTGGAAAGGTGTGTAAATATATATAGATAGTTTTAACGATTATTCTAATATTTATCTATCAATAAATATCATTATTTTAGTCGTAAGATATTAATTTAACGGTTACAATAAATTATATAGCTCAGAAAAAAATTATGACAATTAATGTAATTAAATTCTTATCACGTCGCGTAATCGGATTTCTATAATTGGTGATAACCATAGATAGAAATGTAACTATTAAGAACTTGTCCATATATATATATTGAGAACAATAATATGTTTGTCAACCGTCAGATTTGTATTAAATATGATTAAAAATTAAATTAGATTAAAAAAGTAATACAGATCTAAGCAAATGTTTCTTCTTTTTGGGTTTTTTTTTTTTTTTTTTTTTTTTTTTTTTTTTGACTAATAAATATGGAATACCAGTATTTTTAAAATAGATAACACCAGAAAAATTCTCTAATGGGTATTTTGAAGCTCCCTGTCTCCATTTCTAATGATGTTAAACCTATGGTAGTCAATTTTTTTGGTGGGGTAGCTCTTCAGAGAGGAAGGTTAATTGGCTTAATTGAAAATTATTGGCTGTGTTTAGAATTGATTCCGTTTTTATTTTTTATTTTTTTGAGAAAGAAAAAATGAAAACATTTCTAAAGCGGCGTTTGGCGTAATAAAGACAAAAATTGGAAATGAAAATAATTTTTTGGTTTAGTGTAAAATGAAAAAAAAAAATGAAAAATGACTTTTAGTCGTTTTTTATTTTTTGTTTTCGTTTCCTCCTCTCTCGAGCAAAGAGAAAGAGATAAAGACATTAATTGATTTTTTTATACTGAAAATAATCTCTTAATAACACTATCAAATGCATTTTTAAAAATTATTTCTGTTTGAGATTAAAGACGTTTTCATTTTTATTTTCATATAAAAAAAAATAAAATCATTTTAAAACAAGTTCTAAACGCGCCATTAAGTCTCAGTTTTTATGTTCTCATAATTTGCTTTCAATCCGTTTGGTTGGGGGATTCGTCCCCCGATTCGAATCATGATTCGTAGTTCGCTACAATGATTTCTCTCACAAAAAATACACGTAAATCGAAAATGGTTCAAATCACATAATTCGAATCCCTGAACCAAACGGACGTTAGAGATTGATCCACCATGTAGCTTGTCTCCTTAGTCGTGTTTTTAGAGGAAATACTTTGTCAATTCTTTATTTCATGATGCCAGGATTCCTAGGGATTGCTTACACATTTGGCGCAACATTTTTTCTCCATCCCGTCCTCCTCTTTTCGACCATTACCGAATTCTCAAGCTCGCACCACCACTAGTAAGAGGTGGGACAGTGAGTTTATTAAGCATGTATTTCTTCACTGGATACTTGGATAAGGAGTTTATTAATGCATTCCTTTGAGCTTCGGCTCGAGATCAGACAAATTGGTTTGGCACTTCGACAACAAACCGCAAATATTCTATTCCTCTTTAATGTGACCTTCGACCCATTAATCTTGCTAGAGTTGGAAAAATCGTGAAAAAGCAACGTGATGAACTTCTAAAACTTTTTAACAAATTTCAAAGACTCGTTTAAAAATATACTCACATTAATTTTTATTTTGAAATTTGAAATTTAATTTTTTTGTTATTAGAAAGTTATAATATTTAACTAATTAACTTAGGTCCCGTTTAGTTCATTGGTTTAAATTTTGTTAATTTATATTTTTTTGTTTGAATAGAAAAATTCGAGATGTGTGCTTGAAATTGTAATTTGAATTGGTGTTTAGATGTACAGTTAAAATTTTAATCTAAACAGAGAATAAAATTTAAATTTGTGTTTGATAAGTGTGAAAAATAGAGAGTGGATACCTTTTTACTGTTTAAAAAAAGTTTGAAAGATTAAATTTAAAGGGAGAGTTAAACTCTAAGTTAGATAGTTTGAATAGTATCACTGATTGACTTAGCGATCAATTACAAATTGACTTAAGTTTATCATTCATTAACTATATAATTTTTTTATTATCAATCAATATCAATTAATAATTAATCAAAATCAATTTTAATAAATAAATTACATATTTATTAATAATAATTATTAATAAATTATAATAATAAATCAATCAATATCACTGATTTATTATTATTATTGACTACTAGAAAAAACACTTATTTTATTAAAATTAAAAAAAAATTCTACTATTTGTAAAAAAAAAAAAAAAATTCGACCGTTTATATTAAGAAAAAGTAAAAATACAGTCATTTACCAGATTTCTAAAAATTGGGAAAATTGCTCGCTTTACACTTCGAAGTCACATATACAGAATCAAACGCTACACACCGAACCGAAACCCCAACACGCAGAAACCCCTCGATGGAGGAGAAACGCCGCGACGCCGGAACCTCAACGTCGGCGAGCGGAGATTCTCCGGCGACCGAGCCAACTTCGTCGCGGCGACGTGCCGGCGGCCAGAAGCGGAAATCCGGAAACCTCGGCTCCTCTGGCTCTTCGTCGGCGCCTTCAAAGCGCGCCAGTCGCGAGAAGTCCTCTCTCTCTCACCCTCCGATCCACAACGGCCCGTTGACCAGGGCTCGCCAGGCTCCATCCAGTCTCTCCTCGAGCTTGGCTTCCGCCGATGGCGCCCCCGCCGCGTCGGCATCCGGCGGCGCCAAGCCAGCTGCTGAGCAAGCCAGGGTTCCCGGCGTCTTGGGCGGAGAGACCGTGGCGGCTGCTTCTGTAGCGGAGGAATTGAGAAAGGAGAGCGAATTGGAAGCCCTGGAGTCGGGGCTTGAGGCCAAGTTCCAGGCCATTAGATCTCGAAGTAACAGCGCTCATGTGGTTCCTAGTCATTGCGGTGAGTTTCGGCTCTTCTTTTGTTTTGTGTTGCGCATTTGGATGAAAATGAAGTAAATATTTGAAATTTTGTTCAATTTGTGTTGAATTAGATCAAAGACTTAGCTGAATTGAGCTGTTTTAGGATTTTATGAGGTTAAGTTATAGGCTGTTATCTTGTATTTTAGGTTTGGAAAGCTAATTATGTTGTTTTGAGATAATGGAAGCAGGATTAGATTAGTGTTTCTCAAGTTCCTTTTCTCTTTTCGTTTTGCTATATTAGCTATCTGATGTTCTGTTAAGAATGAGATGTGCTAATCCTTTATTATCAAAAGCACAAAAAAAAACAAAAACAAAAACAAAAAAAACTCCAAAGAGACGGCAGTCCTAACAAAAATAGAGTGACGTAGGTAAGAAATGAATTCATCATTTATGACATCTACCCATAACCGCAGCAGAATTTCACTATGATAAAGAAAGATTAGAAGAGCATTACACACTTCATGTCTCTCATTATCCTTGTGTTTTTCTCTAACCTCTCTTGATAATCCTAAAATCGATGGCCCCCGATATTAGTATAATTAGGCCTCCAAGCACCCAACACTTGTTTCTCAACTATAGTTATCTATTTTTATTTGTTTTGTCTCCTATCATCTTTTTATTTGAGCTCGATATAGAGGTTGGATTTTGTCAAAAAATGAATAGAGGCTAGGGAATCAATAGGGTAAGGTTTTTGTTTTCACGTGCATTCATGTTTTGGTTATGCAGAGCAACTTCTTTTTTTTTTTTGGCAATGCAAGTGATTATCCTTGACTTCTTCCAGGATGGTTTTCATGGACAAAAATTCACCCCATTGAGGAGCGCACATTGCCATCTTTCTTTAATGGGAAGTCTGAGTTGCGTACTGCCGACACATATTTGGAGATTCGTAATTGGATTATGAAGAAATTCCATTCAAATCCAAGCACACAGATTGAGTTGAAAGACTTGTCAGAACTTGAGGTTGGAGACTTGGATGCTAGACAAGAGGTACTGGAGTTTTTGGACCATTGGGGTTTGATTAATTTCCACCCATTTCCACCTACAAGTTCTGCGGTGGGCGGTGCTGATGGTGACGGTGATGGCACGGCAAAAAAGGGTTCTTTGGCTGATAAGTTGTATCACTTCGAGACACCACAATCGTCTATGCCTGTCATTCCCAAGAATGATGTAGCTGCTCCAGCTGTGCCATCTGGGTTATTTCCAGAATCTGCAATTGCTGAAGAGCTGGTGAGGGTTGAGTACCATTGCAACTCTTGTTCAGCTGATTGCTCTCGCAAGCGGTACCATTGTCAGAAGCAGGTTAGTTGTGTTTTCCACTATCTTTATTATGGGATTTAATTTTCTCAGCCTGCTGTTTGTTCCAATCTCCACTTCCCCCACCCCGAAGACCAATTATAAGGGAATAAGTCACTTTATTTTCTCATGCTTTGCTTCTCTTTTTATTTTGTAAGTTCAGAATTTAGCTAATACCCCAAAAAAAATTACAAATTAGCTTGCCCCAACCCCAACAAATCTTTCACCAACTAGTTTGACCTTTTTTTTTTTTGATACATTGCTAGCTGCTCCCAGGATTCAAGCCCGGAATCTCTCCCTTAAACCCACCCCACCCTTACCAACAGGACTAGCACCAGTTGGCTCACCAACTATTTTGACTAGAAATCCATGATTTAGGGTCTAAGACATCTTGGTCTTTTGGCACTTGGAGGTTTGGATGGAGTTGGATTTGGGTGGGAGGTTGCGAATTCAATCCCGTGTTGTATAAAAAAAAAAAAAAAATAAATAAATAAATAAGAAAGAGAAATGCATGATTTAGGAGAGTTATGGCCAATAAACCATGGTAGAATTAGAAAGAATGTCTTTGCAACTATCCTTATGTCTTCATCTTGTTCACATTTCACTGTTCTGAATTAGTCAATTACGAGCTACAAAGATGTGCAATGAAACCCTGCCCTTCTGATAATTGAAGTATCATTGCTTCTTATTTCCATTTTCGAATTAAGTGTTTTCTAATTTCTGTTTACTGATTATTTGCATATGTGACAGGCAGATTTTGATTTATGTACTGATTGCTTTAATAATGGGAAGCTCGACTCTGGTATGTCATCTTCGGACTTTATTCTCATGGAGCCTGGTGAGGGTGCTGGGCTGAGTGGTGGGAAGTGGACAGATCAGGAGACCCTACTTCTCCTTGAAGCATTAGAGCTTTATAAAGAAAACTGGAGTGAAATTGCAGAACATGTTGCTACGAAAACCAAAGCTCAATGCATATTGCACTTTGTTCAAATGCCCATTGAGGATACCTTTCTTGATTATGACGATAATATGGATTCCACTTCCAAAGAAAATGCAGACCCACCTTCAACAGAGAAGGATCAATCAGTCCCCAAAGATGCTGGTGAAGCAACTAAAGGTGAGACTGCTGCTAGTGAAAATCAGTCCCCGACTTCCCCAATGGAAACTTCAAAAGAAGATATAAAGGATGTAAAAGCTAGTCAGGACACTTCAAAACCAGTTGAGGCTAATGAAGTGAAAGCCAGCCAGGAAAATTCAAAACGAAAGGAAGGCAGCGAATCCAAAGTAGGTGAGGAGACAGAAGAAGACTGCACAATGAAGGCCCTTAAGGAAGCATTTGAAGCCATTGGTTATCCTCTAACGTGTGAGGGATCATTTTCATTTGCAGAAGTAGGAAACCCCGCCATGGCTTTGGTAAGTTGAATGTTTATGCGTGGCTTTTTAATTTATCAATATCTTTGCAGGCAAACTTAGGTTAGGTTTTTCCAATTAACGTCTAATATTAAATCATCACTTTCTTATGCATGAGTTTCTATATTTCATTTTACGCAACAACTTTAAGAACTTCCAGAGTGTCCCACCCCCCTCCCCTGAAAACTTTAAATAGATAGTGAACATTACTCTCTTATTTTTACTCTCTTATTTTCATCTTCGTCTTTGAAAATAGCATCTGAACTGGTCTCAAGTTTTGTATATTATTGCTTTTAAGATAATGTTATTTCAGTATGAATAATGTGGATATGGCATATCGCCACTGTAGTTATGCTATACAATCCACAATTTGATGTCTTCAAGCCTATATAATGTTGGTATTCAATATTCATAAATATTTTTCACTTCAGGCAGCTTTCCTAGCACGTTTGGTGGGACCTGACCTTGCAACTGCTTCAGCTCATAATTCTTTGAAATCCCTATCCGGAAACTCTCCAAGCATTGAGCTAGCTGCGAGGCACTGCTTTCTTTTGGAAGATCCACCAAATGATAATAAGGAACCGGCTGGATTGCTTAGGTATTTTATATTTGAATGCGTCATGCTCTAGCTGATCTTTTGTTTATCTTACATACCTTAAATCTTTTGCAGTGTTGATAAAGTGGCTAATGGGGAGACTCAAACAGATGAAATCCCATGTGACAAGAAAGAGGATTCTAGTCTTGAAGAAAAGACATGTTTGAGTGCTCCAGAAGGTGAATCCCAGGAGAAACCACATGCTGCAAAAGAACAGGAGACCGTAGTTGCGAGTGAGGAAGGTGATTCCATTAATTTAAAGAACCCAAGCACTTCTAAGATAATGAAGGATCAACCACCATCTACACTGGGTGGATCAGGTGAATTAAAAGCCGAGGGAGAGCTTCCGCCAAGTTTGGTGAAGGAGTCAGAAGGAAAATCAGGACAGCTTCCTGAATCCACTGAGACTTTGAACGATGTGGAAATGTCTGAACCTCCTCCCTCAGAAAAGAATGAGCCCCAGCAAAAAGTTTCATTGAATTTCGGGAGTGACTCTACCCACTCTGCAGAAGATTTAAAAAATGTTGACGCGGTGTCTGATTCTCTGCCTCTGGAGAAGAACGACAAGCATGGTAAAATTGTCAACTCAGATGGAAACCCCCCTTCTAATGCCGCAAGAGATGTAGATATGGTGCCTCATTCTCTGGAATCAGAAAAGACTGAACCTCCACAACCAGTTTTGGCAAATGCCATCGTTGAAAATACAGCAAGTATTATTCTCTCTCATCTCTCTCTCCCAATTAAAATAATGGATATCAACCATTCTGGCAATGCTAGAAAATGAATGTATCCTTCATATTTTATGTCTTGGTCTTTTGTTTAGGGGGGCAGAGCGCATATGTGCATGCATTCGCATTTGTAGTAGCCTTAAAGCAAAGATCCAGTTGAAAACGTATACCCTGGTTAACTTGTGAATTTGTTTCATCTTTTCAGTTGAAGATCCTACAAAAGATGGTGACAAAGAGAAGCATGATGCTTTGGAGACGAAAGAACATAAGATTGATAAAATAAAGCGTGCTGCAGCCTCTGCTATTTCAGCAGCAGCAGTGAAGGCAAAACTCCTTGCAAATCAGGAAGAAGACCAAATCCGACGACTGTCAGCATTGTTGATAGAGAAGCAGGTATTCTCTAGACCCTAGAGCTAGACAAATGGCGCTCCATAATTCTCATCCATTGGTAAGAACAGAGATTTATTTTCCAGAGCTCCTGTTCTTTTACAGTTGCAGAAAATGGAAACCAAGTTAGCCTTTTTCAATGAGATGGAAAATGTTGTTATGAGGGTGAGGGAGCAAATGGACAGATCAAGGCAGCGGCTTTACCATGAACGGGCACAGATAATTGCAGCCAGACTCGGCATACCTGCTTCCTCATCTAGGGTGATGCCTTCATCGCTGCCTGGCAATAGAATTGGCGTGAACGTTGCTGGCTCAGTTACAAGGCCTCCTCTGAGCATGGTTTCCCAGAGGCCATCAATGTCAAGACCCATGGGGTCTGTGGCTCCTAGTCCTTCAATACCTTTACCAACATCGGCAGGAAGCTCAATTCAACCTCCCAGCCAGGACAAACTTTCTTCTGTTGGAACAAAGTAAAACTTGGAGAACATGTTTCCAAGTTTATCCATTCATGTGCACCACCTCCATCTACTTTTTACACCCAGTGAGTTCCTGATTTTCTTTGCCTTTTTTTTTTTTTTGGTGATTTTAATAAATTTAGAAGGCTGACCTTCTAATATAATCCATGGTAAAAGTCGCCACGTCGTGATTAATATAAAATTTGTTGATGACTTTATGGTTTTTGAAAACTTTATGAACGAGATTGTTTTGTATAGAAGGAAGAAAGAAGAAAGAACTAGTCAATTTTCTCATCACTTTAGTGGTATTGCTTATAACTGTATGCTGTGGAAAGCTCATCTAGCGAGAAAAGAAATATGGGAAAATTACATATGATATCGAAACATTAGCCTCTATTTACTTCAGCCCCATTTGATGGTTTTTTTTTTTTTTTTTTTTTTGTTTTCTTTTTTGTGCTTTCATTTGGAAACCGGAGTTGGGCAGAAGAAAACCATATATTTCAAATGAATTGGTCTGATTTCTTGTTCTTTGTCTTATATAAATTTGTTTCTTAAGATCTCGATGCACGTAGGAGATGCCCAATTGTCTGGTTTACCTCTGATTTAGCCACTTTGGCAGGTTCACAAATGCAATGTTGGTTGAGTCTAATAGCTAGAAGATTTTTCTTTGGCAGTTGGAAGAGTAGAGACATGCGTGTATCTGCAAAGTTTGCTACCTTGATATCCTCGTTCTATTTGAATCATTGAGGAAAATACCGTGTTCATACAATTTCGCACCCGTAAGCTCACGGAACAAAGGAAATGATATGAGGAGAATTAGGCGTTCCGTGCTTTTACTGATGTGGATTTTGTCAGGCCGAGTTATTTAGCTACTCAATTGACATAGTTTAATTGCACTGGTAGATATCATCTCTGCGATCCGTCATTTAACAGCTAAGAGGTACAAAAGGGGAACCAAAAAATGTTTTAGGTGATGATGTCAGCGACTATATCTCACTCAACCATTTTGTAGAACCAAAAAGGGAAGTCTATACCCTTTGGACGATTCTGCTAACAAAGCTGCTCATTGTAATTTAATATTGGATTGATGAATATTGAGATTGGTGATTCAATACTGAATATTTTTCTCTGGTGCCTTGTTGGCTGCAATTGGATTACTTGATAACTATTTGCTGGCTGGAGTTGTACATTGTATGGATTCAGGTCTTCGGTTTGTCTCAATGAAATTGTAGTCCTTTTTGGTTGAATGTTAACCGCCTTTGTATGCCGACTTTGGCTTTAAACATAATGCATTTAAGAATAATTTTCTTACTAAAGTGCTTAATTTCAACATTCGCAGAAAGATTTGAGAATAATTTTTTACTTGAATTTTAGGGTTTAAAAACCATACTCAAATTTAAATTATAATTCTGTTATAGTATTTTTTATTTTATAAAAAGTTTAAATTTTTAAATTTTTTTTTCATAAATGAACTCAAATTATAATTTAAATATACTTTCTAAATGGATCTTTTTCTAACATTCCCAAAGAGATTTGACACCGGAGCTCACATGGCTTAGTCAAATCTCACTACCATTTCAATTGTAGCAGTAGGCACTGCTCGGTCTAAAGTTCGCATTAATCCATCAAAAGAAGTTATAAACAAGCCTTGTATTTTGGAAAATTTCGTACTAGTCTTCCGAAACTGAGTTTGCAAATTATATTCTATTATTATCAGAGCCAAAGCATCATAACTTTTGTTATTATAAATTTTTATATCCCCAGACAGCTTTTGAACACGAGCAATATTTTGATTGCTAAAGCGTGAGCTCCTAAGGAAACATACCGAAATCAAATTCGACCAAAGAAAAAATCTTTCCTGCTGGTGATTTCCATAATAAAGGGAAAAGAGCGGTACCAAATAATTACAAAGAACAGAAAGCACAATACAACCAAAACTCAACAAACACTTTTGGGACTGATTTGTTTTCCCGCAAACACTAATGTACAGTATAGTCGCATACAGTACAGTACCAAGAAAAATGGCCAAAATAGTTTGCAGTCTAAACACGTTTATTGTTTTTACTGGGGAAAAGAATCGGGTACCATTCTTAGCACTCGCATCCAGTTGACCTTGTCTGACCGGAGTTTGCAACATCAATGACATCCGGCAAGTATCTTCGCATGGCAGAAAATTCCCATCAGAGGCAAAAGGGCAAAACCAAATTAGAGCAAGGAAAAAGAAAGAAATCAACAGATGAACTTTGGACTTAAAGCAATAAAGCAACTTATAAAATCAACGGCTTTAAGAAACAACCACGAATTCTCATTTTATAACAAATCCATGAAACTCATACACTTTTTTTTTTTTTTTTTTTTCTCCTTTCTTTTAACTAAACTACAGCAAGCAGGCACAAAAATTTCTAGTCCGACAAAAGTAGTAACATACATTATGTAAGGAGCTCCGAGAAAAAAAAAAAAAAAAAAAAAAAAAAAAAACAAAAAAAAAAACAACAACAACAACAACAACAAACTTGCGTATCCATGTTCAGCCAAGGAGTGACAAAGTGGGCATACAAAAATTCAATTCCAGCAGCTTAAAACAAAAAAGTAAAGAAATAATAGCTGCAAGGATCACATTTGCATGACATAGCATCCTAAGGTCAAGTTCTGAATGCTCAAATTCTAAGAAAACTGATTGACAAGCGACTAAGCACAAGAAAATTTATTTGCAAAATTTAGATTTATCAAATGAAGGGTACTGTTCACTTACATCTCCTCCTCCTCGCCACTCTTCAAAGCATTCTTTGCTATGCATTGGAAAGCTTCTTCTACATTAATGCCTTCCTTAGCAGAGGTCTCGAAGTATGGGATATTTCCTTTCGATGCACACCAAGCTCGAGCCTTTTTCTCCGAAACCTGGAGAATCAACAAAAGGTTACATGGACACCAAACACACGATAATATACAATGTCCACCTCTAAACATAAGAGCATGGATACGTAGGCACACATGAATCTGGGTGAGGAAGAAGAGATGGGAAGAAAATATGCATGTACTTGCACGGGCAGGGAGGGAATTGGGAGTACAAAATTCAAGCAAGTACGTACCACTCTGCTATTTCCACCATCTACATCAATCTTGTTTCCTATGACAACAAACGGGAAATTTTCAGGATCCGAAGGGCTTGCCTGCAGGTTCGAAACATCATCAGTTTGCAAAATTTCAAATTGATAAATCATAGGAGAATACACGAGGAATAATTTTCTGCAAGGATCCATAAAGGAACAAAGGTATACCTGAATAAGGAATTCTTCCCTCCAATTGTTCAGGTTGTCAAAGGATTTCATAGAATTAACATCATAGACAAGAACACAGCAATCTGCACCACGATAGAAAGCAACTCCAAGGCTTTGGAATCTTTCCTGACCAGCTGTGTCCCAAATCTGCCAAAACAAATTGATATGGACTGAATTTTATCATGGTTGAAAGATACATAAATCTAGACTTAGGGGTGTTCAAAAAATCCACCAAACCGCTCAATCCAAATCAAACCGAACCAAATCTATCAATTATGTTTGGATTATTGGGTGGTTTAGTCAATTTTTTAATATAATTTTTTTTTTTGCGGTTTGGTTTGTGGTTTGATATAGTTCGTGCTTGGGAAGACATTCTTATACCTAATACTAGGAGAAGGAGGGGTAAACCAAGAATTACGTGGACCAAAATAGTTAGGAAAAGACATTCTAGATCTAGACTTTTAGGAAAATTTAATTTCGAACAGAGCTGCGTGGAAAAATGAAATCCATATAGCTAACCCCAATTAAGTTGGGATTAAGGCTTGTTGATGTTGTTGGTTTGTGATTTGAACTTTAAACTTCCCTAACCGCCCAATAATCCACATAAAAATATACATATATAATTTTTTATTTTTAAAATATTTTTTTATTTATTTTAGTTCTTATTCGACATAATAAAAGTTATGCACTAATAAAATACACCTCATCAAATTGTTGTTGGTTTGTAGTAAAACTTTAAATGGTGAACTTCTAGACATTTGCTATTTGTTGAGTCATATTGTAAACTTAGGCCTCATTCATTTCACTGATTCGAGTTTTCAGTTTTAGGTTTTTCAGTAAAAAGCTCTCAGAAAATGTCACATCTAACTTTTTTTGCTACAGTGAAAAGTTATCAGAAAATGTAACATCTCAGCTCGAATTGAAAACTCGCATCCGCGAAGTGAACGAGGCTTTAATTTTATTTTAGTTTTATGGATTAACGACTTTATGATTTTTGTGAATTTTTTAGTCTACCGTTCAAACCGCTTATGAGTTATTTGGTTTTTGTCAAAAAAATCAAACGGTCCAAACTGCCCAAAAGAAAAAATTATTTTTGGTTTGGTTAGTGGTTTCTAAATATGTTAAAAAAACAAAAAACAAAAAACCGTCCAAACCAACTGCGAACGCCCCTAAACCTAGTGCCTTGAAACATGATAACACAAAAGCAACCCAAAATGTTTCTAAATTATGGACATGATATGCATTCAAAGATGCATTATCAAAAAGTGCCAAGTAAATCAATTTTGCTCAAGTAGTTCAACAGAAATATCAAAATCAATTTTGCTCAAGTATTTAAGCAGAAATATCAAAATCACCGGGTAAATGAAATGCTCTACAAGCGGCCATACAATCAAAATCATTTTCCTTTTCTCTTTATGTTTTTTTTTTTTTTTTTTTCACTTTCAATCAGTAAAACATGATTAAAGGAGCACAAAAGTTCCATATCAATGGAAAGTTATTAACATTCTCTTCCATTATTCCCTACATAGTATAATACTATATTTTAGTTAAGAAACAGATCAACAGGCCAATGAGCCGCCGAGTATGTGAGATAGTAAAGCATATCATTTAGCTCTTTCATCACTACTATCAGCTGCCATATAACATAATCCCAGTTCTACTTACTGCTATGAGCGAGATACAAGTTACTAGAGATGCACGAAGAATTTCAAGAAAAGAGAGAATTTTGTAATAATATCAGCTACAAATTGTCAAGAAGCGAAACGAATCAAGTTTTGTGGAAGCTTCAGGCTGCCATAAAAAAGGGGAGTAAATGAATAAGAAGGAAAAATTAAGTCAACCCCGACTGATTTTCCATGACTCCACATGGAAACTTTCAACAACTAAAGATTTATCAGCACATAATTTGACTTTACTCCTAGGTCAGGCAGAAGAAAGTGTGCTCCAACTAGATGATTCCAATGAATGGACCGTATAACCAACAAATAGATCTGAGGGCTCCAATCTTTTGTTACAACAACTATGAGGATTTTTTTAACAAGTAAATTGAGTTGATAATATATGATTCCTCACTAACCTGTAGAGTGAAGAGCCTATCTTCAAACTGCACTTCTTTTGTCAAAAAATCAGCTCCGATTGTCGCCTTGTACTGATTGCTAAACTTCTTATTTACATACCTATAAGAAGTATGTCAAGGGAAACAGCAACAAACCTTATAGGAGATGCTACTTTATGAATAAACCCAATTAAAATTAAGTGACTCAAACCAAAAAATTATGGATCATATACTCAACAAAAAGAAACAAAATTGCATATAGCTCTCTTAATTGTCACGCATAGAAGGATACTGATTCATCAAAGAGGTCTTTCCCACCCTGCAAACGACATTAAGAGAACGTTAATCAACACAATTTCCTTAAAAACATATTCTATTTGGTTCAATAGACAATCGATTCAGCTAAAAAGATTATAAAAAGAAAAAAAAAATCCAAACCAAAATCGAATTTCACCATCATAAATGAAGATTAAAATAAAAAATTAAAAAAAAAACCCAGAATTTAACAATTCAGGCAACTGGGAAGTACGGAGAATGTCAATTACTATGGATCAAGAATTCAAGATATTAAAGTATACCTTTTATCGGCCTTTTAGCAAAAGAAATCAGAAACAGATTCTCAAAATGACTAAAAAAAATAGCCATATCCAATTCTTCGATGATATCATGCTAAATTGCATCAAGAAATGAAATTCAACACAGTGACACAGTTTGAATTACTAGGGTTCAAGATAATTCTGTTCCAAAGTAAGATCTCGAAAGATCGTTCAAATCATTCAAACATAACCCTAGAAATTGAACATCAATAAACAAAAAATACAAAAACACGAAACAGAAGAGGGAGAAAGCACTGACCCACTGTCGCCGAGGATGATGACCTTCAAGAGCGTTCTTCTACGGGAAGGCATCGTGTACGGACTTCGAATGGATCTAGAGAGAGAGAGAGAGAGAGAGAGAGAGTTTTGTGTTTGTGTAAGGTGGTCGGACTTCAGAGCCTTTTAGTCGTTTGACGGAGCTGGACTGACCTGTTGTTTGTTTGTATTTTGCATAAAATAAAACTAACCAACAATTAATTGCACTCATACTCCTGATTTATGTCAAAATTATAGAGACACGCTATTATTTAATTTCATTGATACCCTTTGACTTGAAGCTAATTACAAGAAACCCCCCGGTTAATTAGAGAAAAGGGGGAAAAAATAGTGGAATGTGTTACAAGAAACCCATCTGTTAGTTCGAGAAAAGGGAGAAAAATAGTGGAATATTCTCTTTCTAAGGGTCAAAGTTTTAAAAAAAGCTAAAATATCCTAGAAAGAGCATCAAGAAGGTGCGTGTTTGGTTTCAATCTCAAAAACATTTTTTACGTTTTTTGAAGAATAAAAATTAAAAATAATTTTAAAAAGTGTTCAGTGTATGTTTTTTAAAAATTGAAACTGAAAATGTTTTTAGTCCTTTTCATATTTTGTATACATTTTTGAAAACGATCTATCCTCTTTTTAATTTTTTTCATTTTTCATTTTCTTCTCTTCTCCTTTCCTTCTTTCCTCATTGTTCCTCGTTCTTTAGCGCGTCGGTGGGAGCTTCGCCGTCTGGGAAGGCCTCTTGTCCACCTTCGATTGCACCATGGTCTACGTCCGCCAAAAGGAGGATCCTTAGAACTCGATCATCACCGGCGCCACCAGCGGCGGCTTCCTCCAGATGCGCCCGGGGTTCGCCGCCTCAAGTAGGGATGGGCTTTACATGGCAAAGATGGCGAGGATTGGTGGCTCGGCTGAGAAAGGCTTACCGGCAACTAGGAGGGATCTTCGGTGGTCACCATGGTGCTCTGAAACTAACAATTTCTGAAGAACCCAATCGCCATAAAATCAAATCTCCAAGCCAAACAACTCCACACCCAGATTCTCAAAACCACAATAAACCCATCTCCCTTCCAAATCTCCTCTCTTCTTTCTTTGGAAATTGCGTTGGGACATGATTTTATCATAATAAACACATTTTTCAAAAAAAAAGATTCTCACTTGATAACATTTAAGAATTGAAGGAACTTAAACCAGATAGATTATTTTCTCACCAGGTATGGAGATCGTTCTCTATGTAAGAATTGTAAAGTAATTCCTAAAGAAGTGCTAGCCACCCAACATAGGTTAGTGATCTTAGATGTGAGCATTAAGCTTTGCTATAGAAGGCATTTGAAGGGAATAAAGCAATTGGCCTTTAAAGAGAAGTTGTTAGATGAGGCTACTTGGTCATATGTAGGCGATGTAAATACTATGTGGGATGCCTTGACCAACTGCATTAGAAAAGTGGCAAAGGAGCTACTAGGGGAATTTAGAGGCAAAGGCCCCCTGAGAAAGAAACCTGGTGGTAAAGTGAGGAATTTCAAAAGACTATTAGGACCAAGAGGGATTTATATAGAGATTTACCAAATCATAAGGATGTTGAAACTTTTAATAAGTACAAAGAAGTGAAGAAAGAAGCCAATCGAGCAGTTAGTAAGGCTTGTTCTACTTACTTAGATAAGGTATATAAGAAACTTGGGACTAGAGAAGGAGAGAAGGATATTTATAAACTAGCTAAGATAAGAGAAAGGAAGTATCAGGACCTAAATCAAGTGAGGTGTGTTAAGGATGATACAGATCAGGTTCTGACAAAAGATAAAAACATTAGGGAAAGGTGGAGGAGCTACTTTGAGAAGCTTTATAATGATGATCATGCGATAGAGTTTGACAATCTTAGGTTACAAGGGGAACCTAATGTGATGTACACAAGAGGAATCATAGTCTCGGAAGTTAAAACTGCACTACAGAAGATAAAAAAAAAAAAAAAAGGGAAGGCATGTGGGCCAGATGATATTCTAATAGAGGTTTGGATGGCATTAAGAGATGCTAGAATTGTGTGGCTTGCTAAGCTTTTTAATGAGATACTAATGAAGAATTAAGCACATGCCTAATGCATGGAGAAAAAGTATTATTGTCCCCACCTTCAAGAATAACCGAAATTGTGCCCGAGGGATGGGAATAATGTCAGAGACAGGGTTCTGAAACTTCCAGTAATTGGGTACTACATGAATGATCATTGGTCATCTTATGAAATTAAGACCTTAGAGAATCTGTAACTTTAAATATCTTTGATTTCCTGTTAGTAAACATAGAGTGTAATTTACTTGTTTGGAAGGACTAATCACTAAATAGATACAAATACGTGCAAATTCTGACATCATCACATCCCACTTGGTTCTTTCGCTCCTTTATCGTGCGGAGCAGCACACCGGAAAAAAGTAAGAAATTGTAATCCCCAACAACAAAGGAACGAGCATTTTCGAGGACTAGCCATTACTCAATAAAGGAGATATGCTGAATTGTAACAATTATAGGGGCATAAAGTTAATAAGCCATACTATGAAACTTTGGGAGAGAGTTATTGAAAGGAGATTAAGGGCCACAACTATCATCTCAGGTAACCAATTTGGTTTCATGCCAGGCAGATCAACCACGGAAGCCATTTTTCTTCTTAAGATGCTGATGGAAAGGTACAAAAAGCAAAGATGGACTTACATATGGTCTTTATAGATTTAGAAAAGGCATATGATAGGGTGCCGAGGGAAATTTTATGGTGGGTGCTAGAAAAGAGAGGAGTGCATGTGAGGTATATTATGGTAATTAAGGGCATGTATATATGATAGGGTTGTCACGAGTGTGAGAACTACTGGAGGCTTTACGGCAAAGTTTCCCATTCGGATCGGCCTTCATCAAGGTTTGCTCTTAGTTTTATCTTTTCACCATCGTGATGGATGAGCTGACAAGAGAAATTCAAGATAGAGTTCCTTGATATATGCTTTTTGTGGACGATATAGTTTTAGTTAATGAATGTAGAAAATGAGTTAAACCGTAAGTTAGAACTTTGGAGACAGACTCTCAAGATGAAGATATTTAAGTTAATTTGGATGAAAACAAAATACATGCATTGTAGGTTTAGTAACGCAAGTAATTAGAGCGATGGAATTTCTTTAAATGGTGTGGAGATTGGGGCTTCTAGGAAGTTTAGTTACCTTGGGTCTATAGTGCAGTACGATGGAGTTATAGAAGAGGATATTCAACATAGGATTAAAGCAGGGTGGGTTAAGTGAAAGAATGTTACAGGAGTTTTATGTGATGGCAAGATACCTATTAAGTTGAAAGAAAAGTTCTATAGGACTGTAATCCGCTCAGGTATGTTATATGGTAGTGAATGTTAGGTCATTAAGAGACAACATATATCTAAGATGAGTGTGGCAGAAATGCGTATGTTAAGATGGATGAGTGGTCATACGAGAATTGATCGCATAAGGAATGAAGTTATTCATAATAAAGTAGGTGTAGCACCAATAGAAGATAAGGTGCGCGAATACCGCTTGAGGTGGTACGGGCATGTCCAACGTAGACCGCTAAAAGCACCAGTTCGTGCTTGGGAGGACATTCTTATGCCAAATACTAGGAGGGGAGAGGTAGACCAAGAATTACGTGGACCGAAGTCGTTAGGAAAGACATTTTAGATCTAGGCCTTCAGGAAAGTTTAATTTCGAAAAAAGCTGTGTGGAAAAGTTAAATCTATATAGCCGACCCCAATTAAGTTGGGATTAAGACTTGTTGTTGTTATTGTTATATTGAATTATAGGTTAATAGGCTTTGTCCCGTAAAAAATTTGGTTGGTTTTTTTTTATTATTTTAATGGTGTTCCCCATATTTTAACAGTTTATGAGTTTAATTATTAAAATTAAACTTTGAGAACTAGGTTGTCATAATATGGAACAGTTCAAAGATCGTTAGAGCCAAAACCCTAAAATAATTTCTTGTCGTGTGTTTCATATTTGACCAATGTTTTTCTTTTGATGAATATACCATTCTTGGCTTAACGTATATAGTAACATTTAAAGATAATTTGTTGTACTGTCAGGTCATACACTTCATAGTTCATACTATGTCTGGCTTTAACACAATTTAAATGCGCTCCCTATAAGTATTTCCCAAATTATAGGTATGCTTACTATATTAACATATTATTTAAGTGGGAAAAATCAACTAAAGAAAAGGAAAAAATACTCAAATTACCCTTAGCAATTCGCGTCGAATATAATTTATTAAACATAAATTAATTAAGAAAAAAAAATATTAAGAAAACGAAGCAAGACCGAAAGAAAACACATAAGAAGATGCCCTAGTTGTGTTCGCGTAACCATGAGGGTTTCTCTAATTAGTTGAGTTCTGGGGTGGTGAGGTTTGCGCTGTCTTTAGAAGGAGAGCTGGAGTGAAGTCGGGTCTGCCTCCTCCATTAAGGGTGGAAAGGATAGGGTTTGTTGTCGCGAAGGAGAGGGTTGAATTCATTTTTATTTATTTTTTCAATTTATTTAATTATAGTTTTGGTCATTTTGATCATATTAAAATTATTCTATTTAATTTTAAGTGAAGTAAATATTTAATATAAAAGTAAAAATGGTCTTTTATTTTTAGAAGCTTAACCCATTAAGTGAATAATTTGATTTTAAAAAAAAAACATGGGATATTTTTTATATTTATATAATAAAATAAAAAACATTTGTATTTCCACTAAACACACTGTATTTTTAAGATATTTGGGAAAAAAAAAAAAAAAAAAACCATAAACAAGTACCTCATACGTATATCGTCTATATTTTGGGTTCACCTTAACAAATAACAATGTTGAGTAGGGTAGAATAGAAACAAATAATCCATTCAAAAAAAAAAAAAAAAAAAAAAAAAAAGAATACAAACCAATGATTTGCTAGCCAATTAAGAGTTATAACGAATTATATACCAGATTGAATCAGGAAATGAGTGTTCGCTTATAAGCCTGCAAAACCTTCCCTAGCATGATTTTGATTACAACACATTAATGTTCTGGTAGTTCTTTTGGATCATTTACATGACCATTAAGTATTAACTAAATAGTACCAGATTACAAGATATAAAATTGATAAAAATATACACATAGAAGAAATGACCAAAAATAAAAAAATAGAGAATACTTTTAATTAGTAACAATAAAAGAATAATACTATACTTACTACTAATAATGAAATAATAAATAGGGGAAAATATGAGAAAATATGGGTTTAAAAACGAAAAAAAAAAAAAAAAAAAAAAAAAAAAAGCTTAAAAATAGGGAAGTTTGCCCTCCTTTGTAGGAGGCGATCGATCTGAAGGCAACGAACACGGTTTCCTCGTTCTTCCTTAACGGAGGCCTTTTTGTCTTTGGCGTTTCCTTATTCCTTTGAGATTCCTCTGACCCTTCTCCTCAGGTATTACACTCGTTGTTTCTTCATTTCATGGCCAGACCATGGGCTATATATATATATATGTGTGTGTGTGTACACACACATATATACCAATATAAAATGACGTCATGTAATCATTTTGTTGTCTATTTGTTGTTTTTGACGTCTTTTAATTATTTGGTTACAAACACTTTGTTTGGGGGATCTCAGGGCCGCCGTTTGGAGGAGAGGTGGGGTTTCTCCGGCGACTTTCGTTGAACATTCTATTCTTGGTCGGAAACTCCATCAACAATGGCTTCTTCTCCTCCGCCGTCTGATTCTCCGCCAGCTTCCTCGTCCCCGCCGCCATTGCCTTCGCCTTCCCCTCCGCCGACATCACCGTCGTCTACACCCCCTCCGGAATCTTCACCTCCGCCGCCTCCATCACCGGAATCTTCTCCGCCGGCGGCAAATGATTCATCCTCGTCACCGCCCCCGCCGCCTTCTTCTAATGATTCCTCACCGCCGCCGCCACCACCACCCTCAGCGCAAACACCTCCGCCCGTGAACGGTGATTCCCGCTCGCCTCCGCCACCGCTACAGCCGTCCCCCCCTCCGCCTCACCAATATTCGAGCCACGTGCCACCTCCGCCGAGATCACTGGCGGCGGCGACAGGCAACACGACGAACCAGCGGGCGAACGATTCGACGTCGTCATCTTCGGGGTCGAACGTGGTGCCTCTGGTGATCGGAATTGTGGGAGGGGCGGGGCTGTTGCTGCTGGTGGCGGCTCTGCTTTTCTTCACGTGCGCTAGGAAGAAGAAGAAATCTCAACCCCAGATGTACAATGTCGGAGCTCAATCTCGCACCGGAAACAATGGCAATGCAGGTATCTATATATATATATATATATATGTATGTATGTATGTATATATGTGTGTGTGTGTGTTATTATTTTTACTCGTTAAGTTTTTTCTTTTTTTTTTTATAAAAAAATAGAATTATATCATCCAAAGTCTATGTTATGAACATCCAAAATCCAAAGCGTGACTAATAATGAAAAGAAAAATGAGATTAAATAAAATGAACATGAACTGATTAAAAAAAACAAAAAAGACTTGGAGTCATGCTTCTTTTTGGGTTGAAACTAAGGGTCCGTTTGGTTCAATTCAAATCATGATTGGGATATCGAAAATGGTTCAAATAATTAAAATTAAATCAATATATTGAGATATAAAGTATAATAAAATTACTCATAAAACAAATACCATTAACGGTTTGTGAAGGTTGGATTATGTTAATTATCTATCGCAGTTAGAAATAATGGAAGAAAAGTAATAACACGTGGTGATTTTTAATTGAGTTCATAGACAGGAATTCAGACTGGATTTTGGACAGGGAATATCCTGGTCCTGTCCTTTTAAGCATTGTGTTAAAATTCTTAGCACTTCTAATTTGGTTTTTTTATTTTTTTTTTCTAATAACTTTATTCGAAAATCCATATCTTGTAATGAGGAACAAATATAAATTTTGCGCTCCTTTTATACGTCGTTAGATATTTTGTATCTTTTACTTTTAAAGTAAGCAATGCTCTTGGATTCTATAAATAAAACTGACCAAAAACAACATGTCAGTCCTTTGTGTGTGTGTGTGTGTGTGTGTGTGTGTGCAAGTTAAGAAATAACGTATCATCGTGATCTTTATCTTTATTATTTACTAAAATTGATTAGTTTGACCATTCAAAAAAAAAAAAAAGGATTAGTATTTAGTTTGACAAAGCTACAGGAAATACATAGATATAACTTCTTTTTTAGGGGGCAAACTCATTAATAAATTCCCGAAAATATTTAAAAGCAACAGATTATATAGCTATATTGTTAAATGTTGGTATCTTTATATATATATATATATATATATATATATATAAAACAACAACATGAATGTTGTTATTTTTTGGTCAATGATAAGCATCTTCATTGTATTGTTCAATTAAGGCGATAATGTCAATTTTTAATATTTGAGTGGAAAATCACTCTTTAATACAATATTATTTTTGAGTTAAAGTTGTAATGTGTTTGTGATATTTGATTGTTATTACTTGATGTATTCACTTTTTTATTTAATCGTTACAGATTTATAATATTGTTACATTCAAATTAATTAAAAATTAAAAGTTCTTTTTATAAGGTTTTTTTTTTTTTTTTTGAATGATTCTTTTGGTAAGTTTCAAACTTCAATAATCACGATAAAAGTAATTATAACATTTAAAATAATATTATGTATTGAACCTTAACATAAAATAAAGGTAACATACTAAATACGTCTTTTTTACAAATTTTTAGTGTCAAATATACCATTCTCCTTGCTAGGTACTTCTACAAGATACAAAACACATTTGATCATTAATCCGTTCAAAACATTCTCTCAAGACAAATTAAAATATACTAAACTAAAATTTCTAATATTTTTCAAGTTGAAAATCTACAACTGGCAGTACAATTAACAGGCTCTCTTCCCCCGCATGCATGCAGGAACTGATCAATACTATGCCGCTTCACAACGCGGCCCCCATCAGATCAACTGGCCACAAGCACCAAACCCTAACGACCACGTTGTCAACGTCTTACCTCCGCCTCCAGGTGGTGGATCTTGGCCCGCACCCCCGCCTCCGCCGCTGCCGCCACAACCAGTACTAAGCAGCGGCGACATGAGCTCGTCCAACTTTTCGGGCCCACTAGGCCCGGTGCTCCCACCGCCGCCGCCCTCGGTTGCTCTAGGGTTCAACAAGAGCACATTCACCTACGATGAGCTCGTGGGGGCGACCACGGGGTTTGCGCAGGCGAACCTGCTCGGGCAGGGCGGGTTCGGGTACGTCCACAAAGGGGTGCTGCCCAACGGCAAGGAGATCGCGGTGAAAAGCCTAAAGAGCGGCAGTGGGCAAGGAGATAGGGAGTTTCAAGCGGAGGTTGAGATTATCAGCCGGGTCCACCACCGTCACCTTGTGTCACTTGTGGGGTATTGCATTGCTGGTGGAAGGAAGATGTTGGTCTATGAGTTTCTTCCTAACAACAACCTTGACGTCCACCTTCATGGTACGTACTTGCCTAGGACTCTCTTAGTACTTCTCTTTTTAAATATCATATCCGGTGATTATTTATAATCACCATTAATTCTTCAATCATATATATAAATTGACATATAAAACGGTCTTACTAAAGTGATAACATATAATTAGTTATCTGTAACGTCTAGTATTAGTTGAATAGTGATATTCTTCACAAACTTAGTACTTTGCAAGACATCGTGATGGTTGAATAATGCATAATTTACTAAATTGTTCATCACTTTCTTATTTTAGATTGAGATCACACTATAATATCAGTTTGATTTTGATAAGTTTGACGAGTTTGTCTTCAGTCCTTCCGTTTGAAATATCAGTCTTATCTTATAATAAAGTGTAATATGACATTTATTTTGTAACCTTGTAATAAGTAAAGTTTTTATTGTTATAGGTCATTATTACATAAAATATTGTAACATATGAAAGAGATGCCACGTTATATATACTCCATTTTTATATAGGATACATTTAGAACTAGTCCTTCCTAACTACTGAGGTCTTTGTCTAAGTTAATTATTATATTATTAATTTTATGCCGCTAAACAATCTTTTAATTTACTTAAATAAATGGCTGATAAGTCTACATGCACACTTTTCTTATTATTATCCGTGTGAAATACAAATACTTGTTACGCAGACAAGGCACGTCAAGCGATAGACTGGACTAAAAGGCTGAAAATTGCGGTGGGGTCCGCCAAAGGGCTTGCTTACTTGCATGAAGATTGTGTTTTTTTTTTTTTTTTTTTTTTTTTTCTTGTTAATTTCTTCGTTCGCACTCATCTTTAATTTCTCTCTTTTTATTAACAACCGTCCGTTCGAAACTTTTGTAGGCCACCCTCGCATCATTCACCGAGACATCAAAACCGCCAATATTTTGCTTGATTTCAACTTTGAAGCTAAGGTATATAACCAAAATTCTAACACTTGTGTTGAGATTTCTCAAGTAATATTGATAATGTTACCGTTTTATAATTGAGTAAATTCATATATATATATATATATATATATATATTTGATCATTCAGGTTGCAGATTTCGGTTTGGCTAAGCTTAATCAAGACAACTATACCCATGTGTCTACTCGAGTCATGGGAACTTTTGGGTAAGAAATTAGCTCTCTAAATTTTTTTTTTCTTTTTTAAACTTAGAGTGGAGGATTTGAACTCCACATTTTAAGATCGAGTTAAGTATCAATTACTGACAGACATGCAGCTACCTCTAATCTTTTCTTCTTCTTTTTTCATAACAATAATGTTTCTGATATAGTTATTTATAATGTTAGAGATCATCCATATTCAAATTGTAGTGAGTCCAAACTTTTATTTTTATTTTTTCTTTTTTAATCATATTCTAACTCTAGTACTTCTAATAAATGGGGTAACCTAATAGTAATAAAGTAGACCGTCGTAGATTTGTGGTCAAAGATTTAAGTGCTAAGTAGTTTTTTGGCAGATTCTCCAATCCGGCACTGATGTTTGTATATTTCTCTGTGAAATATGTATATTTCTTTTTTAAAACGTGTATATTTCTTCTTAAAAGATGTACATTCCTTTTTTGGTAAAATATACAATATGTACACATTTTAAAGAAGAAATGTAGACATTTTAAAGAAGAAATATACATGTTTTATAAAAAAATGTACAACTGCTGTTTCAATCCGCATACCGGACTGGAGACTCATCCGTAGTTTTTTTAAGGGTTTTGATTGTAAAAGGTTTGTATCTATTAGTCTAGTACTTGACTTAGAGCACATGAGAGTACCCCTACACATCCCTATGAGTTGTGGGTGATGTACTCCTCGTTGACAGGTAAGGCTCGACAATAAGGGTTCGTTTGGTACGAGAACTCAAAACTAAGGTGATTTTAATCATGATTCTAAAACCAAAACCATAAATCATGATTTTGGGTTCAAATCATGATTCTGAAATAATAATTCAAAATTAGGAGTTTGAATCACATTAAATTAAGAGGGGGTGGTTTTAAAATCATGATTTGAGCTAGTTTAAAATATTACATCAGATTCTGAATCATGATTCAAAATCATCCAAACCAAACATTGATTCTGAATCATGATTCAGAATCACAACAAATATTGATTCTGAACCAAGATCCATAATCATGATTCTTGATCCATCTACTAAATGCACATTAAGTTTTTTAGTAAACACAATCAATGTCAAGGGAGCTTATTCAATTACACTTAGGGAATAATGCTAATGTCAGTCGCCCCCTTCTCGAATTTTTTTGTATTAAAAAAGAGGGTTAAAACTCATTTTCAGTTCCGAACTATTAGCTTAAATTTATCTTCATACATAACTTTTAAAACAACCAAAAACGAGTCTCCCACTTATCAAATTATCTCAAATTAGTTTATTTTTCAAGTGATATTGAGGATAAGAAAAAATTAGGAACAAGAGAAACAAGTAATTGTTATCTTTAATCCACAAACTAATATATATATATATATATGTATGTATGTTTGTATATATGTAGGTACTTGGCTCCTGAGTACGCATCAAGTGGCAAGCTAACTGATAAATCAGATGTATTCTCATTTGGTGTGGTGCTTTTGGAGCTAATAACTGGACGACGCCCTGTGGACTCCACTGATGACTTTACAGAGGACAGCTTGGTCGATTGGGTTCGAATACCAGTCCTTTCTTCAATTATTGATTTCTTTTTTGTTACCTTTTATTTATTTTTATTTTTGTTTCATACATAATTCATACTAGACAATTGGTATGCACAAAACAAATTTTTTGATGAAAAAAAATAATATACATATGTATATATATGAAAACAGAAAAAAGAAATTTTTTCTTTGTTCAATTCATACATTAACTAGGAGCACAAACTTGTTACACTTATACAAACAACAACAACAATAAGTCTTAATCCTAATTTAATTGAGGTCAGCTATATAGATTTCACTTTTCCATACAGTTCTGTTCGAATTAAACTTTCTTGAAGACCTAGATCTAGAATGTCTTTCCTAACAACTTCAGTCCACATAATTCTTGGTCTACCCCTCCATCTCCTAGTATTTGGTATAAGAATGTCCTCCTAAGTATGAACTGGTGCTTCTAGCGGTCTACGTTGGACATACTCGTACCACCTCAAGCGACCTTTGCGCATCTTATCTTCTATTGGTGTTATACCTACTTTACTACGAATAACTTCATTCCTTATGTGATCCATTCTCGTATGGTCACTCATCCATCTTAACATACGCATTTCTATCATACTCATCTTAGATATATGTTGTCTCTTAATAGCCCAACATTCATTACCATAAAATATAGCTAGGCGGATTACAGTCCTATAGAACTTTCCTTTTAACTTAATAGGCATCTTGCCATCACACAAAACTCCCATAACATTCTTCCACTTAACCCACCCTCCATTAATCCTATGTTGAATATCCTCTTTTATATCTCCTTCGTACTGCACTATAGACGAAAGGTACCTAAACTTCCTAGAAGCCCCAATCTCTACACTATCTAAAGAATTTTCATTGCTATGATTACTTGAGTTACTAAACCTACAATGTATGCATTCTGTTTTCATCCCACTTAACTTAAATCCCTTCATCTCGAGAGTCTGTCTCCAAAGTTTTAACTTACGGTTAACTCCTTCTCTATGTTCATCAACTAAAACTATATCATCCGCAAAAAGCATACACCAAGGAACTCTATCTTGGATTTCTCTTGTCAACACATCCATCATGATGGTGAAAAGATAAGGACTAAGAGTAGATCCTTGATGAAGGCCGATCTGAATGGGAAACTCTATCGTGTAGCCTCTAGCAGTTCTCACACTCGTGACCATACCATCGTACATGTCCTTAATTACCTTAATATAGCTCACATGCACTCATCTCTTTTCTAACACCCACCATAAAACTTCCCTTGACACCCTTTCATATGCCTTTTCTAAATCTATAAAGATCATATGTATGTCCATCTTGGCTTCTATGTACCTTTCCATCAACATCCTAAGAAGAAAAATGGCTTTCGTGGTTAATCTGCCTAGCATAAAGCCAAATTGGTTACCTAAGATTGTAGTAGTGGCACTTAATCTCCTTTCGATAACTCTCTCCCAAAATTTCATAGTGTGACTTATTAACTTTATGCCCCTATAATTGTTACAATTCAACACATCTCCTTTATTCTTGAAGATGGGGACAAGAATACTTTTTCTTTATGCATCAGGCATATGCTTCTTCTTTAGGATCTCATTAAAAACTTAGTGAGCCACACAATTCCAACATCCTCTAACGCCATCCAAACCTCTATTAGAATATCATCTGGCCCACATGTCTTCCCCTTTTTCATCTTCCGTAGTGCAGTTTTAACTTCCGAGACTCTAATTCCTCTTGTGTACATCACATTAGGTTCCCCTAGTGACCTAAGATTGTCAAACTCTATCACATGATCATCATTATAAAACTTCTCAAAATAACTTCTCCACCTTTCCTTAATGTCTTTATCTCTTGTCAGAACCTAATCTGTATCATCCTTAACACACCTCACTTGATTTATGCCTTGATACTTCCTTTCTCTTATCTTAACTAGTTTATATATATATCCTTCTCTCCTTCTCTAGTCCTAAGTTTCATATATATCTCATCTAAGTAAGTAGAACGAGCCTTACCAACTGCTCGCGCAGCTTCTTTTTTCGCTTCTTTGTACTTATTAAAAGTTTCAACATCCGTACGCTTTGGTAAATTCTTATATAAATCCCTCTTAGTCCTAATAGCCTATTGGACTTCCTCACTCCACCACCAGGTTTCTTTCCCAGGGGGCCTTTGCCTCTAGATTCCCCTAGAACCTCCTTTGCCACTTTTCTAATGCATCTGGCTATGACATCTCACATAGTATTTGCATCACCTACATTTGACCAAGTAGCATCATCTAACAACTTCTCTTTAAAGGTCAATTGCTTTATTCCCTTCAAATGCCACCAATGAGTTCGTGGGAGGTGGTTTATTTTAGTCCTTCTATGTTGGGTGGCTAATACTTATCTAGGAATTACTTTACAATTCTTACATAGAGAATGATCTCTATACCTGGTGAGAAAATAATCTATATAGCTTAAGTTCATTCAATTCTTAAAAGTTATCAAATGAGAATCTCTTTTTTTGAAAAATGTGTTTGTTATGATAAAATCATGTCCCAACACAAATTCTAAAATAGATTTTCCTTCTTCGTTTTGAGCTCCAAAACCAAAACCACCATGGATCATTTCGAAGTTTTCCCTATCCTTACCAACATGCCCATTGAAATCTCCTCCAATAAAATTGCTATCTTCATTGCCTTTACGGCACACTAAGTCATCCATGTATTCCCAAAACTTGACTTTAATTTCCACATCCAATCCTATTTGTGGAGCGTAAACATTAATTATATAGATGAACTTATTTTCTAGTACCAACTTGAGCATAATAATTCTATCTCCTATTCACTTAAGCTCAACTATGTCATCCTTCACAGTTATGTCCACGAGAATACCAACTCCATTACGATTCCTTTCCCAACCTGTATACCATAACTTGTGTCTTAAATTTCCAATCTCAATTGCTTTCTCTCTTGTTCACTTCCTTTCCTGTAAGCATAAAATGTTAATTCTTCTTTTTACCATAACATCTACTAACTCCATAGATTTATCAATTAAGAAACCTAAATTTCAACTATCTAAATGAATTTTCCTATCATGGGCTAGCTCTGCCCCTTGCACACGTCCATGAATGTGCAAGGACCCCCTTACATACTTTTTACCATATCCGGCGCCCGACGTGGCGCATGGGCTCGCTTTTTTCCCCACACATGTCCATGAATGTGCGAAGACCCCCATTGCCTATTTAACACTAAACTCAGGGCCCGGCATAGTGCGTCGCACGCAGGGAACGTCCTAACGGATTCTATGTGAGTGAAATTTATGAGAGTGACTTATTTTTACATTGGTCGTCAACCTACCGCAACCCTCGCTTGAGACCGGCTATACAAACGCATAGACGGAGTTCTTGTTACACTTACACAAAAGTATTTCTTTTCATTATTGCAAACATTTTAATATAAAATAATTATCTTACTTTTAGATTTTATGTGAAATTTTTAGCTTTTCACTTTGCTGCAAATATTGCAGTTGCTGAACTTTTTTTAATGGTAGTTTTGTTTGGTTTGTGCATGAACAGGCTAGACCTCTTTGTTTGAAAGCGTTGGAGGACGGAAACTATGATGAATTGGTGGATCCGCGCTTGGAGAATAACTATGTCCCACATGAGATGGCGCGTATGGTGGCCTGCGCCGCTGCAAGCATTCGTCACTCTGCGAGGAGGCGACCGAAGATGAGCCAGGTAATTAATCAAGAAAAAATTTCAAATCCTCGAGTTTGGTACACATTTTTTGAACAAGAGCATTAAAAAAATTGTGATATTCATATGATATCTTTGTAATTTAGATGTGGAAATAAATTGAGTCATAATTCATCATGTGGATTTTTGTGTGCAGAATATTGTGCAGTGATCAATAATATACTGGCACATAGAATTTGCAATTTACTTAGGAAGTACCGAAATGTTTGTTAGTAGAATTGTTATTAATTGACTAATTAAGCCACAACTTTGTGTGAGGAAACATTACAGGGCAGAATCTGAAAATTTTCTCACGGGCATGAATTAACTCTAACGTCAAATTTAGGATATAATTGAAACTTTTTTTAAAAAAATTTCGTAATTAGGGAGGGGGGGACTTTTTCCTTCACAGATTGTCAATGGATTAAATAATCATAACCAAATTATTCAATTTAAGCTTACAATACCTCAAATTGGATAAATATTAAATAAGTAAGTTGTTGAAATGGTATTGGATAAATATTAAATAAGTAAGTTGTTGAAACTCAAATTGGATAAATATTAAATAAGTTGTTGAAATGGTATACTTATTTTGGAACAGATTGTGCGAGCGTTGGAAGGTGACGTCTCACTAGAAGACTTGAACGAAGGGGTGAAACCTGGCCAAAGTTCTTATTTTGGCTCCAGTTCTGAAATTTATGAGGCTGGCTCCTACAGTGCTAACATGAGGAAGTTAAGGAAGAAGGCATTGGACAGCCAAGAATATGGAAGCAGCGAATACGGGGCCACGAGCGAATACGGCCTCAATCCTTCTTCGAGCAGCGACGATTCGACCCATGAAACTAGTAAGAAATGAAGTTTAATGATCCATTAAAATTGATCACACATATCCTTTCATGCTTTTGGTTTAATTCTATAGTCTTGAAAAAGAGTACCACAGGAGTTGTGTCCCTTTTTTCCTTCCGGAAATTAATTTGCATTTTCACTCGTGTACTTTTGAGCAATGTTGTTGTTGCTGACCGTGTAGTTCCAACCTAAATTTTAGGTTTATGAAGAGTGCGAAATGAGGAATATTGGCAAAACCTAATGTTCTCATGTGTTGTCTAAACACGAGTGTTGAGGAAAATAATTATTGGGTATTTGTTAACTATATATTATTAACATTTGTATGTAGCTTATGAGTTAAGGTTTTATATGTATGTATGCCTTAATTAGTTCTTGTGTGGTCATTTGAATTGCCGGGATAGGAGAATTTAATTAACCGGTAGTCCTCCGAACGTGTTTATGTCTGGTGAAAAATATTAATTGCTAGAGTGCATATATAATGATGTGTGAATAGATCCGACCATTCTTTTAGAAGTTACACAAATTATAAGAGGCGCAATTTAATCCTATCAATCAAGATCGGAGTCTAAAAACTCCTCCTAAAGACTCCATCTTATCAATTAATGTGCATATAGTTAAGAATTGTGATATGAAATACGATTTATTATTTTGGAAAAACAGTTTTAGTAATAGTAATGCTAGTATTTAAAATAATTTTCAAAAGTAGACAAGTTATCTTTTCCCGAAATTTATCTTTTGTTTTATAAAGGATGTGTTCATTCGATTAATCTTTATTTTTACAAGCCAGGCGTGTTATATATGAAAAATAAAAAGAATATATCTGAAAATGATTTTTGTATAAAAAAAAACATATACCTGAATAATTCTTTTTTTTTTTTTGGTGAAGAAAGGCAATAAAAGCGTCGTTACGTAAATACAACACGTTTTAATGAATGTTCAACAATAAAAGAATTAAGAAAATGAAGCCCGAAGTCGAAATAATAGTAAAATTATGCTTAAAATATCAATAATCAATAATATTAATCATTGATAAAATAAAAAGGCAAGCAATGTCCACCATTTATCCCAGGAGGATTTATCGGGGGAAAAAAAAAACCTTAATTTTAATGAATGTTCTTGATAATTTGAATTGTGGCACTTATAAAATATCTAAACTATTTGGTCGAAATGTGGTTCTATTGTAATTTCACATTCAAAAAAAAAAAAGTTTGCCATTCAAAGACTCGACAGTACTAATACATTTCCTTATTAAAATATAGTCATCTGATTTACAATTTAGATGTTAAATAAAAAGGAAAAAGATTGAAAAATTAATCTCATTTTTAATCCCCAAACTATAAATCAAATTCAGATTAATCATAATTTTACAACAATCTAATTTTCTAAAATGAGTCCCATATTTATCAAATTGTATCCAATCAAATTTTATTCATCTGAATAGTAAAATCTAGTCTAGACAATAAAAGTCAGGGGAGAACTATGTGAGGTTTAGTGGGAGTAGATTTTGTAATGTTATTGTTGGGCCACGATTAGTAACAAAAGAGTACCTGTCTTTTTAACGACATGCGAATGAATGAAATGAAATGTCATGCGGTTGGGGAATTCGTTTCCCGATTCGAATTAATGAACGCTACATGATAATTTTTCTCACAATGAATCGAAAATGGTTGAATCAAATGAAACCAAATTAAATGATTAATTAAGATAATTTTAATAATTTAAATAAATAGAATTTGGTCTATAATTTGAAGACAAAAATAAATTTAACCATTAAAAAAAAGAGAGAGAAAAATATGTCAATATTTGAGATGAATTAAAATTAATAGATTAATAGTTTACATAAATTAATAAATATGTTAAATTACTGTTTTTATCAATAACTTAACTGATTATGAACTATAACTTGACAAGTTATTGTCTATAATTTACATTTTTTGTCCATAATTTTTTAGTTATGAACCATAACTTGACAAATTTATCCATAACTTATCTAGTTATGAACCATAACTTAATAAGTTATAGCCTATTAATTTTTATAATTAAAAATTAACCTATATATTTTCTTAAACTTTTTATATTGACATGGAAAAAAAAATATAAATAGTAGAAAATAAGCCAATATGAAAAGCTTAAGAAAGTATATAGGCTAATTTTTAATTATAGAAATTAATAGGCCATAACTTGTCAAGTTATGGTTCATAACCAGATAAGTTATGGATAAACTTATTAAGTTATAATTAATAGTCAGACAAATTATGAACAAAAATTGTGAATTATAGACAATAACTTATCAAGTTATGACTCATAATCAGATAAATTATGAACAAAAATAATAATTTAACCTATTTCTTAATTTATATAAATTATTAATCTATTAATTTTAATTCATCTCAAGTTCTAGTCTATTTCTCTTTTTCTCCCAACAAAAATACTAATAAGAAGTGGATTTGGCCCATCAGCCCATTTTGTACTTTAAGTTGTAGTGCTCGAGTTTCCCAAGCACTTTTCCCGTCCGTAATAAAGTCAGATTCCAAGGGTACTTTTGAAAATTCAACCACTTCGATAGATGATCACCAACTCATTTATTTTACCAATTTGAGTTTAAAATTTAAGTTTTATTATAGTAAAAAACTTTAAAAAATAATCATATCTAACTTTTTTATTACAACAAAAATCTTTCATATAAAATATCATCTCAATTAGAATTTAAAACTCAAATTAACGAATTAAACGGCTCTACGTGTGTCCCGTGTCCTTACATACTGAAGTGGCGCATTCCGGTTGCCGTTACACGGAAAGCACAATTCTTCCATCCGCAGAGAACCTTAGCCCTTTCTCACCATCCGAGCCCTCTTTAGCTTTGGGTCTTCTAATTCATCTTCTCCGAACATACAATTCATCTCTCTTCACAAGACCTCCCTCACTGGCGGTGTTCCTTCTTCTCCAGAGCCAGAGAAACAAACACAACAACCGTCGGTACAAATCCCTTCTAGATCTATCTAGAAACTTCCATCTCTCTACGCCATGGCTCAGCCTCTGATCAAGAAGGACGACGATCGCGACGACGAAGGTACCTCCCTTTCCTTTCTCGATCTGAATTTCCATTTCCATTTCCATTTCTGTTCAATTCTCGCTTCCATTTTTGCAACTGCCAAATCAGCCGGTCGTTCCTCAGATCTCTTGTTTTACGCAATTTCTATGTCATTCATCATTAGATTCGAGTGAATTTGGGGTTTATCTGTTCTTGATCTGGTTCGTTTTCGGTTGATCTGGGTAATTTCTCAGTTGCATCGTTCGTAAATCACAATGTAGATTTTGTTTGAATTACGCGCTTAATTTTCTCGGTTCGTATTGATTCAATGTGCTAAGTTTAGTGGTTTAGATCTTGTATCGTTTTTGGTTTGTTTTAGCGCTCGTTTGAAAATGATGATTGGATTTGTAGTCAACTGTTAATATAAACGTTGTTTTGATACAAATTCGGTATATTTGTCGGTTTCACAGCGGATTACTCTCCGTTTTTGGGGATTGAGAAGGGTGCTGTTCTTCAGGAAGCTAGAGTTTTCAATGATCCTCAGCTAGATGCGAGAAGATGCTCGCAGGTTATTTATTTTCTCTCCATCGGATACTCATTTGCATTTTAGCTATATTCTTCTGTGTTGTTCAGAACTGATTTGGGTTTATTCCGTGTTGATTCAGGTTATTACCAAGCTTTTGTATCTGCTGAATCAGGGAGAAACCTTTACAAAGGTCAGGTTTCTTATATACTGAGATCTATGCTTTTTATACGAACTAACTATAGTATATAGGTTTTTCTGATTGCTTCCTTTTCTTAACGATTTATTTGTTTTGATTTTAGATAGTTTTCAGAATAACGTTGTTGTATATTGGTGATATATATTAATATCATTGTGCATTATATTAACAGGTTGAAGCTACAGAGGTTTTCTTTGCTGTGACAAAGCTTTTCCAGTCGAGAGATATAGGATTAAGGAGGATGGTTTATCTAATGATAAAGGAGCTCTCCCCTTCTGCAGATGAGGTGAGACATTCTATTCCAGTGGACACGATTTTCTTACGTCTTTTACATATGCATGTTCAAAAATGGAAACTGACTTTTGCTTATGTTGGTGCCAACATTAGGTTATTATCGTGACGAGCTCCCTTATGAAGGACATGAATAGTAAAACTGATATGTATCGGGCAAATGCCATTCGTGTTCTCTGTCGGATTACGGATGGAACCCTTCTTACCCAAATCGAGCGATATTTGAAACAAGCTATTGTTGATAAGAATCCTGTGGTTGCAAGTGCTGCTTTAGTTAGTGGCATCCATTTACTCCAGGTGCTCTTGTTGTATTCCTTGTTGTGGGGCTGATTTTTCATATTTAGATGATCCTGTCCTCACATCCCTCTACTTTCTGACAGACAAACCCAGAAATTGTGAAAAGGTGGAGTAATGAGGTTCAGGAAGCTGTTCAATCAAGAGCGGCTCTTGTACAGTTCCATGCACTGGCTTTGCTCCACCAGGTACCTGGTTTTTTTATTTATTTATATTCTACTATCTTATTAGGAATTTGAGGGGTAAGTTCTTCTACAGAAGCCCAATTCTTGGGATGATTTGACCATGAAAACGTTAGCATTCCTCTTCTAGTATGTTAGCATGTATAGTACGGAGAAGCCATAGTTTTTGTTTTTTAACTATTGATTAATGTCCTTTCAAACGCCAGAGCAATTCTTTCCTTAGTTATCGTATTGGCTTGATTCATATTTTGTCCTCGCTTTTATAATTGCATCATTTTTCCTTAGTTATGATTATGGGTCCGTTTGGTTGGGAGATTCGTCCCCCGATTCGAATCATGATTCATGATTCGCTACAGTGATTTCTCTCACAAAAAATACACGTAAATCAAAAATGATTCAAATCACATGATTCGAATCCCTGAACCAAACGGACCCTATATTTTCATCAAGTGCAGCGACATTAACCATATTAGATTATTATTAATCAATTGTTTTAGGATTCCTGAACAATGCATTTTGTGGCCTTTTAGGTGTTTCTTTGGTACTAAGTCTCCATAGTTTACACTTCCAAACCATTAGCAATTAAGAAACAGCAAAATGGTGAAAGTGCATTTTCCCTTTTTTAGTTTCATTATCATCTGTTTTTAGTTACACAGGCTAAACTTCCCTTCTATCTCAATAATATCTTGAATGAATAAATTTGTATCTTGCTCATGAATACCTTCTAGGTACTTTATTACAGCTTAGATAGGCCCCCGCTAGAAAAAGCCTGGTATGGAGGAACCTTTTTTTCTGTTGAAAGTGTTTTCCTCCATACAGGATTTTTTTTTGCAATAGTTTCCTAGTAAGAAATCCGTTAATAAATTATACTCATAGGTATGGTGCTAATAGTGGATTTCAAGCTGCTATCTGATTTGCTCTGATTTCCTTTTCTTGAGTGTTTAACATTTAAGTTTAACCTTGCTTAGACTACAGTAGAAAATACATGGCTTTCTTTCTAATAATTCTGTATTCTTGAAATTGCAGATAAGGCAGAATGATAGATTGGCAGTGAGCAAGTTGGTTACTAGCTTGACAAGGGGAACTGTTCGTTCTCCATTGGCTCAGTGCCTATTAATTCGTTATACTAGTCAGGTGCTTATTTAGCTGAAAATTTCGATCATAACTAAATGATGTATATTCCTATGTATCTTTTAGTTATATTATACCCATGCAGGTTATCCGAGAGTCAGGCAGCAACACGCAAGCAGGGGACCGTCCATTCTATGATTATCTTGAGAGTTGTCTACGCCATAAGGCGGAGATGGTTATCTTTGAAGCTGCCAAAGCAATTACAGAGCTCAATGGTGTGACCAACAGGGAGTTAACTCCGGCAATCACCGTTCTTCAGCTCTTTCTAAGCTCTTCAAAGCCAGTGTTGAGATTTGCTGCTGTGCGAACTTTGAACAAGGTTTTTCCCCAACCAATCTGTTCCCCTAACTCCATTACTTATTCTCATGAAACTTTCTTACGTAAAAATCATTTCATGACTATTTTACTTGGTTGGAGAAAATATTAAAGCAACTTGAAGGCAGAGGTGTTATCTTGTTTTCATTAAGTTAATAAAAGAAGATAAAGTGTGAAAGTAGGAGGTTATAAACATAAGAGACTTTTTTTTTTTTTTTTTTTTTTTTTTTTCAAATTAAACCTCTATTATTTCATATTTACTTGTTGTGGCAGTGAATTTTCTAGGTTTATAGTTGTTTCTAAAAATTCCTGAAAAATTATGTGGCCAAAATTTTATTGACGAATGATTTTTAACACTTTGCAGGTGGCAATGACACATCCAATGGCTGTCACAAACTGCAACATCGATATAGAGAGTTTAATATCTGACCCCAACAGAAGCATTGCCACTCTTGCAATTACCACGCTTTTGAAGACAGGGAATGAATCAAGTGTGGATCGCTTGATGAAGCAGATTACTAATTTCATGTCTGAAATTGCTGACGAGTTCAAAATTGTTGTGGTGGAAGCAATAAGATCATTGTGTTTGAAGTTTCCGTTGAAGTACAGATCTTTGTGAGTAATACGTGTTTTGGGTTTTAAATATTCATATTTTGCTGGTCTTATTGTATTTCTATGAATGAATGAAATAGTCTAATGTTCCTTGTTCTGGTTTTCAACAGAATGAACTTCCTAAGCAACATTCTCAGAGAAGAAGGTGGTTTTGAGTACAAAAAGGCAATTGTTGATTCAATTGTGATTCTCATCAGTGATATCCCTGATGCAAAAGAAAGTGGATTGCTTCATCTATGTGAGTTCATTGAAGATTGTGAATTCACCTATCTTTCCACACAGGTGGGACTTATATCAATCTTTTGCTGAACTATTTCTTTAGCTCTAGATGCTTCTTTTATAACCCTCTAATGTCCATTGCACTGTTGTAATTTTGATATTATAGATTCTTCACTTTTTGGGGATTGAAGGGCCAAAAACCTCAGATCCTAGCAAATATATCCGGTATATTTATAATCGAGTACATCTTGAGAATGCAACTGTCCGGGCCGCGGCTGTGAGCACATTGGCAAAGTTTGGTGCCTTGGTTGATTCTTTAAAGGTGTGGTCTCTCTCACTCTCTTTTCACCCATTTCAGTTACTTATGTGAGTTAAAAATGTTCATTTTTTCTGTTTCAGCCCCGAATTTTTGTTCTGCTCAGACGGTGTCTCTTTGACAGTGATGATGAGGTGAGTTCCTTCCAACAATAACAGATTTTGAGGCTTTGATACATTTGAGTTGTATAATATATGACGTCACATATATCATGGGGAGTGCATGTAGCGTTTTATTATGCGTTTATTTTCCTTGTTCATCTTGTTTTCAGCTTTGGAAAGCAAATAAATTCCATCTGTTTTTTCATTCCAAAAATATTGAATTTGCGGATAAGCATTCACTTCAGGGTATTACAGTAATGGCTGCGAGTGATCTTTGTTTCCAGGTTCGTGATAGGGCAACTCTTTATATAAATACACTTGGAGGAGATGGCGCTGTTGTTGAAACTGGCAAAGATGTAAAGGACTTCCTCTTCGGATCTCTGGATGTCCCACTTGTCAATCTGGAGACGAGTTTGAAAAACTATGTGAGTTACTCCAATCTCCTTGAGCTTCTCTGCCATTTTAAGGCTGTTATCTCATGTTCTTACCTTACCATTTTTTTTTTTTTTTTTTTAATTTTGTTACAGGAGCCTTCAGAAGAGCCCTTTGACATCAATTCTGTGCCCAAGGAGATTAAGTCTCAGCCGCTTGCAGAGAAGAAAGCTCCTGGTAAAAAACAACCTACAGGTGCTCCTCCAAGTGGCCCTCCATCCACAGACGACGCATATGAGAAGTTGCTTTCCTCTATTCCAGAGTTTTCAGGCTTCGGGAAACTATTCAAGGTTCTATGCCTGAAACTTTCCCCTGTGCTTCACAACACTTTCAAATGTACTTTTTAGTGGTATTGAAGTACTCGGACTATTTGTTGTTATATTTTATCAGTCCTCAGCACCTGTGGAGCTTACAGAGGCAGAAACTGAGTACGCAGTTAATGCTGTTAAGCATATCTTTGACAGCCATGTTGTAATCCAGTATAACTGCACCAATACAATCCCAGAGCAATTGCTGGAAAACGTAATGACTAATTAAACCACGTATTGTATTTCATAACTCTATTGAGAATTCCTTTTTTTCCCCTTTCCCTATTTATATGTTCCCATTTATTGTCAGGTCACTGTTACAGTGGATGCTTCAGAAGCTGAGGAATTTTCTGAAGTAGCAACCAAGCCTCTCAGATCTTTTCCCTATGATACACCTGGACAGATTTTTGTGGCATTTGAGAAGCCCAAAGGAGTCGCTGCAGTTGGAAAATTTTCAAACATGTTGAGATTCATTGTTAAAGAGGTATCTAGTTCTTTCCCTCTGATGATGTCTAGGATCTCTTTTCTCTCTCCTTTAGTCTAATTAGGTCATTTAATTTAGTTATCATAGATCCTAGATTTGTTGAGCTGTGTGCATTTAAACTTGATTAGCATTACTACACGTGCCTTGTCATCTTGGGTAAATATCAAAAGAATATTTTCGTTGTAGAAAGTCGCAGGATATAGGTCCTTGGCAGCATTTACTGTAAGCGCATCTGTTGTAAATCAGTTTCTGCTTCACAGTATGATCATTATTTACTAGAAAATCAACCACGGAGGGTAAATGCATGTTTTAATGGGGAAATCCTTTACGGAATGTATTCAAAGTGCATCCTCAAGGACGTACCCCTTTTCAAAACCATTCTAGTTGGTTTTCATTTAGGATTAATTTCTGGATTCTCCAGGTTGATCCGAGCACAGGTGAGGCAGAGGAAGATGGTGTAGAAGACGAGTACCAGCTGGAGGACCTTGAGGTTGTTGCTGCAGATTACATGTTGAAAGTTCCAGTCTCCAATTTTAGGAATGCATGGGAAAGCATGGACCCTAATGGTGAGCGAGTAGACGAATATGGCCTTGGCCCAAGAGAGAGCCTGGCTGAAGCTGTGAGTGCCGTGATCAACCTTCTGGGAATGCAGCCCTGCGAGGTAAGTTTGATCAGTGTCTCACACCATCATTTTCATAAATCTCATTAGTAAAACTTACCCTTAGTTCTAGTTATCCATATCTAGGGATTGACTACGGCTTGAATTTTTATATTCCAATCTTTTTCTATTTCGGATTGGAACATTAGATAACATGGGAAGGTTTCATGACACTGTTTTCTAGAGCCTTAAATGAGATTACTTGTTTTATCAAACAAAAGGAGAGCTCCTGTCTAGTTATACTATAACGCAACAATTTTAACTAAGAATGATCGTGTATAAATCAAATAATACATTTATTAACTTCTGTAATATAGTGGAGTTGTCATTTTCTGAGGTTATCATTGACAGATTTTGGATCGTATGTTATTGGACCCTTCTAAGCGCTGTGTGCAGATACTTTTCTTCCTACACAGTTTCTAGTAGATTGTTTGTATCTTCTCTGAATTGCATTTCAAGAAGCTGTTGTAATCTATTCTCCCTTGGGCTTCGTTTCAGGGCACTGAAGTTGTTCCCAACAACTCAAGATCACACACAGCTTTGCTATCTGGTGTATACATTGGCAATGTGAAGGTGCTAGTGCGGCTGTCCTTCGGGATTGATAGTTCGAAGGAGGTTGCAATGAAACTAGCCGTCAGATCTGAGGATGAGAACATCAGTGATGCCATTCATGAGGTCGTCGCTAGCGGTTAGTTGGCCGCAAGTGTTGCTTAAGACTTACCAACAATGGAACCTGCCATTCTGTAGAGAGATGCACTTCACAAACGCTTAAAATTTTTGAGGTTTTCAGGGGGTTACTTTGCCAAGGGACCTTTGTTCTTGCTCATTGTTTACATGGTAGGGTTCATCGGAATGGGAATGTCTTGCCCCCTCCTGTTACCATTATTTCCTTTTTTTCTCACTTTAATTTTTCTTTTTCTTGATAAGTAAAATTCATATTTTCTCATTATATGTGACATTGAATTTTGGGGCAGCGCCTTCAGTTACAAATTAGTGAATTGTATTGTTTGCAAACTCAACTCGGACTTATACAATTAATTTATTTTTTCTATAGTTGGTATTCAATCCAATAATTGAGGACTAACGTTACTGGCTATTCTTCTTCTAATGGTGAGCTAGTAGAGCTAACTAGATTATCCTTGTCCATTACTGTCTCTGTAAAAAATATCTTGTCTTTAAAATAGAAAACTTAGTAGAATACTCTGACATCCCTAAAACTGTTATAGTAGAAGAGTTTGTCCCTCTTTTGTTAAGCCTGTAAAATGTACAGACTATTAAACATCTTATTTCTAATACTAGACCTATCGTTAAAGGATACTTAAATTTTACAGACACAATTTTCACATTTTACTGAGCTTGCTTGTAAAAAATAACATCAAAAAAATGAAAAAAGAAAAATGCAGTTAAAAACCACCCGGCTTGTACAGTGGGGTGCCTAGGGGTCAGGATGAGTTAAAAATTCACATTTTTATTTATGTATTGCATTTTAAAATTAATATATGATTTTGAGGAATTAATGAAACAAGCGGTATCATTTTTTATGAATATTCTTTTTTTTATGACTATTTTTTCGTCTTTGAAAAATATAAAAAAATAAAAACAAAGTCAAAATATTTTGAAATTTTACAAACACGATCCTTACATTTTTCTGAGCATGCCTGCACAAAATGGCCTCAAGAAATGAAAAAATAAAAACCCTGTCAAAAAGCCATCGGCCCGGGCAGTGGGGTGCCCAGGGGCCGGGATATGTCAAAAATTTAAATTTTATTTATGTTTTGCATTTTAAAATTAATACACAAAATTTAGAAATTAATACAACAAGTGGCACCAATTTTTTATGTATATCCTCTTTTGTATGATTTTCTCTATTTTTTGTATTTAAAAAATAAAATAAAATAAAAACGACTTCAAAATATTCTGAAATTTTGCAGACAAAATGTTTACATTTTTCTAAGCATGCCTGTAAAAAATGGCCTCAAAAAATGAAAAAAGAAAAACGCTGTAAAAAAGTCCTCGACCCGCGCAGTGGGGTGCGCAGGGGCCAAGATTGGTCAAAAATTTACATTTTAATTTATGTTTTGAATTCTAAAATTAATACACAATTTTTAAAAATTAATGCAACAAGCGACATCATTTTTTTATGTATATTCTCTTTTTTTATTTTCTCTATTTTTCAAATTTGAAAAATATAATAAAATAAAAACGATGTCAAAATATTTTAAAACCTTATAGACATGATCCTTACATTTTTTTGAGCATGTCTATAAAAAAATGGCGTCAAGAAATGAAAAAAGAAACACACTGTCAAAAAGCCCCAGCCCACGCAGTGGCGCGCCCAGGGGCCGGAATGGGTAAAAATTCACATTTTTATTTATGTTTTGCATTCTAAAATTAATACACGATTTTTATGAATCAAATTAACAAGCGACACCATTTTTTGACTTATATTTTATTTTTTTATAATTTTCTCTATTTTTCATCTTTGAAAAATAAAATAAAATAAATACAACGTCAAAATATTTTGAAATTTTATAGACAAGATCCTCACATTTTTTTGAGTATGTCTACAAAAAAAAATAGTCTCAAAAAATGAAAAAAGAAAGACGCTGTCAAAAAGCATTCGCCCGCGTAGTGGGGCGCCTAGGGCCCGAGATAGGTCAAAAATTCACATTTTCATTTATGTTTAGAATTCTAAAATTAATATATAATTTTTAGGAATTAATTTAACAACTCACACCTTTTTTTTCTTTAATATTCTATTTTTTGTAATTTTCACTATTTTTCGTATTTGAAAAATAAAATAAAATAAAAACAACGTCAAAATATTCTGAAATTTTACAAACACAATCTTTACATTTTTCTAAGCATGGCTGCAAAAAAATGGTATGAAAAACTTAAAAAAGAAAAACACTGTCAAAAAGCCCATGCTTGTATAGTGGGGTGCTCAGGGGCGGGGATGGATCAAAAATTCACATTTTTATTTATGTTTTACATTCTAAAATTCATACATAATTTTTAGGAATTAATTTAACAACCCACGCCATTTTTTCTTTAATATTCTATTTTTTATAATTTTCTCTATTTTTGTATTTGAAAAATAAAATAAAATAAAAACAACGTCAAAAAATTCTAAAATTTTATAGACACGATCTTTACATTTTTCTAAGCATGGCTACAAAAAATGGTTTGAAAAAATTAAAAAAAAAAAAACATGTCAAAACACCCTTGCTCATGTAGTGGGGCGCTCAGGGGCGGAGATGGGTCAAAATTTCACATTTTTATTTACGGTTTGCATTCTAAAATTAATACATGATATTTAGGAATTAATGCAATAAGCGGCACCATTTTTTATGAATATTATATTTTTTATGATTCTCTATTTTTTGTATTTAAAAAATAAAATAAAATAAAAACAACTTCAAAATATTCTGAAATTTTGCAAACACGATCATTACATTGTTCTAAGCACGCCTGCAAAAAAGGCCTCAAAAATGAAAAAAGAAAAACGCTGTAAAAAAGTCCTCGACCCACACAGTGTGGTGCTCAGGGGCCAAGATAGGTCAAAAATTTACATTTTTATTTATTTTTTGAATTCTAAAATTAATACACAATTTTTAGGAATTAATGAAACAAGCAGCATTATTTTTTTATGTATATTCTCTTTTTTTATATTTTCTCTATTTTTCAGACTTAAAAAATATAATAAAATAAAAATAACGTCAAAATATTCTGAAATTTTGCAGACACAATCCTTATATTTTTCTGAGCATGCCTGCAAAAAAAAAAATGCATCGAGAAATGAAAAAAGAAAAACGCTATCAAAAAGCCCCAGCGCGCCTAGTGATCAGAATGGGCCAAAAATTCACATTTTTATTTATGTTTTGCATTCTAAAGTTAATACACAATTTTTATGAATTAATGCAACAAGTGGCACTATTTTTTATTTAATATTCTATTTTTTATGATTTTCTCTAAGTTTCATATTTGAAAAATAAAATAAAAATGACGTCAAAAAATTCTAAAATTTTGTAGACGCAATCCTTACATTTTTCTAAGCATGCCCGCAAAAAATGGCCAGAAAATTAAAAAAGAAAAACGCTACTAAAAAGCCTCTACCCGTGCAATGGGGCGCTCAGGGGCCGGGATGGGTAAAAAATTCACGTTTTTATATATGTTTACATTTTAAAATTAAAACATAATTTTTAAGAATTAATGCAATAAGCGGTATCATTTTTTATGAATTTTATATTTTTTATGATTTTTTATATTTTCGACTTTGAAAAATAAAATAAAATAAAAATGACTTCAAAATATTCTGAAATTTTGCACACAAGATCCTTACATTTTTTTAAGCATGCCTTTAAGAATGGTCTCAAAAAATTAAAAAAGAAAAATGCTATCAAAAAGTCCCTAGTCTGCGTAGTAAGGCACCCAAGTGCTGGACGGGTCAAAAATCTTCATTTTTATTTATGTTTTGTATTCTAAAATTAATACACGATTTTTAGAAATTAATGCAACAAGTGGCACCATTTTTTGATCTATATTCTTTTTTTATGATTTTCTATATTTGTTCTCTTTGAAAAATATAATAAAATAAAAACGACATCAAAATATTCTGAAATTTTACAGACACGATCCTTACATTTTTCTGAGCATGCCTGCAAAATATGGCCACAAGAAATGAAAAAAGGAAAACGATGTCAAAAACTCTTAGCCTGCGCAATGGGGGAGCCTAGGGGCCGGGATGGGTAAAAAACTTACTTTTTTATTTATGTTTTGCATTCTAAAATTAATACACAATTTTTATGAAATAATGCAACATGCGGCACCATTTTTTGATGTATATTCTATTTTTTTTTTATGATTTTCTCTATTTTTCATCTTTGAAAAATAAAATAAAATAAATACAAAGTCAAACTATTTTGAAATTTTGCAGAAAAGATCCTTACATTTTTCTGAGCTTGTGTACAAAAAATAGTCTCAAAAAAAAAAAAAAAAAAAAAAACGTTGTCAAAAAGCATCCGCCTCGCACAGTGGGGCGTCTAGGGGCTGCGATGGGTCATAAATTCACATTTTTATTTATGATTTGTGTCCTAAAATTAATACATAATTTTTAGGAATTAATGCAACAATCGGCACCATTTTTTCTTTAATATTCTATTTTTTAAGATTTTCTCAATTTTTCATCTTTGGAAAATAAAGTAAAATAAAAATAACTTCAAAATATTATGAAATTTTGCATGCACGATCCTCACATTTTTCTAAGCATGCATGTAAAAATGGCCTTAAAAAATGAACAAAGAAAAACACTGTCAAAAAATCCCTAGCCAGCGCAATGAGCAGTCCAGGGGCTGAAATGGGTCAAAAATCTTCATTTTTATTTATATTCTGTATTCTAAAATTAATAAATTAATATAGTATTTTTATGAATTAATACAATAAGCGGCACCATTTTTTGATGATTATACTATTTTTAATGAATTTCTTTATTTTTCATTTTTGACAAATAAAATAAAAAAATGACATTAGAAAATTATGAAATTTTATAGCCACGATCCTTATATTTTTCTAGGCATGCCTGTAAAAAATAAGCGACACCATTTTTTGATGATTATACTATTTTTAATGAATTTCTTTATTTTTCATTTTTGACAAATAAAATAAAAAAATGACGTTAGAAAATTATGAAATTTTATAGCCACGATCCTTATATTTTTCTAGGCACACCTAAAAAAAAAGGCCTCAAAAACTGAAAAAAAAAAAAAAAAAAAAAAAAAAAGTAAAAAATATCGTCAAAAACCCTCGGCCCAGGTAGTGGGGAGTCCAGGAGCCAGGATGGGTCAAAACTTTACCTTTTTATTTATGTTTTGTATTCTAAAATTAATATATGATTTTTAGTAAAGAATGTGACAAGCGGCACCATTTTTTGATGAATATTTATTTTTTAGGATTTTCTTTATTTTTGGTGTTTGAAAAATTAAATTAAATAAAAATGATGTCAAAAAATTATGAAATTTTACAGACACGATCCTTACACTTTTTGGGGCTTGCCTGCAAAAGATGGCCTCATAAAATGATAAAAAAAAGTAAAACGTTGTCAACAAGCCCCGGCCCCGAGAATGGGGCACCCAGGGGCCGCAATAGGTCAAATATTTACATTTTTATTTATGTTTAAAATTTTCAAATTAATATATGATTTGTGGGAATTAATGCAACAAGTGGCACCATTTTTTGATGAATTTTCTATTTTTCTTTATGATTTTCTTTATTTTTAATTTTGAAAAATAAAATAAAATAAAAATGACGTCAAAAAATTATGAAATTTTACAGGCATAATCCTTACATATTTCTAGGGGTGCCTGCAAAAATTGGCCCAAAAAGTCATAAATAGAATAAAACACTATCAAAAAGCCCCCGACCCACGTAGAGGGACGCCCAGGGGCCGGGATGAGTAAACCATTTACATTTTTGTTAATGTTTTGCATTCTAAAATTAATATACAATTGTGAGGAATTAATGCAAAAGTGACGCTAGTTTTTGATGAATTTTCTATCTTTTACGATTTTCTTTATTTTTCATTTTTGAAAAATAAAATAAAAATGACGTCAACAAACAACACCATTTTTTGATGAATATTCTTTTTTTATGATTTTCTTTATTTTTCATCTTTGAAAAACACAATAAAATAAAAATGATGTCAAAAATTGGCCTAAAAATTAATATACGATTGTTTTGAATTAATGCAACAAACAACACCATTTTTTGATGAATATTCTTTTTTTATGATTTTCTTTATTTTTCATCTTTGAAAAACACAATAAAATAAAAATGATGTCAAAAATTGGCCTAAAAAAATCACAAAAAAAGTAAAACGTTGTCAAAAACCCCAGCTAGCGTAGTGGGGCGCCTATGGGCCAGGATGCGTCAAAACTTTACATTTTTTATTTATGTTTTACATTCTAAAATTAATATATGATTTTTAGTAATGCATGTGACAAGCGGCACCATTTTTTGATGACTTTTATTTTTACGATTTTCTTTGTTTTTGGTATTTGGAAAATAAAATAAAATTAAAACGACGTCAAAAAATTCTGAAATTTTGAAGACACGATCTTTAAACTTTTCGGGGCTTGCTTGCAAAAGATGGCCTCAAAATATGACAAAAAAAATTAAAACGCTGTCAACAAGCCCCTGCCCCACATAGTGGCGAGCCCAGGGGCCATGATGGGTCAAATATTTACATTTTTATTTATGTTTTGCATTTTAAAATTAATATACAATTTTTAGGAATTAATACAACAAGCGATACCATTTTTTGATAAATATTTTATTTTTTTTACGATTTTTTTTATTTTTCATTTTGAAAAATAAAATAAAATAAAAACGACATCAAAACAATATGAAATTTTACACACATGATATGTACATTCTTTTAGGCGTGCCTCCAAAAAATGGCCTAAAAAAGTCACAAAAAGATAAAACGCTGTCAAAAAGCCCCCAGCCCGCGTAGTGGGGTACCCAGAGGCCGGGATGAATAAAAAATTTACATTTTTATTAATGTTTTGCATTCTAAAATTAATATACGATTGTGAGGAATAAATGCAATAAGCGGCACCCATTTTTGATTAATATTCTATTTTTTACGATTTTCTTTATTTTTCATTTTTGAAAAATAAAATAAAAACGACGTCAAAAAATTATGAAATTTTACAAATACGATCCTCACATTTTTCTAGGCATGCCTGTAAAAAATGGCCTAAAAAAGTAAAACGCAGTCAAAAAGCCCTCGCGGAGCTCCCAAGGGCAGAGATGGGTAAAAAATTTACAATTTTTTTTAATGTTTTGCATTCTAAACATAATATATGAATTTCAAGAATAAATGGAACAAGCAACACGATTTTTTAATAAATATTCTATTTTTTTATGATTTTCTTTATTTTTAATCTTTGAAAAATAAAATAAAATAAAAACGACATCAAAAAATTATGAAATTTTACAGGCACGATCCTTACATTTTTCTGGGTGTGGATAAAAAAAATGGCCTTAAAGCATGACAAAAAGAGTAAAACGTTGTCAAAAAGCCCTTGGCCCATGTAGTAGGGCACCAAGGGGCCGGGATGGGTAAAAATTTTTTCATTTTTATGGCTCTGTTCGAAATTAAACTTTCCTGAATGCCTAGATCTAGAATGTCTTTCCTAACGACTTTGGTCCACGTAATTCTTGGTCTACCCCTCACTCTAAAAATGTCCTCCCAAGCACGAACTGGTGCTTCTAGCGGTCTACGTTGGACATGTCCGTACTACCTCAAGCAGCCTTCGCGCACCTTATTTTCTATTGGTGCTACACCTACTTTACTACGAATAACTACATTCCTTATGTGATCTATTCTCTTATGGCCACTCAATCATCTTAACATACGCATTTCTGTCACACTCACCTTATCTTCTATTGGTGCTACACCTACTTTACTACGAATAACTACATTCCTTATGTGATCTATTCTCTTATGGCCACTCAATCATCTTAACATACGCATTTCTGTCACACTCATCTTAGATATATGTTGTCTCTTAATAGCTCAACATTCACTACCATATAACATAGCTTGGCGGATTACAGTCCTATAGAACTTTCCTTTTAACTTAATAGACATCTTGCCATCATATAAACTCTTGTAGCATTCTTCTACTTAACCCACCATGCCTTAATTCTATGTTGAATATCCTCTTCTATATCTCATTCGTACTGCACTATAGACCCAAGGTACCTCAACTTCCTAGAAGCCCCAGTCTCCACACCATCTAAAGAAATTCCATCACTCTGATTACTTGAATTACTAAACTTACAATGCATGTATTCAGTTTTCATCCAACTGAACTTAAATCCCTTCGTCTCAAGAGTTTGTCTCCACAGTTCTAACTTACGGTTAACTCTTTCCTGTTGGTTGTCAAATCAAATTTGGCGACGGAAGCGTGGGGAACAGCAGATCGTGTATAACAAACATTTTCATAAAACTTTTAACATACTCTATAGATTATATTAATTTATGCACGAATAAATTAATCACATTAATTTATATTATTCAAGGATCAACTGAAAAATGCCTGGTAGCCGACTCAGATGATAACTTGAATTTCTTTGACCGCGAACAGTCGTTGCTCCAAGCTTTGTGTTTAGAATACCAAAGTTTTTCACGTCAATTACTTGACTCCGCGTAGACGTGTGTGTGGGCACACGTGAGACAAAATAGGTTTCTTAAACACTTGAATTTTCACAAACACCAACGCATGCACGATGTTGAATTTTTGGAGAAAAATATTTTGCTATCTTTTTCCTCTATGAGAATTTCGGCCACCACTCCAATTAGGGCTGAAAATATGTTTCAAAATTGTGTCTACAATTTTTTATCTTTCTCATATGTAAAGAGTAGAAGTCAAACTTCAAAATAGAATCAAATCCTTATCTCCAATTTTGAATTTGGAACAAAAAATCCCTTCCCCTTATCCACAAGGTGGCCGGCCACACTCTAGAGTTTTATCCTTGTGTGTGGTGCCTCTATCAGATAGGGAAGGAAAAGATTTTATCCTTTATCCAGTAGTCCAATTTTAATTCAGATTCAAATTCGAATTTAAGTCAAACTTAAATTAATTTGAATTCTAAATTGAACAACTTATCAAATAAGTTTAAATGGATAAATCTAGATATGTTCAAATTCAAATTTAAATAATCTCATTATTTAAATAATAATTAATTCTCAATTAATTATTTTTCGAGTATTTAATTTTAGAATTTCGTAATTCTAAAATTCCCATTTTGTCCTTTGTGTTTGGTAGAATTACAAGGACGACGCGGGGATTAATGGACCTATAATTCTGAGCTCCAATAAAATTAATAATTAATTAAACACTTTAATTAATTAATTAATTCTATTAATTCTAATAGTTACTCCACTATAAACTTGGAATTGCACTCTCGAAATTATAGACATTAATTACTCTAAACTATGAAGTGTCCATTTGATATAGTCATTACATATAGATCAATCCTTCATAAATAATTCATAATTAGAGTCAGGTAGAATCCGCTAACCTCTCTAATTACATCTTTATCTTTGAGTACTATTGATTCTCTAATGGATAGTGATTCATAAAACACATTCATGAACCAGAGCGCTCTTACTAATCCAAGTACCGAATCAACACTCAAGAGAATTATTTATCTGCTTCTTTCTCAAGAAGGAATGGATTCCATCTCGTATAATAACATTCTCAGCTACCTATTTCATTATGTCTCCAAAATACAAGGAATAGGATTCAGGGACTTGGAATCCGTACCGAGTAAATCAAAAGACATAAATCCATAAATAAGAGTTTGTTAAGAACTCATGATTAAGATAATCCTATATATGACCATCAGTAGACTCAATTAGAATTTCTATGCTTAACGAAAATTATTAGAAATTCATATTATGTCTGCGTCCATGTTCCACATAATCTCATTATGTGAAATACACTCATGCAATATCTCATCATATTAACAATGCGGATAACACCGTTCCATTCTAAATGGGAATGACATGTATTTATAATATTTTAATTAAAGATTCTGAACTTTAATTAAATTCATTATGAACAATTACTTTTGATTATTATCCTTAAACATTATTCTCTCGTATACAACACTTATATATCATGTTTAAGGTTACATAAATAATCAAGGAATTTTATTTGATATTCATAAAATATTCATAAATATATGCACATAAAATGATAAATAAACTCTTTTATTAAATAAATAATAAATATCCTTTTACATCTAATGCTTCTAGGACACTATTCCAACATTCCCTATGTTCATCAGCTAAAACTATATCATCCGCAAAAAGCATACACCAAAGAACTCTATCTTTGATTTCTCTTGTCAGCTCATCCATCACGATGGTGAAAAGATAAGGACTAAGAGCAGATATTTGATGAAGGCTGATCCGAATAGGAAACTCTGCTGTGAAGCCTCCAGCAGTTCTCACACTCGTGACAACCCTATCATATAGACATGCCCTTAATTACCATAATTTACCTCACATGCACTCCTCTCTTTTCTAGCACCCACCATAAAATTTCCCTCGGCACCCTATTATATGTCTTTTCTAAATCTATAAAGACCATATGTAGGTCCATATTGGCTTTTCTGTACCTTTCCATCAGCATCCTAAGAAGAAAAATGGCTTCCGTGGTTGATATGCTTGGCATGAAGCCAAATTAGTTATTTGAGATGGTAGTTGTGGCCCTTAATCTCATTTCGATAACTCTCTCTCAATGTTTTATAGTATGGCTTATTAACTTTATGCCCATATAATTATTACAATTCAGCATATCTCCTTTATTCTTAAAGATGTGGACAAGAATACTTTTCCTCCATGCATCAAGCATATACTTCTTCTTTAGTATCTCATTAAAAAGCTTAATGAGCCACACAATTCCAACAGCTCCTAACGCCATCCAAACCTCTATTGGAATATTATCTGGCCAACATGACTTTCCCTTTTTCATCTTCCGTAGTGCAGTTTTAACTTCCGAGACTTTGATTCCTCTTATATACATTACATTAGGTTCTCTTTGTGACCTAAGATTGTCAAACTCTATCGCATGATCATCATTATAAAGCTTCTCAAAGTAACTCTTTCACCTTTCCCTAATGTCTTTATCTTTTGTCGGAATCTGATACGTATCATCCTTGACACACCTCACTTGATTTAAGTCCTGACACTTCATTTCTCTTATCTTAGCTAGTTTATATATATCATTCTCTCTTTCTCTAGTCCCAGGTTTCCTATATACCTCATCTAAGTAAGTAGAACAAGCCTTACCAACTGCTCGCTTAGCTTCTTTATACTTATTAAAAGTTTCAACTTCCTTACGCTTTGGTAAATCTCTATATAAATCCCTTTTGGTCCTAATAGCCTTTTGAAATTCCTCACTCCACCACCAGGTTTCTTTCCTAGGGAGGTCCCTTCAAATGCCACCAACGAGTTCGTGGGAGGTGGTTTATCTTAATCCTTCTATAGCAAAACTTAATGCTCACATCTAATATCACTAACCTATGTTGGGTGGCTAGTGCTTCTCTAAGAATTACTTTACAATTCTTACATAGAAAACGATCTCTATACCCGGTGAGAAAATAATTTTGTTGCTTAAGTTCCTTCCATTCTTAAAAGTTATCAAGTATGAATTTCTTTTCTTAAAAAATGTGTTTATTATGATAAAATCATGTCCCAATGCAAATTCTAAAATAGATTTTCCTTCTTCGTTTTGAGTTCCAAAACCAAAACCACCACGGATCATTTCAAAGTTTTCCCTATCCTTACCAACATGCCTATTGAAATCTCCTCCAATGAAAATGCTATACTCATTGCCTATACGACACACTAAGTCATCCATGTCTTCCCAGAACTTGACTTTAGTTTCTGTATCCAGTCCTATTTGTGGAGCATAAGCACTAATTACATAGATCAACTTATTTTCTAGTACCAAGTTGAGCATAATAATTATATCCCCTATTTGCTTATTTTCAACTACATCATCCTTCACAGTTTTGTCCACTAGAATACCAACTCCATGGCGATTCCCTTCCCAACCTATATACCATAACTTGTGTCCTAAATTTTCAATCTCCTTTACTTTCTCTCCTGTCAACTTCGTTTCCTATAAGTATAAAATTTTAATTCTTCTTCTAACCATAACATCTACTAACTCCATAGATTTATCAGTTAAAAAACCAATATTCCAACTACCTAAATGAATTTTCCTATCATGGGCTCACTCTGCCCCTTGCACACGTCCATGAATGTGCAAGAACCCCCCTTGCATATTTTTCACTATATCCGGAGCCCGACATGGCGCATGGACTTGCTTTTCCCCCCACACGTCCATGAATGTGCAAAAACCCCCTTGCCTATTTAACACTATACCCGGGGCTCGACATAGCGCGTCGTATATAAGGAACGTCCCAATAGATTCTATGTGAGTGAAATCCATGAGAGCGACTTATTTTTACGCTGGCCGTCAACCTACCATAACCCTCCTCCTTTCTCTGAGCTTGGGACTGACTATACAAACGCATATGCGGGAAATATCATTATCAATAAATTTTTATTTTTCTTCTTTTATATTCTCCTATGCTTCTAATCCTAATAAACTTCAACATGGTTTGTTTACTTGACAGCACCACCTAGACATTTGCATCTTTTATACTACTAGCTAAACTCAAGAATGCCTAAAATTCATTTTTGCTAAGAAAAAAGGAAAAGAAAAAAGTGCAGTCCTATCTTTGTTCAAACATATGCCGCTTGCACCCTTAAAACTGTCTCAAAAAATTCAAATTATCAACTTGTATGTCATTTCCCAAAAAAAATTGTTATGTTTCCCTTGACAAGTGATCACGTAAGTAAAAGAGCATGCCAAAATGTCTCCAATTAATATTTCAGAGGAAAGAAAGCTGTATTACTATTCATCCTAAATCAGGGTACACAAGATATGCAATTAACATTGAGCAGAATAATAAAACAATGGGACAACGCCAAGCAATCCAGATATGGGAGAATCCATACGACATCATACTTCATACAATATCCATTGAGTTCAGGTTTAACAAGTCATAGCAGATTAAATAAGTTACAACATTGTGATGGATACAAATTTTCCACATAATAAAAGTTATTGACACTTACTTCAAGCCTTTTAGCATGAATCTTCTTCAAGATTCTTCGCATTACATTTATATGATCATGCAAAAACCCTTTTTGGATCATGTCCTTCAGAAGCTTGAGAGCAACACCTATTCTTCCGACCTTTATGTAGCCTCCTCCAACCAAAACAACATCTTGTACAATAATACCCTTTGATGTCATTTGTTCAAAGATCTCTTGTGCCTTATCTATTTCAGCTTGCAAAGAATACCCCTTAATCAATATGCTGTAAATTATCGCATTCCCACCCCACTCTTTGTAACGTTGAATAAATTCTTGAAATTGTTTTTGGGCCTTATCCATCATACTTTTGTCAGAAAAAGCATTCAAAAGGCCACCTAGAGTTATCGTATTAGGAAATACATCCTAAATCACCATATAATCACAGAAACTCTATACCCTTTTCAGTTGACCGGAAAGGCACAATCCATTAATTAATGAACTATATGTGACGATATTTGGACATAAATCTCTTCGGATCATTTGGCTAAACATAACAAGAGCTTCCTGCATCGTTCTCTCTTTGCAAAGAGCATCCACTAGAATACTATATGTTATTACATCCGGGGAAATATCTCGATCCTTCATTTTCTCAAACTTGATGGTTTCACTCCATTGGCTTGAATGGCACAATCCATAGATTAAAGAGTTGTAGGTTCTTATAGTAGGTGAGATTCCACTGTTGAGCATGTTGACAAGGAATCTCATAGCTTCTTCCCAGAAACCAAATTTGCATAATCCGTGTATCAAAGATGTATACCTCACAGCATCCGGTAGATGACCATAGTTCATCATATCTTGAAACAAACTCAAGGCCTTATAATCCGTCCTTTACACAAACCGTCAACGATCGCATTGAAACAATGTTGATTAGGTTTAATCCTCTCATCACTGCACATTCTCTTAAGCAACTTAAGTGCCTTCCGAGTTTCTCCAGCCTTACAAAACCCACTAATGACAATCGCATAAAAGACCTCATCATATATGGGCTCCTTCTTCTATTTTCCGGAAAAACTCTGTTGCCGCAACCATCGAGCCTTCGTTGCAAAGCCCATGAAGCAGAATACACAGTGTATTCAAAGAATCACCATCGAGCCTTCGTTGCAAATCATAGTTGCTAAAACAGAATACACAGTGTATAACCATCTAGGGCCATTTTAAATCATAGTTGCTAAAACAGAGAAGCTAACTTCACCTCCTTCAAAGCTTGATAACAATATTCATCGTACAAACATCGGGCTGAAAACCATCACAGCCCATCATCTCTTCGTACATCGAGACAACAAGGGGAATGGTGATTCTTCTTGGAAAGCGCACCAAGCAATTGATTAAAAGTCCAAATAGAGGCAATGGGTCGCATTTGAATCATGAAATTCAAATAGCCCAAAGCTTCTTCTACTGTTAGGTTTTCAGATCCACATCGTGTTTGGACCGATTTCTCCAAACGGGGAAATGAACCAATATTTCCACTACTACCAGAAGCAAAACATCGAAATTGGAATCTGAAAAGCCCAAAGAAAGAAAAGATAGAAGAATTACCAGGAACCCTAGAGGTCAGTATTTGGGCCTCCATCGTTACTGACGCACTACGGATGCGATTTGAAAGAACGGACAAATAGAAAAATAGGTTAAAATTTGAGATGAATTAAAATTAATAAGTTAATAGTTTACATAAGTTAATAAATAGGTTAAATTATTATTTTTATTCATAATTTGTCTGGTTATGAATCATAACTTGACAAGTTATTATTTATAATTGTTTATAATTTGTCCGGTTATGAATCATAACTTGATAAGTTTGTCCATAATTTATCTGGTTATGAACCATAACTTGACAAGTTATGACTTATTAATTTCTATAATTAAAAATTAGTCTATATACTTTCTTAACTTTTTATATTGGCATATTTTCTACTATTTCTCTTGAAAGAATACGTAGCTAGGCGTATGAATTTAAGGTCGATAATATGGTCACAACGAGTTTCACGAGTTTAAGGTTGAAAAAAAAGAAATTTATATCAGAATTAAGTAAATTTAAAATTAATATGAAAAATACGAATTAATTTTAAATTTGACCCACTTAATTTAAACGCGATACGTAATTTATAAAAATTAAAAAATATATATTTTTTATTTTATTATAAATTTGTGATATCTAGTTATATTTAAAATTTTATATTATTATTTATTTAATTTTAATTAATGTTATTATATTTTAATGTGTTATAAATTTTAAGTTATTTTTAATATGTAAAAAATTAAATAAAAGTATATAATTTTTATATTACGGGTCATTTTCATATTGTATCGTGTTAATTTATAAAGTGATTATATTATATTCGTATTATAATTTTTTTTAAAAATTTATATCACAAATTATATTTAAATTAACTATAAATTTAAAAAAATAATTAAAATATAATACGAACACAATAGCGATATGAATTATCACCTTGTATGAATTAGATCCCATCTGCTACTGCTAGCCCGTTTATATGTCTAATATAGCTGGGTGTGTTTTCGTTTAAAAAAAAAAAAAAATTAAAAAAGGGCGTGCAAAATGATATGGAGGGTTGTATAAAATTGGAAAATGAAAATATTATTATGGTCCCCACCACAAGAAAAATGAAAATATTATTTTTTCCCCTAACTTTTTTCTTCTTGTAAAAATAAAATACTGATATACATGATTGTGTATATGAGAAAGTTGCACCAAATATAAATTTGGAAGTGTCTAATAATGTACTGATTAAGTTGTGGAGGTGATATTAGCAAAATATTTAGTTGTAAGTGTGTGTTAATGCGGTTACATTTTTATATTTTCATGATGTTCATAAAAATTATGAGATATTTTTCGGTACGTTAATATATTAGTATGTTAAGTTTTATGCCTATTAAATTTATATAAAATCACGTAAAAAAAAAAAAAATATGTATATTTAACGGTTATAAAAACTTAATCTACTAATACATCAGACATACCAAAGAATCTCTCATAAATCATATAGAAAAATGAAAATATTATTTAGCCCCCCATTAACTTCTTTTTTTTTTTTTTGTAAAAAGAAAAATCAATATACAAGACAATAAATATAAAAACTAAAGTCTCGTTCATATCACTGATTCAAGTTTATAATTTGAGTTTTGTTACAGTAAAAAACTCTCAGAAACAGTCACATCTAACTTTTTTGTTACAATAAAAAGCTCTCACATAAAATCACATCTTAAGTGTGCCTAATCAAGGTATTTGATTTAAATTGGATGAAATTTAAACCATTTCAAAACCATCATTTATTTTAATCCAGGAGGTGCGTATGGGCGCATTTTTGGACTAAATGGTATGTTAATTTTATTCCCTAGAAACTCATTAAAAAAACATCATTTTAAACAAAAATCCAACTAAACCTCAGGACTTGTTCAGTTACATTTTTTAGTTATGGTAATTTGAGTGTAGATCTTGAGTTGAATTTGAATTATAATTTGATTTGAAGTTTTAACTTGAGTTTGTGTTTGAATCTGCACATTTGAGTTATGATTTGAATTGAGAATCTATTTAAGTTTATATTTGAGTAGGTCAAAACTTGAATTTATATGTAGAAAATATTTTAATAAAAACTCAATGGTGATGAAAAATTTTAATTGGGTATATGGGTGAGATTTTATTCGTCTATTCATACTCGTTTATTTAAATTATTTCAAATTATATCCCTTGGGCCGCTCACGAAATGTTTAAAAAAATCATCTCAATTGAAATTAAAACTTAAAAAAATTAGACCTGTGGATGACGTTTTAAAAATATCAGGTGGGGGCCGGGTTGGGGAAAAAAAAATAATGTTCATTAACGAATTAGAAACTCAAATCATCGGACTAAATGGTATGAATTTGAGTTTAAGAACTTGAGTTGAAGAAAAAACTTAAACTTGAGTTTGTGTTTGAATCGCACATTTAAGTCTAAATCTATTTAAGTTTATATTTGATTTAATAAAACTTGAATTTATATGTAGAAAAATTTTTAAAAACTCAATGGTGATGAAAAATTTTACAAAAAAATATGAATTTAAATAAATTTAAACTTAAATTTAAATTTTTTTTGAATTTTAAGAACTTGAGTTGAAGAAAAAAAAGATTTCGTTAAAACTTAAAATTCAAACTCAAATTTTACAAAAAATATGAATTTAAATAAATTTAAACTTAAATTTAAATTTTTTTAGTTTATTAACTCAAATTACGAACCTGTTTAGTTTATTAATCTGAATTTTTAATTCGAATAAATATATAATTTTATGTGAGATCTTTTTACTTAATAAAAAAATTAAATATAATTATTTTTAAAATTTTTTTATTATAATAAAATTTAAATTTTAAATTTAAATCAATAAAATAAATAAAGATACATTAGCCCAAAAACCTTTACAAACAAAAAAAACAAAACGAAAATTGGAAATATTCCTCAGCGAAGGATGCTCTCTCTCTAATAATCCATATAGACCTGACGAGGGCAGTACAAAAAAAAAAAAAAAAAAAAAAAAAAAAAAAAAAAAAAAAGAACAAAACAAACAATAAATAAATAGAAAAACAGAAGGACGTGGAAGCCCGTGGCGAGAAGCCAAAAAACTGTCTTCGTAGTTCTTTCTCTCTAGACAGTGATTGATCTCTTTTGCTTGTATCGCATGTTCCTCTATCGAGAGAGAGAGAGTTAGAGAGAGAAAGAGAGAGAGAGAGAGAGAGATGGGTGGGTGCTGTCCGCCGATGGATCTGTTCAGGTCGGAGCCGATGCAACTGGTTCGGCTCATTATTCCCATCGAGTCCTCTCACCTCACTGCCTCTTACCTCGGTGATCTTGGCCTTCTCCAGTTCAAAGACGTAACTTCCTTCCGACTCTCTCTCTCTCTTCCCACCATTTCTCCTTTTCAATTGTGCTTTTTTTTTTTGATGATCTAGACTGGTTCTGTGTGCGTAGAATCGCGATCTTATTTATTTATTTTAATTTGGGTTTTGGTTTTGGGAATTAGGGTTTTAGGTGGATCCCTGGATGTGCTTGGATTGTTTGGGGATCGAAAATGCGGTGTTTAGTGGTTTCAATTGTGCGGTTTTGGCTGGATTGGGAGAGGATTCGAATGAGAAATTATTAGAGAATTTGTTCGATTTCAATTCTGGTGGATCGTTGCCATCTCTTTTCGAATTTCGGTATTGGTGGTATCAGATATTTGGGCAAATCAGGTGTTAGTTTTAGGTTTCCGGTGTTCAGATTTTAGGGTTTTTGGAGCCTTTTGCGATTCCAGAGGCGAGAGTTTGTTTCTTGAACGGGAAAGGAGCTAGCTTTTTGGTTAGGGCAATAATCAATTGAAAATCTATTGTGCTGGTGTAGGAAAAAGTTTGCTTGCAATGAGGAGAAAAGATCACTTTACATGCCGAAATCAGAATTTTCATGAACTTGCTTAGGAAAGGAGAATTAGAGACTTTCAAGTTGTTTTACTAACTAAAAGTGACTCCTACAAAATTATGCTATTGGCAATCTCAAAGGAAAAGGAAAACGTAGAAAATGCATTTTCATATTTTGGATACATCTTGACCTATGTTGATGTGGAAAGGATGACGAGATGAAAAGCATGAGTTAAGAAACACCAGAAGTTTATCATGCTTCGGACAGTGCATTGACATGCTTTACTTGTGTTTATCTAAATTTCTAATTGATGATATGTTGCTTTTGAGGATTTTCTAGTTTCTGGCACCTAACATTTTGTACTCTATTTCTTTTAGCTCAATGCAGAGAAGAGCCCATTTCAGCGAACTTATGCTACTCAGGTGCATTTATGTCCTGTACTTTTAGCGATGGCATTTATATTATTACACCATAGACATACACGTGAACTTAATTATTTACAAATTTCATGAAGGTCATATTGTTTTTTTTTTTTTTTTTTTTTTTTTCCTTATTTTATCTGGGAGAAAGTTGAAGTTTACTGCTGGTAATATAAAGAATAACTACTTTGGTAAGGAAAGCTCACAAAGTTTATTACTCGTGTCAAATTCGCAGTATATCTGTTGTATTATTTGTTGCTAGTCGCTTCCTTCATGTGCTTTTCATGGCGCAATTTTGATTTCCTTTTGTGTCTTTCCTTCGCTGGCGTGCTAACATTTACTAATTTTCATATTGTTCAACTTGACTCAGTTATTGAAGTACTAGGGTAAGTTGCAAGTGCTTTTTTATGAACTCTGTGCGTTTGTATATGTGAATGGTGAAAACAAAATACATTATTGAGTTATTCTTTTCTATTCTAACCAACTATTGAGGCTCGACCTATTCAAGGGGACTTCAACTGGCAAGCCTTCAATGTCACTTGATTTTTTTTGTTTACATTTGTCATTATGTATTTTGAGAATGATTTTAGTGTTGCGAATCTTTCCAAACAATTAATTTTGTCATTGTATTGATTTATTAATTTTCCAATAAAGATTAAAAGATGTGGAGAGTTGGCGCGCAAATTACGTTTTTTCAAGGACCAGATGTTTAAGGCAGGTTTCTCTCCAAAAGTGTCCACAACAAGAGCTGATATCAGTTTGGATGACCTAGAGGTAACAAAGAGTTCAAGAGTCAAGACGATGTTTACTTGGAATTTTATAATTGTTATTTTCTTCCGTTGTGCATCTTAATGTCCATTTCTGTGGCATGCTAGGTTAAACTTGGCGAACTTGAGGCAGAGTTGATTGAAATGAATGCAAATGGCGAAAAGTTGCAACGTGCTTATAACGAACTTGGAGAATATAAGCTTGTCTTGCAGAAGGTTATGTCTTCTTTGGCATTCTTGACTTACAAATTGTCTTTTTAGTTTCGTCTTCAAGGATGAGATGAATGGTCATCTATTCTCTGACACAAATATGCTTTAGTAGTTCATTGGCAGTGTTATTCTTCTGCTGGTAGGAAACATTTGATTTTGAGGAATGACAAGGATGACAAGATAATATGGAGGACTTTCCTTCTTAAATTGAAGAAATCTAAGCCCCCGTTTGGTTCGCTAGTTTGAATTTTGTTGATTTGAACAAAAAAATTCAAACTGTGTGGTTTAAATTGTAGTTTGAATTAACGTTTGTCTATGTAGTTAAAGTTTTAATTTGAACAAGGAATAAAATTCGAATTTGTGTTTGGTAGGTGTGAAAAGCAGATAGATCGGGCACTTTTTATTGTTCAAAAATGGTTTGAACGATTGAACTTTAGGGGAGAGCTAAACTCTAAGTTGGACCGTTCAACTAATTCAAACTGCATGCTTACCAAATTTTGGTTCAAAGTGTGCTCACCGTTCAAAATGAGTTGAACTAAACTAAACCAATGAAACAAATGGGGGCTAATTGTTTCCATTGTTTTTTTAACTTGATGATGAGATGGATTCATTTTCCTGATATGAAAACACTCTCTTGAGATGAAGTTATAACTTACAACATGTATCAAACTGACAACTATTGTTTTATGCCTTTCAGGCTGGTGAGTTTTTTCATTCAGCTCAAAGCAGTGCCTTGGAGCAACATAGAGAATATGGATCGGGCCGAACGGGTGAAGAATCACTGGATACACCTTTATTATTGGACCAAGTACGACCTCACCTGTGATTGTATTTCCTAGTATTTACCACAATCTTCCACTTTCATTGATTATAACTGTTTTATATTTTGCTTTTCTAATAGGAAATGTCAATTGATCCATCAAAGCAAGTTAAGCTGGGGTTTCTCACTGGCCTTGTTCCTAGGGAAAAGTCTATGGCATTTGAGAGGATTCTATTTCGTGCTACTAGGGGTAATATTTTTCTGAAGCAGGCTGTAGTAGAGGATCCGGTCACTGATCCCGTTTCTAGGGAGAAGGTGGTTAACATTCTTTTCCTTTTTAATATTTAATTGTGAAATAAGATGAGCAAATGTGTTTGTGTGTGTGTATTCTTTTTTACTCTATTTCTGTGTCAATCCTAATTAAAAGTATTTGATACTCTTTATTTTCTTCTATCAGAGAATTGTGAACAGAACTCATCATATTGATTGATTTTAACCTTCCAGCATCTTTGCCCGTTTGCAATTTTTTTGGACAGAAGTGAAGGCACTTCTTGACTTGTATTAGTTGTTCTATAGCAGTAGTTGATTTGTATTAGTTGTTCTGTGACCAACCTACTTCTACCCATGACGCTTTATTGAAAACGTATATAAATTTCTCTCTATGCTGAAAGGTACCTATTGGTTTCATTTATCAACTTGGCATATTCCTTTTACAGGCATACCTAGCTACAAATACATTTTCATCAGCATGTACTGTAAACACTCAGGCCCTATTCTTTTTAAAATTTGAATCACAATTCAAACCTTTTGCTAAAGTGTTTTCTCTCACAAAAATTCAAATTCTACTTTTTTGCTACAGTGTTTTCTCTCACATAAATTCACTTTTCAACTTAAGTTGTCGACTCAAACTCACGAAAAGAATGGGCCTTAAAAATTACATGGATTATTTTCTCAATCCAATTCTCTCTCTTCAGATATATTATAAATATAGTTGCAAGTGAGAGAGCCAAGGTTTTTCCTTTCTTTTTAAGTGGACCTTCAACTGGTGAGCCAAGGTTGCACGATGAAACTATATGTTTGAATACGTATAATGTATTATCTATCATTGATCTGTGGCTTTTAATGAAGATATTATTTTAGACATGAAAGTTGACTATTATTGTTGTTTGAACTTCTTTTCTTGTCACCTTTTTCCCATGGTGCTAATTATTTGGTTGCCATGGTAATTTTTCTATATTATATGCCTCTTTTACTCTGACTAAATTCAATGTACAGGTTGAGAAAAATGTTTTTCTGGTTTTCTTCTCTGGAGAAAGAGCAAAGAACAAAATTCTTAAAATATGTGAAGCTTTTGGTGCAAATCGCTATCCTTTTTCTGAGGACCTAAATAAACAAGCTCAAGCAATCAATGAGGTAGGGGCTACACTTGTGCTTGGACTATAGGTACCTTTCATTGGAAGGTTGCTCATAGTTTTATTCAAATATCTCTTCACTTATCATCCTTTCTTCTCCCATTACCCCTGCTAACAAAACCTAGTTTGCGATAAACTAAAATCTCCCCGTTTGACTTTTAACCTTGTAATAAGGCATGCCAACTGCCCTATTAACCTTCTTGATAGTACCAATCTTGTTTTTAGTTGCATCTGCTTGTTTGGTGTGGGCCCATTTGTCTCGCAGAAGTGTGACCTCATGAAGGTACAGGGTATATTGGCCTTATGTTGGTCACTGAGTCAGGTGTTAATGCCCTGCGAATTTCATCTTTGATCTGCTCTTCTGAAAATACTTACTAGTTGCATAAAATTTGAGCTCATTTGGAAAGAGGATAAAACACAATTGCTTGCTTATTTGACTGCCGCTGTGAACTTCATCTCTGCAATGATCGTCATTGTTTGCTTCTGCAAATATATATGTATATATTTTTTGTGAAAAGAAACAAAATTTCATTAGAAAAATCATGAAGTTCAAGGATCACCAAGGAGGATGGGGACTCCAACTAAGTGAAAAGAAAAAAACTACCTCAGAAGATTCCAATGCCCTAATGAAATCAGACAAATTGAAGTTACAAATCTGTCCTCAAACAACGATATAGCAACCCAAAACTTCACTTGTTGCAACCATTATAGGTCTTTTAGGGTTCTCTGTGACGAAATCACAATTTTGAATTCCAGGTTTCAGCAAGACTCTCAGAGCTAAAGACTACTATAGATGCTGGACTGCTGCATCGAGACAATTTGTTACAGACAATTGCAGAGCAATTTGAGCGGTGGAACCTTTTGGTCTGTTAGTTGCTTTCCTATATAGATGCCAATTCATTCACAAATTGAGTGTTTGGATACACTGCAACAATGTATATCTGTTTGACTTTAATGTTTTGGACTTGTGAAGGTGAGGAAGGAGAAATACATATATCACACTTTGAACATGCTTAGCCTTGATGTGACAAAAAAATGTCTTGTGGCAGAAGGTTGGAGTCCAGTTTTTGCAACCAAGCAGGTACTTTTCCTGTTTCCTGCCTCTTCCCGGTGCAGCAAACAAGCATTACCTTTGGTTTTTAGCTGTAATGGCACTAGTGAAATGTACTATCTGAACTCTTATAGCTTGGATTTTATAAATGCAGATCCAGGATGCGTTACAGCGTGCAGCAATAGACTCCAACTCGCAAGTTGGAGCTATTTTTCAGGGTTTGCATACAAGAGAGTCACCACCTACATATTTTCGCACAAACAAATTCACTTCTGCTTTTCAGGAAATTGTTGATGCATATGGGTCAGTTTTAATCCAAACTTGGCTATCTTTTGCTACTCTATTACGACTAAGGGCGTGTTTGGTACACTGTATAACCACTCCGTATTGTATTGTTTAATAATAACACAATATTTGGTGACATTTATACATTGTATAATTTAATACGAGATTTAAAATTAATACAATACGAATTGTGATATCTAATATGGAATAAAACCTATGTACCAGATTATATTATGCAATTTAATTTAAAATACCATATTAAAAACATATAAAATATTTCACAAATATCAAGGCTTCAGGTTGGGTTTTGGAACCGACGTTGGGGTTGAGTTTTGGGACCGTAGTGATGTTGGGTTTATAATTTTTTTAAAATTACATTTTGATCCATAAACTTTTTGAAAATTATATTGACCCCTAAACTTTTAAAAAAAGTATGTTTTGGCCCTCAATTTTTCAAAATTATATTTTGACCCCTCACATTTTTCAAAATTATATTTTGCCTCTTATTTTTTAAAAAATTACAATTTGACCCCATTTTTCAATTTTTTTTTTTTTTTTTTTATAAAAAGACCCTTATGTAGTGACTCTACTTTCTCCCTTGCTTCCTCCAAATGTTGGATTCGGGTCAAGATTAGAGTCTAATTAGGTTATGATTAGGCCTAAATTTTATCTTATTACAAACTAATACGTAAATAGATTACAATAGTAAAAATTGTATAATGTTTAATTATACCACCAACCAAATATTGTATTGTATAAAAATTATACAATGCAATACAATACTATACGATACAATACAATATAATACGGTGCACCAAACATGCCCTAATTGAGGAAAATAATAACTGTTGTGTTGAAGGAAACATGTGATTTGTCTTGGAACCGATACAACACTGACTTTCAGTCACAACATTATAATGACTTTCAGTTACAACAGTAGCCTGTGAAAACATGTTTTTTGATCGGTGTCTGTGAAAACACATTGGTACTATAAAGTATTTATGACTTGCTTATACCTTTGACCCTAACAGGAGAATTAATTAAATCAATTTGAACCTCATATTGGGAAAGAGACCCTATATATGGTTTACTTTTTCTATTTGATTTGATTTCACTAACTTATGGTGATCTAGTGCTACACAACGATTTTACTTCTGTATGTTTATTACGTAAATAAGATAATAAGCTCCTTTTTTTTTTTTTTTTCAAGGGTATCATGACTTGTATCAAGTGCTTTTGTGCGGTCCCTTGTCCTATTTTCTCGTTTGTATTTCAAAAAGAAATTTGTAACTATTCATGTGAACGGCTAACATTTAAATCAAGGAACCAATTAGTTAATCAACTTAGTGATGTCAAAAGCAACTCTAGCATTAATGTAGGAGATCTTTAACTATGAAAGCTAGCTTGATTCCTATTGCAAATGACCAGAAAGTAGAGACATGAGATCGAAAACTAAGCAATATTGACTCTATATGCAATCATAATTTACCACCTAAGCCAATGATTGAGTTTTTGAAAAACCTTGGAAAATGCTAAGAAGCCATTCATGCTATAATTTTGGACCAAGATGCCGGAGAGCTGTGTTGCATCAAATGCATGGCAGCCTTTTTGTACACTTCATTAATTAGAATCACTTCTCGGCTCGCAACATGGTTGTCGTTAATTATATGCTCTTATGATCTTCATTGACTTAAATATGCACACAAAAAAGTAGAAAGAAAATAAAATATTAGTATGTCTAAAGGATTATCTTTATATAGTGTTTGGTTTTATCTCTCTTTTTGAACTTTAATATTTCTTTGTGTCAAGACTTAGAAAGGAGTCTTTTTGAACTCTTAATATTTCTTGTGTCAAGACTTAGATGAGTCCTTTCTTGTTTTCACCCATGATTTTATTTCTAAGACACCTTGTGAACTACTACATTACCTAAAAAATGGCAGTTTATGTATATTAAATTTTGGTCTGTTGGTTTCTTCATTTGCCAAGTGACCATCATTTGACAGAAACGTACAATTCTGGTTAAACATCATGGCTCAACGTTGTTGCAGGGTGGCAAAGTATCAAGAAGCAAATCCTGGTGTATATACTATTGTTACATTTCCGTTTCTATTTGCGGTCATGTTTGGTGATTGGGGGCATGGAATATGCTTGTTTCTTGCTACGCTATATTTTATAGTCAGGGAAAAGAAACTTTCTGTTGAGGTAATCTTTATGGCTTTGTCTAATTTCTCTTTAGTATCTGTATAAGGCAGCAAAACAATATTTTTAAGCCTGGAAATAATCTACCCTTCAGTTATTATGATATAACGTGTACATATCCCCAAATATGGGGAGAAACAGGGGAAAACCAGTTTGATAATTAATGTTACATTTACCGAATCGTACTACCCTAACTAGGCAATATGTGTAAAAACTTAAGTAGAGAAGGGCGTTTTTCTTGGTAGAAAATTGTTACCTTCTATCGTTTTCCATACGCTATCTACATATCTTCTTCGTACCATATCTTTTTGGTGGAATCTCACTAAATATAATTCTGGGTTTACAGAAGCTTGGAGACATCACAGAGATGACCTTTGGTGGTCGTTATGTCATCTTGATGATGTCAATCTTCTCAATCTACACAGGTTTGATCTACAATGAGTTCTTCTCTGTTCCATTTGAACTGTTTGGCCGCTCGGCATATGCTTGCCGTGATATTTCTTGCAGGTATACAACTTAAAGGCTGAGAGTTGTTATGTTTGTTTTGTTTAAACTTTGATTTTTTCTTTTTTCCCGCCCCCTTTTGTTGACGATCTTTGTGTGCTTCGTTGTAGAGATGCTACTACAGAGGGTTTGGTCAAAGTGCGCTCCGCATACCCATTTGGCCTTGACCCTGTATGGCATGGTACCCGCAGTGAGCTTCCATTTCTCAACTCTTTGAAGATGAAAATGTCCATTCTTCTTGGGGTGGCCCAAATGAATCTCGGAATCATATTGAGCTATTTCAATGCCAAGTACTTTAGCAATAATATAAACATCTGGTAAGCTGTGAACAACTGTCAAGTTTCTCCCCAACCTTCATAATGACCATTGTATCTAAACAGTATATGTTCTATGAATTTACGAATTCCATCGGCAATTATTCATTGATTATCCGCTTCTGCATCTGCTTCAATATCCGTTATGTTTATGTTCAACTTATATAGCTGGAATATTACAGGTTCCAATTTCTTCCTCAGTTGATATTTCTAAACAGTCTGTTTGGCTATCTCTCCGTCCTCATTCTCGTGAAGTGGTGCACTGGTTCACAAGTTGACTTGTACCACGTAATGATATACATGTTCCTCGGTCCAACAGATGATCTGGGTGAAAATCAGCTCTTTGCTGGGCAGAAAACAGTACAGGTACTCTGATCATTTGCACACTTTTACAAATATGTTTTGAATCATATGTGAACAATACTTAACGTCCATTCTTTTTCTTGCTAGCTTGTGCTACTCTTTCTGGCTCTTATTTCTGTTCCATGGATGCTGCTTCCAAAGCCTTTTCTTTTGAAGAAGCAATGCGAAAATGTATGTTAAAGATTTTATTTTGGTTTTCACTTTTTCACCATGACATTCTCTTTTGATTACTTTCTTCATTCCCGATTTTTGTTTCTACAGATGCGCCAAGACTTTTTCACCATGACATTTTCTCTTTTGATTACTTTCTTCATTCCCGATTTTTGTTTCTACAGATGCGCCAAGGCCAATCCTACACCTTAATTGAGGACACTGAGGAGAGCTTGCAAGTTGAGTCGAACCATGATTCCCACAATCACGAAGAGTTTGAGTTTAGTGAAGTTTTTGTACATCAACTAATTCACACCATAGAATTTGTTCTTGGAGCAGTCTCAAACACCGCTTCATACCTCCGTCTATGGGCGCTCAGGTTAGTTTCTTCTTGCGTAAACACACACTTCAATACATCCACTAGTATGGATGCATTATTATATTTATGCAAAGTTACTGTTTATCTATATAACTTGAGGTTAATTGTGTATTTTCATTTTTCTTGTTTCAACTTTTCAGCCTTGCTCACTCAGAATTGTCCAGTGTCTTCTACGAGAAGGTTCTGCTTCTTGCTTGGGGGTAAGAAAATCCAGCTCTCTTCTTACGTGCTCTAGCTCAATTGAACAAGGCCGTGGGAATCTTTGCATCAGGTTCGTTGCCCTCTAGGAACTATTGATGAAAATGTTTTCTTCATATATTTTACAGGTACAACAATGTTATCATCCTTGTAGTGGGCATCATTGTCTTCATCTTCGCCACGGTTGGTGTTCTGTTAGTGATGGAAACTCTTAGTGCGTTCCTACATGCGTTGCGACTTCACTGGGTCGAGTTCCAAAACAAGTTTTACGAGGGAGATGGTTACAAGTTCCATCCATTTTCATTTGCAGTTACCGATGATGATGACGATTGAGGCATCACATCGTCATAATTTAAATAATGTGGTGAAGTTTGCGTGTGGATAGGTATGGTTTAAGTTGATTCTTTCATTTGTAATTCGACGCAAAGGAAATCGGGATTGTTGGATGCAACTTGTGGGGGGGTATTCAGAGCTCTTTTCAGATTGAGCGCCAGCCCCATCCGTTTGTTTATTTGTTATCGAGAGGAATAAGCAGATCTTGGGCCAAGATATGGTAGCTTTTGTGGCCGTATGTAATAATAAAAATGAATTATTCAACAAACTTTCTATTTATATCTTAACTTAATAATTATAATTTTTGTGTGAAAAAAAATGCCGTTGTATCGTCTCTCTGTTTATTTGTAGCTGCTGAAGAAAATCATCCAGTGTTGGTATTGTGGCTATAGTAGTTACATTACGGAAACCACTTTCTGCAATATTTATCTGTCAACCATTGTGGGAAGTTCCTGATGTAGTAGTGTATTTATCCGTAGCCAGTGCAAAATTGATTATTGCCATATTGGCGTCTAAAATTCACTTTACTAGAATTGGAATTGGTATAATAACAAATATTGTCTGTCATTTGAGGTTAATTTAAGTGGTTGGGTGCGTGTGCATATTTATGATGGTTTGAATTTTGGTGGTTTTTTTCAAGTAAAGTAGAAGTTACAGGTCTCATAGTAAAAGAATAAAATAAATAAATAAATAAATAAGAGGAAAATATTCCGTGTCTGATCGATGTTCAAGATTCTGACTTGATTTTTTCTTCTAGATACTGACGTTACTACGAGTTTAAATTGTATCCATCTGTGCTTATTTGTGTTTTTTTAACGAGAATTTGCATTTATGGTTTTTTATTTACACATTCATTGCGAAGTAAGTCGTGCAAAATGACAAAATTACCTTTCATAAAAGAAATGGTTTTGCGTGAGAAATTCTAAGAGTGCACCAACTTCAATCTTTAAAGCTTATTTAGTTGGAAGAAAAAACGGAAGGAAGGAGAGGAATGAGGAGATCAGGGAGAATGTTTTGTATCCATTGATTGGTCGTAGAAAAGAAAAGAGGAAAATAGGGAATGGCTTGGTGAGGGATTTCAAATCCTTAAATATACCTCAGTTTTAATCTCTTCAAATATGTAGAGATTGGAGTAGGGAATCCACACCATACCCAATATGCGAGGTTTTTATCATTCCTTTTATTTTAGATTATTTTTATTGGTGCCTCTTGAACTTTAAAGTCATTCTTTTACCTCATGAACTTTACATTATTCTTACTTAATCCCTTTTATTGTAATTTCTGTTAAAATCATATGGAAAATGAGGGAATTAAGTCTGAGCATGTGATTTTTATCTGTTTTTGTTGAACAAAAATCAAAACATAAAAATCACGTGACTGCTTTATTCTTCTTTTTTTTTTTTTTTTTTTAAGTGACAACAATTTAAAGTTTAGAAGACAAAGAAGACAGTGAGTTTTTAAAGTTCAAAAAATAAACTATGTCTGACTCTAAAATTCAAGAGCATCGATGATAATAATCCTTTCATTTTCCTTGATTATGTTATGTTGTACGTTTTTCTATCTTTCATTCCTATTTTTATACCTATTACCAAATATTAGGCTTAATTTTATGACATTTGATAATAACTAACATTTACTTTCGGAAACTTCTATTTTCGTTGATGCTTGATAAAATTATTGTCCTTATTTTTGGGGTTCATAACCTTCATTGCAATTCACGACGAAGCTGACACAACACTAACAAGTTTCAATGCTTAAAGCAAAAGCAACAATCTTAAACTTCACATTAATATAGCAGAATTTGCACTACAAAACCATTTAAGTTGTTGGGACAGAAATCCCATTTTAGTCTTTAGATTTAAGGGATAAAAAAAAAAAAAAAAAAAACAAAAAAAGGAAAAGCTGAGATCCCATATGGCGTTGCCATTTAATATGATATGTACACACAATTGGGACAGCATGATTCTAAATCAAATTCCCTCCTGTGAGGACGAGGAGGTATCGACTGCAGCCACAGTCGAGACCATGGAGTCCACTCCACAGACATTTCGGCCTCTGCAGATTTTGTAGTACCCACTCTCTCCCCAGTTCTCTCCCCACGAGTTCTTAATGATCCAGTATGGTTTCTCCTTCATTCTGACGGGAGCATAGCCAGCCTTACCATAACCCACCAGCAACACACCGTGGTCCAATCGCTTTGAGCATATGTAGGGGCACGAAACACCCCCAATGTATGTCTGCATGAACACCGCGTTGATAGCCACTGCAATTCAAGCAAAGGTTTACAAGTTAGTCACATGAAAGGACCTATCCCTTTGAGCTATTTAATGGAAATTCACTTGGCTGTTCAGAAAAGAGGGGTGGAGAGAAGTTGATTAACCTGCAAGAGGACCGTTTTTCACTAGATTTGCAGCAATTTGTTCCTCCTCGAGGGAGACAACGCTGAAGTTGGCGACTGTTGCAGCTGTCTTGGTCTTGTCAAACTTGCAGGTTCCTCGGTCAGTGCCAGTGTAGGGATAGTCCTTCTCTCGCATTAGCCCTCCAGCTTTGAGTGTATACTCAAAGGCACTGTTCATGAGCCCACCATTGCATCCGGAGTCACATGACCCTTTTTCCTCTGGATCACACTGCAACATATTACTTTAGTAACGACTATCTTGACAGTCACACGAATTTAAGACTGATCTCGTCTAAATATCATCACATCAATAAGAGTTGTACGAAATCTATTTATATATAGAGTCAAATGTAAATAGAAGATATAGGAGTTTGTTGAGTTTGAAGTACAACAAACTCAATAAAATAATTAGACCCACCCACATAACTAAAGCCAAAACGTAAAAGATTTCAGAAGGATATGCGATAATAGAAACCAGAATAAAAAACACACTAGAATATTAAAGAAGCAAACTTTGAAATAAAGCATAGAGCAGACACACAATACTAGCAACAACGACAACAGTAATAATAATCAGAGCACAAATAAAAGCAAAAAAGATCGAACCTCGTGATCGCAATCCACAAGCTGTTGCTCGCTAAGGCTAATAAGCTCCCCAGTGGCAAGGAAGTGAGCACCTTCCAGGGCACCAGTTGTGCTGAAGCTCCAGCATGATCCACATGAGCCCTAAAAAAAATTAAAATAAAAAATGAAAACCAAAAAAGAACGTCATTTTCCGTCAATTCTCACATCTAACCAAAATCAACACCATCATAAAACTCACGAATATAACCACCAACATCAATGTATAAATAGTGTGTGTGTGTGTGTGTATCAAATTCTAGCTCTCGAAATCAAACCAAGGAAAAAAAAAAAAAAAATCCCGAACCTGATTCTTGACTTCCGTAACGGCTCCTCGTTCTCTCCAATCGTAATCCTCGGGAAGATTCTCCGTGGGAAGAATCGGAGCCTTGTTGGCGTCTTCCGGGAGTCTGAGGCGGCTCCTGAGCCCTAAGAAGGTCCGTCGGAACTCGGCGGGGGTTAGGTCGGAGAACCGAGTGACGCCGTGGTTCGCCGAGGGGTCGAGCCTCTGGTGGCGCCTGGCACGGCGGAGGTTGGCCTTGAAGACCTCGAATCGGTAGTCGTGCTCCTCCTGGCTCGCGTAGGTCTTGCCGAACCTCTTCTTGAAGAGAGAGAACTGGTGCTCGGCTCCCAACCGGACCTCGCCTTCGTCGTCGACGACCTGCCTGATCAGAACATCGCCGTCCGAGTCGCCGGAGATAGGCTCCGCCGAGGAGGCGTAGCAGAGGAGGAGAGAGAATGCGACGAGGAGGAGGAGAGAGAAAGTCCTGTCCATTTTAGAGAGAGAACAAGAGAGAGAAGAGAAGAGGAAAGGGAATGAGCGCTTTTGAGGAAGCTTTGAAGGTTCGATTTTAAAGACGAGAACTCCTCGGAGGTGGATTTCCGGGAATGCAATTCTCTGCGGTCGATTTTAGATAATGGAAAATTTTCAGTCGTAGATCGTTTTTTTTCTGATGCAATTACAGATATTAGGGGCTAGATTTTTGGTCGTTTGAAAACGCGTTGTAGTGGATAGTTGCTACATTTGCTTTGGGAATGGGTACTGGTGTAGCCAATCGGGAATGGACAGGTGGTGAGAGTTGAGTGACGGAGTTGAATTTCAGTTCGTTGCCTTTTTGTTAGGCTTGCGTAAAGATATCAAATGGGCCGGGCCCTCCATGAACGGCCAGGTCAAGTCCGTAATAGTGCCGAATTTAGCACTTTCCGATATGTTATTTTTACGGATTGTGTTGGCTTGGTATGTGTAATGGGTTAGGGTTAGGTTTCGACATCTCAGCCTGCGGCCTAAGTCTGGCCCTAGCCCGTGACGGCCCATGGCCCAGCCTAAGTTCAAATTCGGCCATCGTTCGGCCCAGTCCAGGCCCGTGAAATGGCTCATTCTAAATGTTACCGTTGGGCCCTTCGCGGGCCCAACATTGGGCCAGTCACGGGCCTCCTATTTGGCCCGTCACGGGCCTCCCGTTTGGCCCGCGAATGGCCCAACGGTAACAATCTGAAAATGACCGTGGCCCAACACCTGTCACGCCATATAGCCCTCGATGCTTAAGAAGATTTATCCCCTTTGCATGATACAAGAGCCGAGTATGCGAGGGGGGATATATCGTCGACCCCATGTACTCAGTCGAGGCTTGAGAATATCACATCAAGTGTCACGATAGGATCGACGGAGAGGCCGCGCGTGGCCTCTTATAGTGTAAGCGCAGAGGCTAAGGCGCGGGCAACTAAACTCGTATCCTGAGAAAGAACCCTAAGGTGACACGTTGGAATCCCAAGGTGGCGTTTGGGCTTGGAGAAGGTCAGTTGCACAGGGAATGATTACAAGCCCCCTAAACCGCTTAGAACAAATCAATTAGTATTACAGAGGATCTACAAAGCCGTAATGGGGGGACAAATTGGATGAGTGAACAGTCCAAAGGGCTTTGGCAAGCTATGGATTTGACAGGTGAGATGGTAGCCTACTCGAGTGGATGGGCCATTTGGAACTGCCAAAAAGCCCAAAGCAACCCACCGTTGGAGGGGGCGAGGAAAAAGCTCCCCAACTATAAATAGAAAAACAGCCTCCGAGAGAGGGGTTGGATCTCCATTTTTTTATGTAATCTGTAAAGAGCCAAACAAGAAAAATATAATACAGTGGATGTAGCTCTTTTTCTATAAGGATGAACTACTATAAAATCTCAGTGTGTTCTTATTTTCACAAAGGTCACAATATTTCATTCGGTAATCTATCAAAAAACACACCCACACACTAGCATATTCAGTTAAAACACAAGTTCTGAACCAGTAACCAAGCGGGCCATCGCGGGATAATTTGGTACGGTTTTGTTGATGAAATTTGACCGTCAACCCATCCTGTTAAAAAAATTAACGAAATTGAATGGAAGGAACTGAATTGCTATGTTTGAAGAGTTTAAGAGATGTTTTATCGAAATTAAAAAATAAGGATTAAATTGTCTCCAATTAAAGAGTTTAAAGACTATTTCTGTCCATTACTAAGCAAAACTAGAAAAGTAAAAAGGGAAAAAGAGCGGAGAAGCCATTAGTGAGGTCAGAACAGTGGAGATTTATATTTGTTTGTTTGTTAGTTTTCCTTCAAATTTGGGAAAATCAAGGCTCGAATTCCTATACTTTCTAGGGAGGTCGATGAACTTAACAGGTAAAATGTTCAAAAGGGAGAATTTTGTTCGCGGCTATTAGGGCTCAATATATTTTACGATGTTTTTAGGAATTTATTATCACTTTGAGGCATGCGTTCATATGTGACGTAAAAGAGGGGATTGCTTTTGCAATAGAATTTTTTTAACCTTTTCTCTACAAAAAATAATAATATATCAATATGAGGTTTTTTAAATTGATTTTTATAGTAGACACAATATTCTGTTATTACCAAATAATATATATATATATATATATTATATAATAGGGTTATTGGAATTCCTAAGCTTAAAGTTAGACTTATGACGTGAGTTCTTATAAAAACAAAAAAAAAAAAAAAAACTTGTGACGTGAGTGAAATTGCTAACAAATGTCTATTAAAAAAAAAAGAGAAAATTGTATTAGATAACAGATTTTTGAAACTATAAATTAACTATATATTAGATTTTAAAACTTTTTAAAGTAAATACTAATTTATTATGTAAATGTGTCATTTACTGTAACACCTCATTTTTCTACTTAAGGGTAACTAGGGAATTTAATGTTAGAATTTACAGTAATAATATCTAGATAGTTTTTGTTAGTAATGGTGTTCTAAAATCATGAGCTATAATAGGATATTTATCATTTATTTAATAAAATAGCTTATTTATTATTTTTTGTGCATATATTAATGAATATTTTATGAATATCAGTGAAACTTCTATGATTATGTATGTGACTTTAAATATTATATATAAGTGTTATATACGAGAGGATAATATTTAAAGATAATAATCAAAACGATGTTCGTAATGAATTTAATTAAAGTTCATAATCTTTAATTAAAATATTACTAATACATGTCATTCCCATTAAGAATAGAACAATGTTTTCCACACTGTTAATACGACGAGATATTGAATGAGTATATTACGCATAATGAGATTATGTGGAATAGGGACACATACACAATATGAATTTTTGATAATTTTCATTAAGTATAGAAATTTTTTTAGTCTACCGATGGTCATATGTAGAATAATCTTAATCTTGAGTTCTTAGCATACCCCTATTTATGGATTTGTATCTTTTGATTTACTTGGTATAGATTCTGAGATCTTGAATCTTATTCCTTATATTTTGGAGATATGATGAAGTGACTAGTCGGGAATGTTATTATACGAGATAAAATCCATTCCTTCTTGAGAAAAAAGTAGATAAATAATTCTCTTTAGGGTTGATTTGGTACTTAGACAAGCAGGTGCGCTCTGATTCATGAATTTTTTTTATGAATCAATGTCCATTAAAAAATCAATGGTACTCAAGTATAAAGATGTAATTAAAGAGGTTAACGGATTTCACCTAACTCTAATTATGAATTATCTATGGAGGATTGATCTTAATGCAATAACTATCTCAAGTTGACACTTCATAGTTTTGAAGTAATTTATGTTTATAATTACGAGAGTGCAATTCCAAGTTTATAGTGGAGTAACTTTTAGAATTAATACAATTAATTAATTAATTAAAGAGTTTAATTAATTATTAATTTTATTGTAGCTCAGAATTATAGGTCCATTAGTCCCCACGTCGTCCTTGTAATTCTACAAGACACTAAAGGCAAAATGAGAATTTTAGAATTATAAAATGCTCAAGGGTAATTAATTGAGAATTAATTATAAATTAAATAATGTGATTATTTAAGTTTAAGTTTAAATTTGAATTTTGAAACACATATATGAAGGTGTTCACATAGTGTGAACGCTAAGCACAGAAGGATTCAAATTTCTTGCTTTCCATAGTTATCTAATTAACTTATTTGATAAGTTATTCAATTTGAAATTCAAATTGATTTAAATTTGATTTAAATTAAAATTTAAATTAAAATTTAAATTTTACTGTAGGATAAAATTTTGCCCTATTCTTTATATGCAAAATTACGCCTAGCACAAGGAGGAAATCCCTTAGTGGTGGCCGGCCATATTGGATAACGAAGAGTGGTTTTGTGTTTCAAAATCAAATTTGAAGTGAGAAATAATTAACAAGGTTTATCTTGGAGATAAAAATAAGACTCATTCTGGGAGTCTGTCTGTTACTCTATAAAATAAAATATTGTATAAAATTGTGAGACACTATTTTTGCTCTCCCTAGCATAGTTGGTCGAATTTTAGAGAGGGAACTAACAAAAATTTCATGTCATGTATATGTTGGTATTTGTGAAAAACTTCTGTGTTTTCTTGTTAATCTCGTTTTGTTTCTATATCAAATTAATATTTCACAGTTTAGAAGTAATTTATGTCTATAATTACAAGAGTGCAATTTCAAGTTTGTAGTGGAGTAACTTTTGAAATTAATATAATTAATTAATTAATTAATTAATTAAAGAGATTAATTAATTATTAATTTTATTGGAGCTCATAATTATAGGTCTATTAGTCCATGTGTTGTCCTTGTAATTCTACAATAATGAGAATTTTAGAATTATGAAATTCTAAAATAAAATGATCAAGGATAATTAATTATAAATTAAATAATGTGATTTTTTAAGTTTAAGTTTAAATTTGAATTTTAAAACACACATGTGAAGGTGTTCATATAGTGTAAACACACATCATAGAGGGATTCAAATTATTTGCTCTCCATAGTTATGCAATTAACTTATTTGATAAGTTGTTCAATTAAAAATTCAAATTGATTTAAGTTATTGAAATTTGAATTTAAATTAAAATTGGACTACAGGATAAAATTTTGTCATATTCTTTATCTGTAAAATATCGCCTACCACAGGGAGAAAATCCCTTAGTGGTGACCGGCCATATTGGATAAGGGAGAGTGGTTTTTTGTTTCAAAATCAAATTTGAAGTGGGAGATAATTAACAAGTTTTATCTTGGAGATAAAAATAAGACTCCTTCTGGGAGTTTGACTGTTACTCTATAAAATAAGAGATTGTTTTGCTCTCCCCATAGGTGACCGAATTTTATAGGCTGAGGACATGAAAAATTTTCTCCAAAAAATTTCACATCGTGCATGTGTTGGTGTTTGTGGAAAACTTGAGTGTTTTCTTGTTAATCCCGTTTTGTCTCAGGTATACCCACACACATGTTTTCTTAGATTCAAGGAATTGACGGTGAAAATTCATGTGTTCTAAACTAGCATTGGAGCGGGAAACGTTCGAGGTCAAAGAACACAAGTTATCATCATAATCGGTGGTAAATAAATTAATGTGATTAATTTATTCGTGTATAAATTAATATAATTTATAGAGTATCTCAAAAGTTTTATAAAAAATTTTATTATAGACGATCCGCTACTCATACGCTTCCGTATTCAAAATCGTTTCGAAAACCAACAGTTTCTAGTAACATGTTTTTTAGATGTTACAAGTGACAGCAATGTGCTATAAAGATTCATGCTAATTATGTGAGTGATTTCTGATCTTTTAAGATGATGATTTTTAATAATCTTATCTTTACCTCATTATTTGATGGAAACATTTTTGATGAAAACCTTTATATATGTTATATTGATATTATTATTTGGATGTTTTAAAAGGTGTTGTACACCTTGATGGATGGATGAATGGGATAATGGGGTCCAGTGAATAGTAACTTTATTATGTCGTAGTTGATTTAAAATTAACTGCCCCATATTTTTTGTGACGCACGTGTTATGATAGCACAATTCCAGAGCTATGTTACAAAAGAATATTTTGAAGTATTATATAAATATTATTTTAAGTATATATTTATTAATTAATGAAAATTATTTCAACTAATGTTGTTGATCGATGAAAATGTTTTTGTGAGGTTTAGAAATGTACTAAGAGTTATGCTTACTAGAGAGTTAAGTATGATGATGGAGGAACTCGGTGAAGATGTATGTGTAGTGGCGGAAACGAAATATCGGAACGACAACGTTATGAATTTTACGATTTATACTTTTATGTAATTATTTATAATTTCACAGATTTTTAAATTTATGGTTTATTTTATGAATTTCCACAAGCCAAAGATGTTTTGTTAAACATAAGGTTTTTTTAGTAATGTTGCAACCGTACTTTTATTTTTGGATGAAGTTTATTTTGACTTTTTTTTTTTTTTTTTTTTTTTTTTTTTTTATAAAAAAGTTCAAGCTATTTTTTGTATTATTTTGTTATTTTAGATTTCACAAAGTTTAATTTTATCATAAATTATAGATGTTATAAGATGATAACTGTAGCGTCTTGTAAGGGTGTTAGATTTAGGATTGGTAAAAATAATTTACGTAGTAAAATTTTTTATTTACACGAAAAAAATCATTTCAAGAGAGTTTGATAAATATGTGTTGTTTTCAACATCACATGATTTATTCTTGCCCGTCGTCGTCCTCGTTCGTTTCCGACGTCACCGTTCTATTTCGTCGGCGCACCTTCTCTTTTCGCGAGCCGGCCTTGTCACCGGATCTAGTCAGATCCGGCCAGATCTGTTCCAATCGCGAATGACGGCGCCGATCTCTTGCGGAAGACCCGCGATCCTTCTCGCCACCGCTCCGCTCTCTCCTCCTCTGCTGCCACCGTCAGGTTTAATTTCTTCTACTTTTCGTTCTGTTTTTTTTTTTTTTTTTTTTTTTCTTGGTTGTTTTCCTGAGAAAATGTTTACTCGTGGTTTTTGGGATCATGATCTCCTCCTCTGCTGCCACGGTCAGGTTTAATTTCTTCTACTTTTCGTTCTGTTCTTTTTTTTTTTTTTTTTTTCTTGGTTGTTTTCCTGAGAAAATGTTTACTCGTGGTTTTTGGGATCATGATCTCCTCCTCTGCTGCCACGGTCAGGTTTAATTTCTTCTACTTTTCGTTCTGTTCTTTTTTTTTTTTTTTTTTTTTATTGGTTGTTTTCCTGAGAAAATGTTTACTCGTGTTTTTTGGGATCACGATCACTTAGTGCTTTTGAATGTGATTTAGAGTTGATTAGGTCTAAAGTAGGTCAAAGTTTTAGCTGTTGGAAATTTTGATCGATCATAGTTAATCCTTGTGGCATTTCCTGGAAATCTATAGAAGTTTGTTTGGATGGAGGGAAAAAGTTCATTTTTTTTTTCACAAAAGTTTCAGTTACTATTGCTTTTGCTGGAAGGCAAAGATTTTTTTTGTTTTGTTTTGTTTTTTTTTTTTTTTTTTTTTTTTTTTTTGGGAAAAAGAATGAAAAAATTATGGGCCATTTTTAAATTATGGTGACTACAATCTTGAGTTGAATTTAAATTAAAATTGTAACTTAAATTTATATTTATATGTTCACATTTAAATTATAATTTAAATTAAAAATCTATTTAAATTTGTATTTAAATGAGTTAAAATTAAAATATATATTTAAATAAAATTTTAATAAAAACTCAATGGTGATAAAAAAAATTTTTATATGATATATGGATGAAATTTTATTCGTTTTTTTACTGTGAAAACAAAAAAAAAAAAATTATCTTAATCAAAATTAAAATAAAAAATTATGACAGTTTTTAAAAATAAAAAATATTATTCATTAATTTAAATTTAAATTTAAAAACTTGAGTTAAAATAAAAACTTAAATTTAAATTTTAACCTTAAACTCAAATTAAAACTCGAGTTAAAATTTAAATTTTACAAATAAAATTATAATTTGAATTTAAATTTTTTTTTAGTTTTACTCTAAAAAAACAAACCCGTAACTATTTAAATCATATTTAAATTGTGATTTAAATATACGTAAATAAATTATAAATTAAATTAAAAATAAAGTTTAAATTGTATTTTAAAAAATGTTAAAAATTATCATTAAAATTTTGTGATAACTTTTATAAAATCTCATTATCAATAGCATCTAAAAATATGCAATATAAATAAAGATTTGTTCCTCTTCTCTGAGTTTATTATTAATCTCATTGTAAAGGTTATTTTAACATTAGTTAATAAATAATCAAAATCAATCACTAATTAATCAAATTCAATTAATAAAGTATATGTTTATTATATAGGTTAATTATTGATTGACTCATGTAAACAAATCAATCATTTTTTTAAAAAAAAAAAAAAAAAAAGTTAAATAGGTCGTTAAAAAATACCACCCATATATATTTACTGCAAAGTCGGCATAGCAGGCCTTTAACATCTTTCAGAGAGCATATTTCCTGCTTAAATAACTTAATTGGGCCCAGTTCATCAATTCTTTCCTTCATTCTCTTCCCATTTTATATTCTTTTTACAGAGTCACCATGAAGAGATACCAATCCCTCAGTTGCAAGTGTGGTAACTGCATTTCTCAGCTGCAATAATACCAATAAAACAAAGCCATTAGAATGACCATTCAATCCATTTATTAATTTGTTGTTGTTGTTGTGTGTGTGTGTGTGTGAGAGAGAGAGAGAGAGAGAGAGAGAGAGACTAACATCATTGAGGTGAAATTCAGTGCCAGAGCTCTGCTTCTTCAACTCCTCCAATAACTACAGCAGAAGCAAAGCAGATTAGATGTTAGTTTCTTGAGAAAACGAAGGAAAATGAATATTTTACACCTAGTTAGACAAACCTCCAACAAGCGCATTGAGGGTCCTCCTAGCTGCATTTTTTCCATGATCATGTTGCGAGTTGCTGATAACTGACTCTCCCGCCTCATCCTTTCACTGGCCGAAATTCCGGTCGTGATGAGATCCATGTCGATTGTCCCTGGGATTTTTGGAGGATTAAAAGAAACTCATCGGGAGCTATATCACATAAAAGAGTTTGGTGCAGTAGGAAAACTACCGGTGGAGTGATCTGTTGCTGACTGTTGCATTGCAACTTCCAGAAGCCGAAATGCCTCAATTACATCAGACTTCTCGACCTGCATGCATCACAGCATAAGTTCAATTTCTACTTGTGTTAGATACAATTTGTGCTACTAAATCCCACGGCAAGATTTACTTACCACTTCTGAAAAACGAATCCGAGCCAAGGCTTCACTAAGACGTATCAAACTTTCAATCTGTCTGGGTGTTGCTGTTATAACCTGTTAATTGATCAAGACAAAGGACATTACGGCAGAAACAAGTAACGGATACCATAAATAATAGTATCTTAATTATGGGGTGGCAACAAGTAGATTGAATCAGATCTTGAAATTGAAAATAAAAAAAAGAAAAGAACAAATCCAAATCAAGACCAGATTTATCTTTGAGAAATGAAACACCATATAAAAACACGGTACATCGTGTCTGCCCTGGATTAATAATAGAACGTTTGGTGTTGAATAAAATAAATCAACTTGGCAGAGACATAAAAGGTAGCATTTTGTTTTAACCAGCTAAGCTGAGAAATATGAGTTTTTTTACCTTTTTGCTACTGCCTGGAAAATTCCCTCTCCTCCTCAATTCAACATACCCTCGAGTTAACTCTTCTGCAGCTTCATCAGATAATTGCGGATGAATATGCTTTCTGGCATAGCTTACATAAGCTATCAATGTTGGAAGGTCCAAGACATCCTGCTCTATGCTCTGCAAGCAGACATTGTATTTAGACGTGAAAATACATTCAGAAAGTTTAATCCCACAAGAAAGTTCGCAAACTTTTTCACCGGACCTCAGGATTCTCAAAATGCAACGCGACAATATGCTTGGCAAGACGCCTGTCGGTATGCTCATCAGCCTTGTCAAGAATTAAGTAGATCAGATCAAACCTGAGATCAAATACCAAAGAGAAGACGAGATCATTAACATTTCTACAACCCCCCACCCCCCACCCCCCCGGTGTTTATCATGCAACAAATTTTCTTTTTAGGAAATTAAGTTAATCATTCAAACAATTTTCCACCTTATTTTTCTCATTCTTCTAAATAGTTCTGATGAAATAAATAATCAAATAACATGAGGATTTTAATCCGTGTAGAAAGCTTTATATGGCTTTATGATGTAATCCTAGTCTGCAATAAAGGTTTTGAAATGAAGCATGAGATTTTAGAAATCAGCTTCAGCATTCACCCACAGTACGATTGGTGATTGTTCTTTTGTCAACTTAAACAATGCAGCAACAACGCAACACGTATTTAAATCAAATAGGAAAAGTCATGTATAAATAGAAGTAATAGACGATTTTTAACTAAAGTACTTTTTTAAACTTTACAATCTTGGTAACATCCCAGTTTCCATAACAGAAAAACAATATCTACTTCTGCTTACCTCGACAACAACGTAGGAGGAAGATGAATGTTGTCAATCACAGACAAGCGAGGATTATACCGCGAACCACTTGGATTCGCACAAGCTAATACGGAAGTCCTAGCATTAAGAGAAGCAATGATTCCTGCCTTTGCTATCGAAACTGTTTGTTGTTCCATCACCTGGGGAACATGTATGATTAGTAAGAAAGCCATTGTATGGAAGAAAATGTACAAAAACTTATGGTAACATTCATATGGAGTATGAATGCCCAACCTCATGTAACATGCTCCTTGCATTGTCTGACATTTTATCAAATTCATCAATGCAGCAGATTCCTCTGTCACTCAAAACTAAGGCTCCACTCTCCAAAACCTGCATCAAAATAACTTTACAGTCTTAAGTCATATGATTCTGAAGGATAACTGAACGGGAAAAAAAAAAAAAAAAACAATAAAGAATCATCCAGAAAGAATATCATACAGTTTCCCCAGTTTCAGGATCTTTGGCAACATAAGCAGTTAAACCAACAGCTGAACTCCCTCTTCCACTGGTGTATATGCCACGAGGAGATAGCTTGTGTATGTACTGGAGAAGCTGCGACTTACTGGTTCCAGGATCACCAACAAGAAGAATGTTGATATCGCCTCGGAAGCTAGCACCAGATGGCAACCTCAAAGCATTTCCACCAAATAGCTGCATTGAGAAGGGTCAACATTTACGACTAGTAAGCCGTCTACCTACATGATCTTGGACTACTTTCTTTGAATTTGGCTATTTGGTTGACCCACTTCTATAATATTGTTATTAGTTAGATTGACTTAAGACAAACTGACCACGCTTAATCATCAAGACAACCATGGCAGTGAGTTGAATCATCAACGTACCTGACAAAGAAGGCCCCTTTTGACGTCATCCAGCTCCCAAATGTTTGGTGCCAAAGACCTCGTTAATCTGTCGTATATATCTGGCTGTTTTGACAGCTCTTTCAATTCTTCAACCTTCAATTCAAGTAAAGATATTATGTGGACTGCAAATAATCCATTATATCATAACAGAGGATAGACATTAGATTTACCCTCTTCTCATCAAAAAGAAGATCCTCCGAGCTTCCACCTATGGAATTATCAACTTCCAGTTGATCCTCCACAAGCATTCTTGACTTGTCGGCCTTCTTTATAAGAAGACAATCAATGTATGTCTACAATGAAAAACAAATTACATCATGACCTTGGGCTGATCAAAGAGCTCCAGATTTAGTAGAGAAAAGGGATAGATAACATGCCTTGAATAATGATTTTACAGTTCTCTGTGTTGGTCCAATTCTGACGCTCATGGCCCTGTAAATCCCAGTAACCTATTGAAGAAAAGAAAACTCATTAAACTTGTCGATTATGATAGATCTTTTATCTCCTATTTATTAGGAATAACTATTAGGAGTATTATCTTTTAATAAAAGATTTGAATTAATTTTCAAATTTTATAGTTTATCTTATCTGTCAGGAGGATTAGATTATCTTATCTTATCTTGTAGTTTAATGTTAGCAGATAAGATCGTTTAGAGATAGGTTGAATAAGTCAAATAGTTATCTTTATTATTTAGTTTATTATTTCCGGTTATTTGGATTAGGAATTATCAATTAGTATTTGAATACAAATAGGATAGATTATCTTAGAGAAGATAATGGACTCGGTATTCAAGCCCTAGTCTATTTTAGTGATCTTTCTTTCAATTAATAAAGTAAGGCAAATTTATTTAAACTGTGTTCATTTAATTTTCAAATCTAATTGGTAGCGTAGGGATTCTTTACTCTATATATGTTCGTGTACTCTTTGATACGTTGAATAAGAAGAATAAATTTTGATTATTCTCTCCAAAACTGATATGGTATCAGAGCCACGGCTCAAAACCTAAACCTCCTTATGAATTACAAAACGACAATGACTGGAAGGAATACCTCCTCGGATGGAGATTCATCCTCTACCACCGAAAGGACCTAATCGAAATTCACAATTTCAACCAGCAAAGTAGAGCACCTCAAATCAAGCCTTTCCCTTCAATTGACTGTTCATAAACTGAATGGAAGCAATTACCTAGAGTGGGCTCAATCCATTAATCTGGCCATTGACGGCAACGGAAAACTTGGCTATTTAACCGGCAAAGTGATGCAACCAACAGTAGGGGATCTGAACCTGAAAGCATGGAGGTCAGAGAACTCCTTGACGATTGCATGGCTCATCAACTCCATGGAACCAACCATTGGACGCATTTATTTCTGCCCACAACCAAAGATGTATGGGAAACAGTTCGTGACATGTATTCAGATGTGGAAAATTCATCCCAAATTTTTGAATTGAAAACTAACTTTCGAAGTCCAAATAAGGAAACCGTGACGTTACGTCTTATTACAATAAGATTGTACCACTTTGGAAGGAATTGGATCTTTGCTATGAAGATGAATGGAATTGGCCAACTGACAGTGTTCGCCATAAGAAATGAGAGGAGAATGATCGAGTTGATGTATTTCTTGCAGGTCTTAATCAGGAATTAGATGAAGTACGAAGCTGGATTCTAAGAAGGAAACCACTGCCCTCCATCAGGGAAGTTTTCTCTGAAGGAGAAAGGAGACCAAGCACAAGATGATGCTAAAGACTTTCGAACCTAAAAACAACCCTGAGATTGAAAGTTCGGCTTTGGTGTCAAGGAGTAATTCATATGGAGAAAAGAAGAAGAAACCTTGGTGTGACCATTACAAAAAAAATGTGACATACGAAAGAGACTTACTGGAAACTCCATGGAAAACCACCTCAGAGCCAAAAGAGGAGAAATGAAAGAGAAAGTAGAGCCTTACAAACTGTTAGTTTACCAATTCATTCCAAAAACTTAAGCTGTTAAGAGGTGAGCCGGCAATAATTTTATACTTTAACACTCCTCCTCACGTGTGGGCTGGACAATAGACAATCGTGTGGGTAAATTAATTGAAAAACCCAACACGTGAATATTTAAGCCCGAGATATATTAAAGACCCAACACATAAAACACATGATGACAATTTAAAAGGGGATAAAGAGTGCAATTATAGAGATTTGAACTCAGGATCTCCCGCTCTGATACCATGTTAGCAATGAAAGATAGAAAAATCATTTTATTCCTTCATAGTTGAATTATGACAAATCAGAAGGAAAACTAACAGAAAAGCTTGATTGTATTAATGGCGGAAGTTGGTTACAGAAAGAATATGGGGATATTTGAGAGATCCCTTGCTCTCCCTAGACTTTCTTCTCTCGGAAGTTTCACAAATGAATCAATGCCCGCTTAGTCTACCCCCTTGTTCTATTTATGCTCCTAATTCTTATTCCTCTCACCAAATCTAAGGACTAACTAACTATTAACCACCTGCTGACTCAGCCACCCCCCTCTTCCTTTCCTCGAGTGCCCCCATCCACCTCAGCAACCACTAGAGTTATCCCATCACATGCACTTCCCGTTCCACTTCCTTCAGCTGCCAACCTTGACACGTGGTGGCGTTTCCTCCGAGCATATGTATTACGCACGGGAGGCTTATCATTACCCCCGCCCCAAAGACGCACATTGTCCTCAAGGTGAAAATGAGGAAACTGCGCATCAATGGCAGCATACGATTCCCACGTATCCTCGTGGGCAGGTAAATGAGCCCAACGAATCAACTCTTCTAAATCATTGAGGCCCCCGTGAAGCGTGCGGCGCACCCCCAACAGAGCAGCCGGCTTAGCACACAACTCTAAGTCACACGTCAACTGAGGTGGTAGAGATGAAACGGCCTACTCCTGCCCCACTGCCCTACGCAGCTGAGAAACATGAAATACAAAATGAATGGTGGTCGACTCTGGCAAAGCCAAGCGATAAGCGACTGGCCCCACATGATGCGTGATCCTAAAAGGCCCATAGAAACGAGGGCTCAACTTTTCATTACGATGACGAGCCAATAAGACTTGATGGTAAGGACAAAGCTTCAGGTACACTAAATCACCCACGGCAAATTCCACATCCGGTCGTTTTTCGTCCGCTACCGCCTTCATCTTCTGCTGAGCCCAAAAGAGGTGGAACTTAAGTAAATCCAACATGGCATCCTGATCCCGCAACTGCCGCTCCACCGAATCCACCGGTGAAGTTCCCACACTGTACCGCAGCAAAGGCGGAGGAAGTCGGCCATAAACTGCCTGAAAAGGGGTCATACAGGTGGCAGTGTGGAATGAAGTATTGTACCAATATTCAGACCAAACCAACCATTTACACCATTGCCCCAGCTTATCAGAGATAAAGCACCGCAAATAAGTTTCCACACACATATTAACAACCTCTTATTGCCCATCAGACTGCGGATGGTACGCTGTACTGCGCGAGAGAGAAGTACCCATCTGTTTGTGTAGGTCAGTTCAAAAGCGGTTAAGAAAAATACAGTCACGATCCAATACAATGGTGCAAGGAACCCCATGCAACTGCACAACCTCCTGGATAAACAACTTGGCCGATGAAGTGGCCATACTTGCTCAAGTGGTTAACTACCACCAAGATAGTATCGTACCCTCTGAACGAGGTAAGCCCTCAATAAAACCCATGGACACATCTTCCCACAACTGCTCGGGAATGGGCAAGGGCTGCAATAGCCTACCAGGGGCCAATGTGGACGCCTTACATCGTTGACATATCTCACATCGCGCCACATACGCGGTTACGTCTCGTTTCATTCCAAACGAAAACCAATCACCGCAAGTCGGCGGTAGGCCTTCAAACCCCCCGAATGGCCCCCCAACACCCCGTTATGATAAGAGTGTAACAAACGCTGTACAACCGGGGAACCACGAGCCACCACCATTCACCCCTTATACAATAGGCGGCCTTGTTGGATATAATACCCCGAGTATGCTGCCGAGTTGTGGGGTAAATCGGACCAAATATTCACGAGTCATTCATCCTGCAACACTTGTTGATGGATTTTGTCGATATTGACAAAAGTAAACGTCGTCATAACGGCCACAGCTAGGCTGACCGTTAGCCGTTATAATGCATCCGCTGCTCTATTCTCCACCCCAGGCCGATATTGGATCTCGAAGTCATACCCCAACAGCTTGGTCAGCCACTTCTAATGTTCCATGTTAACTAAGTGCTGCTCGAGCAAGTACTTAAGGCTGCGCTAATCCGTCTGGATCAAAAAATGATGCCCAAGAAGGTACGACCACCACTTTTGAATGGCCAAAACAATGGCCATCAACTCTCGTTCATAAACCTGACTTTGTTCCACGCTTGAGGAGATAGGACTTGGCTAAAATAAGTGATAGGGCGCTGTTCCTGCATCAAAACTGCCCCCCACTCCAAATCCTGAAGTATCTGACTCGAGAACAAATGGCTTTGTGAAATCCGGCAAGGCTAGCACCGCACGCGTGTCATGGTATACTTCAACCTTTCAAAAGCCTGCATTGCCTCCGCATTCCATCGGAAACTATCCTTCCGGAGCAAGTTAATTAAGGGCCTTGCAATTTGACTATATCCCACCACAAACTTCCGGTAATATCCCGTCAGTCCAAGAAATCCCATAAGTCCTTCAAGTTGGCAGGAGGCGGCCAATTAACCATGGCATCTATCTTAGTCGAATCAACCTAAACCCCTTCAGCAGATACAATATGGCCAAGGTATTCAATTGAACGCTACTCGAAACTACACTTCTTGACATTGACATATAGTTGATGTGGCTACAAAACCGCCAACACCTAGCCAATGTGGTCTCCATGCTCCTCCAAGGAGTGGACTGTAAATGAGTATATCATTAAAAAAAAAAAAAAAAAAAAAACGAGTACGAACTTACGAAGTAAGGCACGTAGAACATCATTCATAAGCGATTGAAAAGTCGTTGGAGCATTTATAAGACCAAAAGGCATAACGAGAAACTCGTAATGGCCCTCATATGTACGGAATGCCTTATTCGGCACGTCCTCAGCCTTCATTCTAATCTGATAGTACCCCGACTTAAGGTCGATCTTGGAAAAAATTGTAGCCCCATGTAACTCATCTAGAAGATCTTCGATCACCGGAATCGAAAAACGATCAGGAACTATCTCTTTGTTCAAAGCACGGTAATCCACACAAAACCTTCAACTTCCATCTTTTTTCTTTACTAACAAAACTGGACTGGAATATGGACTGACACTTGGCTTTATTATGCCAGCCATTAATATCTCCCCAACCAATTTCTCAATTTCCGTTTTCTGTATGTGAGGGTACCGGTATAGTCTCACACTTATAAGGGTAGCACCTTCTTTCAAAACAATTGCATGATCTTTGGTTCTAATTGGTGGCAGTCCTTCTGGCATTTCAAAAACTTTCCCATATTTGCTCAGCATCATTTGCAATTCCAAAGGAATTCTCTCCTCTGTGACAAATTGTTCCATACCAAGAGTTCCTAACTCTACCTAAACCCTTTGTCTTTCATGTCTCAAGGCTCTCATTAAAGCTTTCAGAGTAACCGGTGACTTATTTAACCCGGGATCTCCTCTTAATGCCACCTGTCTTTCTCCCAAACTAAACTTCATAACCAAAGTCTTCCAATTCACCAACATAACCCCTAAGGTTTCCAACCATTGGATTCTCAAAATCAAATCCGAACTCCAAAGTTCTAACGGCAAGAAAACTTTAACAATTTCAATCTCTTGCATGGAAACCAACACACCCCGACAAATGCCCTCTCCTCTCACAACCAACCCCGTTCCCATCACCACACCGTAACCCCCTGTCTTATCCACCGGTAATTTCAATTTCTGAACCAAGTCACAAGAAATGAAATTGTGGGTAGCCCCACTATCTATTGAAACAATTACCTCACATCCATGGACGACCGCCTTAAGCTTCATGGTTTTCGGTGCCGTCAAACCAACCATCGAATTGAGAGATAATTCCACCATCTCCTCTTCTTCGGGCGCTTCATCCCTCTCTACCTCTGTTTCCCCTTGATCCTCCTCTTCCCGAATTATCAAGACTTGCAACTCGCTGTTCGGACAACGGTGGCCGACGAAATATTTTCCGTCACATCGGTAACACAGTCCCTTCTCTCTCTTCGCTTGAAGTTCAGCGTCGGTCATACGCTTGAATGGCGTCGCTCCAGTTCCAGTTCTTGGGCCCTAGTTGCCTGGCTTTCTTTCCTCCAGGAACTTCCCTCTCTCAGTCGGTGCCCCACTGAAACGAGTTACACTTCCAAAACTGGAAGTCGTCTGGCTCACTTTAGAGTCATTTATTGCGTTCCTTTTACTCCAACTTGAGTACTGTGGGCCTTGCACCTTTGGGCCGCATACTAAGAGGTTACGCTCTTCCACCCTTTGGGCTACTTCCATAATTCGGCCCAATCCCACGGGTTTAATCAATCTAATTTCTACACGTACCTCAGGTTTTAAACCATTCATGAAGGAACTCTCCAGAACTTGCTTGGAAATGTCCCTCAGCGGCGCCACGAAGACCTTGAATTGTCTCTGATATTCCCTCACCGATGATTCCTGCCGAAGCGACAACAATTTCTCACAGAGGCTGCCTTCTTGCGTTGGTCGGAAACACTCAAAGACCATCACTTTCAATTCTACCCAATTCCGAATCACCCAATGGCCATCTTCCCATTGAAACCACGCCAAGGCTCCTCCATCAAGACTTACAACCGCCACATCCAATTTCTCATTCTCCGATAAACCGTTCATCATGAAGTACCTCTCAGCCCTAAAAACCCAACCATTGGGATTTTCGCCGTCAAACGTCAACATCTCCACTTGCCTGGTACGACAATCCATGCAAATTCCAGATTCTCGCGGAGGCCTAACTCTCTCGCCCATCTCTTCCCCCAACGTCATCTGCCTTGCCGGTGCATCCACTCCGGCCGTCTGAGGATCCTGTTGCTCATGGCTCTGTAGTTTCATCAATTCCTCCATTCTTGCCAGCAACAAGTCCATACCTTGCTCTAGCTGAGGAATCTTCCTCAATTCCTCTCGTACCTCCTCCAATTCCCTCACGAACTCTTCTCTCGTTCCCTCAGCTCTCTCCTTTTCACGGTCATCATTCCTCCTCGTCATTCCAGGAAAGTGCTCTGATACCAAAATGATAAGCTCCAATCCATAGTTAGTTGAATTAGGACAAATCAGAAGGAAAACTAACAGAAAAGCTTGATTGTATTAATGGCAAAAGTTGGTTACAGAAAGAATATGGGGATATTCGAGAGATCCCTTGCTCTCCCTAGACTTTCTTCTCTCAGAAGTTTCACAAATGAATCAATGCCCGCTTAGTCTACCCCCTGTTCTATTTATACTCCTAACTCTTATTCCTCTCACCAAATCCAAGGACTAACTAACTATTAACCACCTGACTCAGCCACTCCCTTCTTCCTTTCCTCGAGTGCCCCCCTCCACCTCAACAACCACTTCTTCCTTTCCTCGAGTGCCCCCCTCCACCTCAACAACCACTAGAGTTATCCCTTCACATGCACTTCCCATTCCACTTCCTTCAGCTGCCAACCTTGACACGTGGTGGCGTTTCCTCCGAGCATACGTATAATGCACGGGAGGCTTATCACAAACCTATGGCATTGACTATTTTGAGAACTTTGCCCTGGTAGCCAAGTTAAATACAGTGAGGGTACTTCTCTAAATTGCAACAACCCTTGATTGGCCTCTTCAGCAATTAGATGTAAAGAATGCATTCTTGAATGGAGACTTGGAGGAAGAAGTGTACATGGCCTCTCCATCTAGATTAGAAGAAAAGTTTGACTCCAAAGTTTGAGGACTAAAAAAATCCTTATATGGGCTCAAGCAATCTCTGAGAGCATGGTTTGAAAAGTTTACTCATTCGGTGAAGAATCAGGAATATGTCCAAGCTCAGAGTGATCACACCATGTTTATGAAACACTCTAAGGATAGTAAGGTGGCGATCTTAATAGTGTATGTAGATGATATTATTCTCACTGGTGATGAAGTATTAGAGATGGAACAATTGAAGAAAAAATTGGCCTACGAATTCGAGATCAAAGACTTGGGAACCTTGAAATACTTTCTAGGAATGAAGGTTGCAAGATCAAGAAAAGGGATTACTGTCTCGCAATGAAAATATGTATTGGATCTTCTCAATGAGACCGGAATGAGTGGATGCAGGCCTACATATACTCCCATAGACCCAAACCAAAAATTAGGAGATTGCAAGGATGGAGCATCGATTGACACAGCTCAATAACAGAAATTAGTGGGAAAGCTGATTTATTTATCGCACACCCGACTTGACATAGCCTTTGCAGTAAGTCTTGTGAGTCAATTACGCACTCTCCTTATAAAAAACATCTTGAAAGAGTATATCAAATTTTAAAATACCTGAAAGGTACACCGGGAAAAGGACTATTTTTCAAGAAAGGGGAGGAAAAGACTATTGAAGTTTACATTGATGCAGACTGGGCAGGTTCCATTACAGACAAGAGGTCTACATCTAGTTATTGCACTTTTGTATGGGGCAATTTTGTCACATGGAGGAGCAAAAAGCAAAATGTAGTTGCCCGGAGTAGCGCAAAAGCTGAATACCGAGCTATGACACATGGAGTGTGTGAGATGTTGTGGATTAAACGGATTCTTGATGAGCTTAGGAGATCAATTGAGATGCTGATGAAGTTGTATTACGACAACAAAGCTGCAATTAATATTGCCCACAATCCTATGCAGCATGATAGAACTAAGCATGTTGAGATCGATCGTCACTTTATAAAAGAGGAGCTAGAGGTTGTAACTATTTGTATGCCATTTGTTCCTTCAACACAACAGATAGCTGACATTCTCACCAAGGGACTTCGAGTTTCTCACAAGCAAGTTAGGCATGTTGAACATCTATGCACCAACTTGAGAGGGGTGTCGATTACGATAGATCTTTTATCTCATGTTTATTAGGGATAACTATTTGAATTATCTTATAGTTTATCTTATTATCTTTTAATAAAATATTTGAATTAATTTTCAAATCTTATAGTTTATCTTATCTGTTAGGAGGATTAGTTTATCTAATCTTATCTTATAGTTTAATTTTCAAATCTTGTTGGTAGCGTAGGGATTCTTTACTCTATATATGTTCTTGTACTCTTTGATACGTTGAATAAGAACAATAAACAAACACAATTCCATTCTTCAAGATATCACATAACATCCTCTGATAAGTCATTAGATTCTTAACCTCAATTCTGTCTCCTGGTTTTCCAGCATCAACCAGTTTGTCATGCATCAACAAGCTTACTGTATGCGGCGTTCCTCCTTCAGGGATCTCATCGGGAGTCTCCTGGAGCCTCACAATCTGCTTATCAGTAAACCTGATTTTGGAAGCAGGACTAGTTAGGTATAAATCATCATTCCTTGCAATTTACCACTTTAACTTTCAATCTCCAAGTAAAATCAATCATTTTGTTAAACAGTTGCATCCATTTTCTATAACAGCCATTTGTTACTCATTTTTCCTAACACAAAATGCAGAAGATTTGAGACACGTATAGATCTTTCATAGGCATACTTTACACGGGCCAAAAATGGCTACGGAAGCTAAGAATGATAACTTCACAGGAAACAACTGGAGGTTGTGACAGGTGAATTCAGAAGATTAATAATCAGAGAAGAGTGACGTACTGATAACCTCTTAGCAAGCAACAAGCAACAACCAACGACGCTCAAAATATAAGAGCAAAATTTCATGTACTGATTCCCTCCCATGAATAAACATTCAGGGCTGCCAAAATGATTTTTTTTTTTCCTAATTACAAACAACACCTCTTGAACAAAACATAACATTTTTTTTTTTTTTTTTTTTTTTTTTTGAGTAAAGGATAAAGATTCCCATATTACTGCTTAACATCAGTTATCTCATAATCATTGAATGCTCAATCTATTCACATCAAAGCTACAGAGTTACCTGCATCGGTTGTGAACCAGTGTCATGGAGTTCCTGGCTTGACATTCTTCTTTCAAGCATATTGTGGGTTCAGTTATTCGTCCTGACAAAAACTCAAAAAAGTCCATAACAGTAAACACATTTACACCTAAAAAAAACATCTACAACAAAAAACTAAACCAATGAGCATAACATCTCAATCAAAAGTTACCTTTCTCTACAGCTACAGGCTCAGAGTAGTAACCACACACAAGGCATCTGAATATTGCTTCTCTAATTTCAGGTATTATCGAACTACAACGGATAATCATGCCCTTCAAAGACACCATTCTCTCAATATCTGATTTATACAGCAAAAATCAAAGAAAGAAAAACAAACCCAAATCCAGTCAGTACAAAACTTCCTCAAAAAAACACAAATTTTCCCAAAAAAAAAAAAAAAAAAAAAGACATGTGTTAAAAGATACTAACCGGAAGGGTTTAGATTTCTCATTGATGTCGAAGTTTTGAGATTGTAGATCCGAGTCTGGATGTGCTTTTCAAATAGAGGTTCAAGAAGAGGCACCATTTCCATCAAAACAATGTCGAAAATCGCAAGAACCTCAAGCGGATACCGAACCATCTTCGCGTACAAATCGGAATCGTAATCAAACACGTCGTGCGCATTGACATCGAGAGAATCTCCCTCGATTTCAAGGACTCTCTTGATCGCATCAATATACTTTCCTTCCAAGTGAAACTCCCCGTCCGAAGTCTGCGACGGTTGATCGCGAAAATTCTTCAAAAACCTGACAATCGCAGACTTAACGTCGTTGACGCTAATGTTGGTGCCCCAGACGAACGTAGGGCGGTCCTCGTCCATGTCGAAACCCTCGCCGCCTTCGGAGGAAGGCGGAGCGTCGTCGGTGGACGTCGGAGTGGCGGCACTGTGCATCGGCGTCGACGAGGGAGCTCTTCGCCTGCCGGATGCGGAATTCCGGCGAGTACGCGATGGTGTCGGAGTTCCTTCCGAGGAGGCGTTGCCGAAACGGGAGGACGGCGGCGGCGGAGGGGTGGCGAACGACGACGGAGTAGTGGATCGGCGCCTCCTACTCCGGCGAGAAGCGTCTCCCGGAGACGAGAAGGTGTTTCCGATTGGGCTAGAGAACGAGTCATCGGGAGAGGAAGGACCTGTTAATGAAAGCACGAGAAATGGCTAGGAAATTCAGCATGCGAATATATGAACAAAATTCTGTAGAGAGAAAGAAATTACCATTGTTGAAGTTTCCCTGAGAAGAATCGGAAGCCATGGCTCTAGAGAGAGAATTGGGGCCTTGGTGTGTGGGAGACGATGAGAAAAGCGTTGAATTTGGCGGGAAGAGGAAATGAGTTTCCCGCCAGAATTCATTGCGGGCCCCAATGAGCTGGGCTATCTTTTCTGCTGGAGGCCCAAATATGAACTTGTCTCCGACCTACAGTGGGCTGGATCATTCTTGCCCTTGGGTCAATAGATAGAGTAATTGGGGCTTTCAAAACTACCACAGATTTGAAGTTTGGATTGACATATGCCTAAGACATAAACTGTTAGGACATAAACTGTTAGGACATAAACTATTATAAATAATATCACAGTCATAACATATCATTAGGATACCGATAGGTCTCAAACCATGATACCAGTATACGGCTAAGATATCGGCCGATTTTTGACCACAAAACTAGTATCCAGACAAGATACCCGACGATATCCATCAGACAATCACTAGTATTAATGGCAGTATTTGGAAAAATTCAAAATAATCACAAATATTTGAAAAAATTCAAAAAAACTACAAATATTATTTGGTATTTCAGATTTTATTTCGGTCGGTAAATATTTTGGAATTGGTATCCAGATCGTATTCACAGATTTACAATTGTGGATTGAGAAAAATCCAATCCGTGTCCAATCTAAAACTTTTTTAGAGATAATCCAATCCAATTCAAAATCTATCGGATTTTGTGGATTGGACTCACGAATTTACAGATTCTAACTTTTAAAAATATAAATTAATAAACATCCATACAAAATAAACACAATATGAAATATTAATAAACATCTAAATAGTTACTTCAAGCACAAAAAAAAAAATTAGGGATTCACAATGGCCTGGGCTTTGTAGTAGGGATTAGAGACATCAGATATGGACTTTGTAGTAGGGATATCAAATATGGGCCACTAAGTATATACCAGATTTTTAAAAGAAATAAAAATATTAACTTATAAAAATTTATATTATATATATATGTATATATATGGTTTCTATTCGCGGATTGAAAAATGCACAATCCGCAATCTGATCAAAAACTTTCAGATTGAGAAAATCCAAATCCGTATATGATCTAAAATCATTTTCAATCCGATCTAAAACTTCAGATTTGATTGGATTTCACGGATCAATCGGATTCGCGGATTCCGTCAACACCCTTAATCGCGGCTAAGGCGAGAGATGCGAGAGAAGATGGGAGATCGCATGACGGCGGTTGTCCTCGATAAAAATGGGCATCAATTCAACGGCAACGTTGTCGACCGAATGAAGACAGGGTGGTGGTGAACGAAGCATCAACGGTGAGAGAGAAAGTGAGAGATGGCTGGGGCCTGGGAAGTGAGATGGGGAGGGAACGTGGTTGGCGGCTGATATTGGGAGGTGAGAGCGGGAAAGGGAAAGATAAAAGAAAATCCTGAGTTTAGTTTATGGCTATAATGGTCATTTAACAGGAACATCTGTGGCAGAAAATGGAGTTTTAGCTCCACTGGTAAATGTTGATCCCACCCCATTTTTTGTGGAATAATACCTAAATATCTCGATCGAGTAATTACGCCCATTCTACTTTTTACGTCTCGTCATTACTTATGAAGTATTTACACTAAATAACCACTCTTAGAATCTCAATTTAGAATATTTCATAGATCGGCAATATTATAAATAAATTATTAATGTATTCTTTTACAAGTTATTAAGATTACATTGTTCCGGTTATACCCTTTTGTGGGCAGTAATCATTTTGCAATAACTGATTGCATTTGTAAAAAGCTTTTCTTATTAAAAAAATAAAAATAAAAAAAATAAAAAAATAAAAAAACACTGACTGAATGTGCAATAACTGATTGTACACACAATGAAACTTTTAAACTTCTCTAAAAAAATTCGTTTCCCTTAGAATTTAGAAAGTCTCTAAAAACTGTCAACTCACCAAGAGAAAAAAAAAAAAAAAAAAAAAAAAAAAAAAGGAATGTGACTCCTTAACACAACTCTTTAATTTTGTAACTCTTAAGGTTAATGTCAAAGAAAAAAGACCATGACAAGAATCTTAATATTCAAGTAAGCATAAATATAACTAAAAAAAAAAAAAAAAAAAAAAAAAAAGTAATCATAAATATTCATTCTCCCTTACTAAAGGAGCAACTACATAAAAAGGAATATTCTTCTTTGTACCATTAAATTCATAGATATCTCCACCATATCTTAATACGTCTTCATTATAATTTTATTCTTCAATAAAATTCTAGTAAAACTCATTAAAAATACACCCTCATTTATACCCCTGCATTAACGCCAAGTAGAAATTTTTTAAAGAAATAAAAAAAAATACACCCCTCGTTAACTAGACATAGAAAGAAGGGGGAATTTAGAGGATTTCCCATTCTTTAAAGGGTCAATTTATGCTATTTCTTAAGCTTGTTTGGATTGGCTTTAAAAAAAAAGTTATTTTTGACTTATTTAGTACAAAAGTTGCTTTTGATTAAGGCTGTTTGGATGACAACAGAAAAATACTTTTGGCTTTTATAAGATAAGTCACATCCTGAGTGTTTATAAATAAAGAATTTATGAAAAGTTTTTTTTATTTATTTTTTTAACTTTTTATTTGTGAACAATAAATTGAAAATCTCATTCTTATCCTTTTATTACATTAATTTTTGTAATAATAAAAGCTTTTGACTCATTTACTAAATATATTCAAGAGCTCTTTCACATATATCATCCAAACACTAATTAGAAAGCTCTGATTTATGCTTCTCTTCTTATACTCCTTAAAAGTAAAAGTACAAACTCTCTCAAATAGACCTTTAAACACTATAAAATTTGTGCTTTTATTTCCTCCCATTATATATCAATTTGAGAAGAGCATACAAATAAAAAAGTATATTAAGGGGATTGATTCCCTAATTTATAGTATTTTCAAAGAAATGAAAAATATACGACCTCCCCACTTATAATTTCACCTTTATGAATTATAAACTTTTTCCCGATCAAATTCTTTCTGAGGAAATGTTTGTTATTTGAAAATTTTAATAGAGGTTCAAAGTGAAACAAAAATTAAAGAAAACATGTCACTTGAAAAGTCAAGGAATAATTAAAGAGTTAGAGTATCTATTTATCCTAATCTTTTTTTTTTCTTAGTATTTAAGTATCTTTTTTTCTTTTTCTTTTTTAAACCAAATATCCTTTTCTCTGTATGTTTTAAGTTTCTTTTTTTCTTTTTCTTTTTCTTTTTTTAAACCAAATATCATTTTCTCTGTATGTTTCTATTTCAGTGTTAGTTGTTTCTAAGAAATAAACATAATGTTGAATTTCTAATAAATCAAAATTTAATATTAGAGACAAAACATATCCGAATCTCATCAAACGTTATCTATATAAAGAGGAAATGACGCTTATTCATATTGAGTGCATATAATTTGATTGCAATTTATAATGCGCATGGATAACAATAGTGATAAAAGTAGGATCAAACAATCATAGACAGAATATCATGGATGTTCTAATTTTGTGTTGTTGTGTCTTATTGCAAAAGCATTAAAGGGTATTTTTCTTTTTCTTTTGATCGGTTTTTTCTTATTAAATCTGATTAAAATCACGTAAATTAAAAAAACATACAATATAAATAATTTTTTATATAAATTTAACCGTTGAAAATAGAATTTTCAATAATTTATAGAAATATTTTTTTCACCACCCTTTATTTTGTGATGCAATCCACTTAAAATAAGTCACATGATCATAGAAAGAAAAGGTGTCGTTTTTCACTATAACAGAAAGTAGATAGATGTGACATTTAGCATTATCCATCCTTTTTTTATTTTATTTTTTGCTGATTCGTGAGAGTGCAAGATATTTTTATAATATATATATATATGTATATATATATATAGTGCTGAATCTTTGTTATCAATGATACTAGATAATCACTATTAGCACTTGTCCAATATTATTTGTCGTATTGGAAGATTGTATTGCATAATTAAATGCCTTTCTATATAGCGACACTCATACATTTCATCCTGACCGGTGCATGCATTATGCTGATGTTAAATGCACGTGCGTTGGACCATTTTGCTTTGGCTTTTATCTCTTTCACGTTGTTTTTTCCTTTACCAATTTACTTAGGCATGTCAGACATGTTTAGGCATGTTAGACATAGTGATAAATTATATTTACGATTATTTGCCAAATAAAACACCTACAACTCGTACATACGTATTATATAATTTGGATCTTATGTTTATATATATATATATATATATATACATGCATATATACATATGTATGTATGTAATTGTTGGAGAAATTTGAGTGTAGAGGGTGAAAAGAATGTAGAAATAAGAGATGGTTTGAGGCGTATAGAAATACTTTCCTTTAAGGTTTTATTTGCCCTCACTTCTCAAAGTTTACTAATGAATTTTAATGACAAATTACCCTCAAGATATAACAAACTCTTGAACACAATATCTAGCAATAATATTGAGTTTCAGAACATAAATCAAGTCTGTAAATTTTCTAGAGAATTACTAAAGACAGAGGTGTCATTTCATGAATGAATGCATCCTCTTTAAACATTATAACAATTCACATAAAGGTACATTTTCAATGGAAATGTATCTTTTCATGGATTAATACACCTATTACAATAGTTATATATATATTGTTAATTGGTGTTCAAATATTTATAAAAACATATCACCAATGGATGTAATGGTTCGAAACATTTTAGATCACATAAACTCATGAAAAAATTGTTTTCTGCATAATTTCTGCTACAGCAGATGTTTTTCCCACTGCAGCTGCAAATAAACCCAAGACATGCAAACATTTCGACTGCAGCCAAAATATTTTAGTTGCAGTCAAAATATTTCAGCTGTAGCCAAAATATTTCAGCTGCAGTCGGTTTGGCCGAATTAAAGTAGTTTTTCTGCTGTAACTTTTTAAAGTCCTTTTAACACGAGTTTTCATATTTTAATACTCAAACAACTTGTGATTTTAATCTAGACATATTACAATCTCTAACAGTAACATAGACTTATGTACATACTAATGTTAAAACCATATTGTATAAGCCACCTAGCGGACATAGTCACGAGGAGTTAATCCAAAGGGCCGGGGTCACATGAAACCTAAAAATTAATCCCTGTTCCTTTTGCCGCTATGGAATGTCTGAAATAAAAATATTATGTTGGTCGGAACAAAGATTAAAATATTTGATAGGGCTATTGTATTGCATTATAATTAGACCGGAGAGGTTTGTCCTCAAATTACGATATGTTTTTATTTATTTATTATTATTCAATATTAGATTGAGATATTGTACATCTAGAATATATATATATATATATATTTACTTGTTCTGTACAAAGTTATGGAGGGAATGAGTACTAATACATCTCAATGGACTAAATTATCTAATGTGTGTGAGAGAAATAGTAGTGCCAGTGATCCTAAACTCTTATTGCAATTATTTAATAATAACTCACATGGTGGTTAGTTTTTATCTTTTTTCACTAATAAATGTACATTTTAATATTTCACATGTCATGTAAATTAGTATTAAAATATTGAGACTAAAGTTGAAGTTTCGAACATTATTTACGAGACTATTATATTTGCGCCTTAGCCTAAAAGTAACTTAGACTAGGAGAATTATATGTGTGTCATACGAAATTAGACACCAAACATGAAAATTAGAATGTGGCACTATAGTTTTATTCTAGTATGACTTTATCCACCCACCAACTTGGTCTCACGTTCTATTTGTCCTGACTCCCGATCATGTCACGTGTATTGATATAAATTATAACACATGCATATATGTCTGGACTCTAATGGCAGTTATAGATACAGAACCATTTTATTTGAAGTGACAAAAAAATGTTTGTTCCTATAGGTATCTTTTTCTGAGGTGTTACTGCTTACATAAGTTATATATTTTGTGTCCCTTGTATATGTGTTTTTACAATATTTATATCCCACGAAACCAATATATATCATGCACGAACAGTTGGGAAAAAAAAATGTCAATTGTTACTTAAAAATTTCAATGAATAATATATTATTTTTAAATGACCAAAACTTAAGCTGCAAATACATCTTTAGAAATGGGATGTAATGTTATCCTTTGCTCTCAATATTTAGTGAAAAAGGGGTGTTTTTAGCACACTTAGCGCCCTCCAAATCAAACTTCTGTAAGCGTAAAATGAACTTTAAAACTGGATATCTGCTCGCATAATATCTTGATTCGCTGCTTAATGCTTATTTCATACCATCCCGTTTCCCAGTCTAGTTTCCGCATTCTCGAGGGGATAAAAATAAAAAGAAGCAACCTAATCTTTATTTAAAAAATAAAAGAAACAAAACAAAAGAATTAGTATAATTAATGAAGATGACATTGCATTTATATTAATCCCCACATGATTAAGCTCCCAATTATAAGGCAGTATTATTGGCTATTATTATTGCTAAACTAATTCTTGATCTTTTTAAAGAGGTATTTTTAGTAAATCAAGAACTTAAGAAAGGTATAATATGTAATTTTCTCTTTTTTCATTACTTGATCGAGTTTTGGTCTTCAAAAGCCCTATTCAAAAACTTCCACATGTAATTGTTGCTCCTCTCAATGTATTGATAAATAAGAATTTGTTGTCCATTCGGTTTATAGATTTAAACACAAAATTTAAGTAGAAATTCAAACTTTTTGTGAAGAAAAAACATTGTAGCTAAAAAGTTTAAATTGTGGTTTAAACTCAGGAACCAAGCAGGGGTTGATCTTCAAGAAAATAGGCAACTAGTTATTAATGACCAAAGGCCGTGAAACGAAGTGATCTGCTTATAGAAACTTTGTGGATTCATAAAATAAAATACACTTAAAAAAAATTAGTCTATTCAACCACAAGATATATAACACAAAAGTCATGTATCCAAGAATGTACAGACATAGCAAATGAAAGTACAGTTACGAACCTCAGTTCATACAACTATCATCAAGCAGTTTAAAAAAAAATCACAAAAATCATCAAGGTGTCAGATAGCTATCTCTTAATTGACCAATAACATTTTTACATACACTCTACACTAGTGTCAAATTTAGCATTTCAACTACTATTATTTTAGTCAGGTACTATACACATAATCATTGTTATATAAACTCACACACACACACACACACACATATATATATATATATATATATATATATGCGTGTGTGTACCAACTGTCCAGCTTCATAGCGTGTGTGTACCAACTGTCCAGCTTTCATAGCATAACAACAAATTCATACAGAAAGTATTGGCCTTAAAAAGTTACTACCTACCTGCACAAACATGCAGCTTGAATCAGGATATTTGTTTAATTAATTTGACCGTATAAACAAGGAGGAATTTGATCAGGGGACAACCATGCAGCTTGAATCAGGATTTGTTTAATTTGATCAGGATTTGTTTAATTAATTTGATCGTATAAACAAGGAGGAATTTGATCAGGGGAGGAGGAGGAGGAGGAAAAAACTTGGAACCAACATGGTTCAAGTATATCTACTTTACCTAGCCATGCTAATAAGAAATTGAAAACAATGAACCTTAGAGATACTTCGGTCGAATAACTTTACTAGTTCAAGAAGGAGGAGGAAAAAACTTGAATAAGCATGGCTCAAGTATATCTACTTTACCTAGCCATGCTAATCAGAAATTGAAAACAATGAACCTTAGAGATACTTCGGTCAAATAACTTTACTAATTCAAGGAAACTAAACTATTGGTTAGACTTTCCCCACTAATATATGTCAAACATCTTGAAATTGTTCACCCGTCATTTGAGCTATCAAGGTCTTAAATATTGCATACTGATACTAAAAAGGAGGAGGAGGAGGAAAAAAAAAAAAAAAAAAAACTTGAATCAGCATGGTTCAAGTATATCTACTTTACCTAGCCATGCTAATCAGAAATTGAAAACAATGAACCTTAGAGATACTTCGGTCGAATAACTTTACTAGTTCAAGGAAACTATTGGTTAGACTTTCCCCACTAATATATGTCAAACATCTTGAAATTGTTCACCCATCGTTTGAGCTATCAAGGTCTTAAATATTGCATACTGACACTAAAAAGGAGGAGGAGGAAGGGGAGGAGGAAGAAAAAAACTTGAATCAGCATGGTTCAAGTATATCTACTTTACCTAGCCATGCTAATCAGAAATTGAAAACAATGAACCTTAGAGATACTTTGATCGAATAACTTTACTAGTTCAAGGAAACTATTGGCTAGACTTTCCCCACTAATATATGTCAAACATCTTGAAATTGTTCACCCGTCGTTTGAGCTATCAAGGCCCTAAATATTGCATACTGATACTAAAAAGGAGGAGGAGGAGGCTCGTCATTTGAGCTATCAATGTCTTAAATATTGTATACTGATACTAAAAAGGAGGAGGAGGAGGAGGAAGTGGAAAAAAAAAACTTAAATCAGCATGGTTCAAGTATATCTACTTTACCTAGCCATGCTAATCAGAAATTGAAAACAATGAACCGAGATACTTCAGTCGAATAACTTTACTAGTTCAAGGAAACTATTGGTTAGACTTTCCCCACTAATATATGTCCAACATCTTGAAATTGTTCACCCGTCGTCTGAGCTACCAAGGTCTTAAATATTGCATACTGATACTAAAAAGGAGGAGGAAAAAAAACTTGAATCAGCATAGTTCAAGTATATCTACTACCTAGCCATGCTAATCAGAAATAGAAACCAATGAACCTTAGAGATACTTCGGCCAAATAACTTTACTAGTTCAAGAAGGAGGAGGAGGTGGAGGAGGTGTAGGAGGAGGAGGAGGAGGAAAAAAAAACTTGAATCAGCATGGTTCAAGGACATCTACTTTACCTAGCCATGCTAATCAGAAATTGAAAACAATGAACCTTAGAGATACTTCGGTCGAATAACTTTACTAGTTCAAGAAGGAGGAGGAGGAGGAGGAGGAAAAAAAAACTTGAATCAGCATGGTTCAAGTATATCTACTTTACCTAGCCATGCTAATCAGAAATTGAAAACAATGAACCTTAGAGATAATTCGGCCGAATAACTTTACTAGTTCAAGGAAACTATTGGTTAGACTTTCCCCACTACTATATGTCAAACATCTTGAAATTGTCCACCTGTCGTTTGAGCTATCAAGGTCTTAAATATTGCATACTGATACTAAAAACATGTTGTTTTAGCAACTTGAGATAGAAAATATAGATTCTCACTACAATATTCACGAAAGTTTTGTTTGGTTCATAGGTTTGAATTAGAAAGTTTAAACCAAAATTAAAATTTTGTGAGAAAAACACTGTAACAAAAAGGATGAACTATGTTTCATACCACGAAGCAAACATGACCTAATTTTGCAACACAATTAGCAACTAGCAAGTAGTACAAGGAGTGATCCTCTAGCTAGTTCATGGTGTCATCCTTGCTCCCTTGCCTCTTAAGTACTACTATATATATGATTATATGATATGCATGTTTAATTTGTAATATCACGCACCAACTTTATGTCATGCTCGAATTCTTTTGTAGTTTATAGATTAGCACTTGATTTTTTTCCCCAACCTTAAAATTTGACCTTTTCTTTTCTCTCGAATCCATTTCAGTATGACTTTCCACTCGTTCCAACACCAAGCAAAAAGTTGCATTGTAAGCAAGATCACCTCATACATGTTTTGTTACCTTCACGGAGTTTAGTTTATGCAATACTTACTTTGTTCAAAAGTTGTCTAAGCTATAAAAGGTTATCAAAAGAAAAAAGGGTCTTGTTTTTTTTTCCCTGTGGATATTTACAAGACCAACCTTCACCTCACCACTCAATCTAATTAAATTTCATTAAAATTTCTTTGCTCCCCACATTTTTCACCAAAATGCAGTCGACTATATATGCATTGCAGACTTCCTTTTTTATGGCTTCTTCATATGTAAGTGACGTGTTTTTTAAAGCTTTCTGCATTTCTATTTTTTCCTAGCTCCTCAAAATTCTAGACACAATGAATATGTGTACCTCTTCTTTCATATAATAATCATCCGTAGTGTTACATATTTGGTAGAGTTATAAATTGACTCTAACACATGCACATACCATTAATACAAAGTCATTCCATTTGTATCATCTAATTTCATGTGTACCTTTTTCTATACTTCCCCATCATGCATGCAATTGACAAAATATCCTTCATGAGGAATATCTTGTATAACTTTACCTCTAAAACTAATGCAATCCAGAAAAGGTTGTGTACATTAATATTCTTCTTTTGCAAAGCAAAGGGTACAATTCTCTGATAATTAATTTGTTTACCTTTTATTTTCTTTTAAAAAAAAATAACCAGGAAATTGTAGCACAAGATTCTAACCTTAAAAAATATTGCATTCTCTACTTTACTCTAAAGCAAAAGATCAATTAATGCCCCACTTCTTCCCCGCCCCCAAAATATAATTCATATATAATATCTGATCTATTCCTAGGTCTTTTCTCTAACTATTATATTTATATTAACAAAAGGACTTCATTAGACTTAATAGGAAAGTCACCTTGAAAGCACTTAGGAGAATCCATTGTATTGGATTTTCTTAAGGGGAGTAATGGTTCTTGTATGAGTTCTGGTGGAGCCGCTGCAAAGCGACTTTTCTTCATTAATGGCTGTCTTTCTGTGTATTCTTTCAAGTACAAATTAAGGATATATTCCACTGGTAGTGTCATCGAGGGGTTATCAATCTTTTCCTATATATAGTTATTTTAGCATCCAAGATCAAGCATGCGTTTGTTTTCTTGACAAAGTTTCTTAAATCCAAAAGATGCCCACCTAGTTTTTTTTTTTTTTTTTTTTTCGATCCCCTATTGGTGGATTATAAAACTTTCTATAAAATAATGTTGGTTATTTTTGCTTTATGTATGATGTAATTTTACATGTATAGAGTTGCTACGGTCTCCGTACTCTCAGGTAACATGTAAATCAGGTAACATATAAAAATAAGAAACGTAATACAGCATTTATTCACTATAATATTGATATTAGTATGTGTAACACAATCATTTCAGACTAGCTAGGCTTTAGCTAGCGACTTTACTTCTTAGCAATGAGGAAATCAAAATACTTATTGTACACACCCACTGACAGATGTCCCGTACATTTGGTCATATACATGCATAGAGAGTATCATATGAAGACTTTCATGGCAGGAAAAAAAAAAAAAAAAAAAAAAAAAAAAAAAAAAAAAAAGAAAATATGCAGCCTTTCCATCAAACTCATCAATATTGAGCAGGCGAGCAATAATATCAAAGAAGGAAAAAAAAAAAAAAATCAAGACGACAAAAATGGAACTTATTCTTTTCTGTTTCTTAATCTTTTATATATCAACCTACGACCTAACATTATTATGTGGAGCATTACACAATCATTGCAATAGTTAATCAAGAAATAAGGATTTTGCCTAACATCCTTTCTTACACATACAATGTTTCCCTGAGTTTGAGAGTTTCTTCCTATCTCGCGTGTGCCTACCATGTGCATGCATCAAACTTTGATGCATGCACATATATGGTAGGCACTTTTATATTTTAAACACATGTGAAAGGAAAAAAAAAATATATATATATATATTATTCTGCAATCTTAGTAATTTGTCTAAACGTTGCTCAAAGGAGGCAAGAAAACGGGTAAACCGGAAAAAAGTTGTTTCGAAGTTCATAAACAACAGATTAATGAAGCAAATGTAGCCTTTAAAGAAGAGAATAATAATATAGAAATGTGGAACAAGACAAACTTCCAAACCTACATAATTCATAGATCACTGAACAAGTACTATACACCATTTTAATAACAGGGAAGATCATGTAAAATCAGACATTGGAATTTGAACAAAACTAAAATTACTATAGCTCCTTGTGTTTCGATTTTATGTATTATGATATCTTTCTGATCTGTTGATTTTTCAATTTTCTATAGAAGAAAAGATTCTTTCCCTCAATCCTATGTATTTGCGTGGTCCAAATCTTCAAAAACATGATGAATAATCAAAAGGGTGGGTTTAAATTAATCTTTCCTTTTTCTTTTCTCTGCCGTAAATCATGTAAGAAATTACACCATATCCCATATATGTGTATGTGTGAGAGAGAGAGGCGAAATTTAGTAAAAATATTAATTCTAAGTTCATAAACATTCATTGCACATAAAAATTAATCTTTTGTCAATATATATAGAAAAAACAAATATATTATTTTCCCAAGATTTTTTTCCTTCTAGAGAATGAGATACAGATAGGGGAAAATATTTAAAAAAAAAAAAAAAAAAAAAAAAAGAGGAAAGGAAAGGAAAAGAAAATAAATTATTAGGGTGGACTTAAGATTTTCTGTTTGGGAAAAATTGCATACCGGACATACTGAATCCATTAGGAGGGTGAAACATCGGCCATGATGATGATGAGGAAGACCCGAGAAATAATGGCCTTTGACCTATAGCAACAGCTGGTGGTGATGACGAAGAACGAGCATTAAAATCAATACCCACTGCACTTGATCCTGATCTTCTACTGGTACTACTCATAAGATTAACAAAATTAGGCTGCTGAGCAAAGGAGGTGATCTGATCAGCTGCACCGAGACTAGAGTAAGCGCCGCTGATTTGATCATGATGATGATGATTAGGCCCTTGATCGTAAAGAATACCCTTGAAAACATGGCCTCCGATGCTCACACTCGTCTGATACGCATACTGCTGCTGCTGATGATGATGATCAGGACCTCCATCGTCCACCATGGAGCTCACTCGCACCACGTGAAATGTCGCCATGGCGTTCACTTCCAATGGGAAATTCTTTGCCCCATCACCAATATCATGATCTCCTAACCCTAGAAAATGAAAAGTAAAAAAATATATAAAGCCTATAATTGGAAAAAAAAAAAAAAAGGACATCATTTATTCAATTTTAATTTTAATTAGAGCAATTAAACCAAAAAAAAAATAAAGTAAAAGAGAAAGTTATAGAAAGAGATAGATATAAAGATATATAGCGAGATAGCTATAGTAGGGAGTATAGTGCTCCTAGCTTCTGCTTTCTTTCTTCTTTACTCTCTTTTCGCAGTTTCTTTGTCAGTCAGAAATTATAATTAGATTCTAATAACAGTACACTATACTACTACTACTAGTATTAGAGTGGGAGAGAAACGAGAAGCTATTTTGCTCAGTTTTAGCAGCTGATGATCAGTTCAATATGACTAGCTAGCAGTGCGACTGTACTAGTATATATCTTGAACATGATCATGATGATGTTAACCACAAAAAGCATGATCATGATGATGATCATGACCGTTGAGAAAATAAGGTTTTCATGTATTTCTCTATATGTACACACACACACACACACACATATATATATATATATATATATATATATTTGTGATATCTCCTTTCTTTTATGGGATTTTTAACTAGATTGTGTTGGAAATAGTACAAGAAGAAGATATATATGCATTAACCCCCAACGCGCGCATATATATATATATATATATATATATATATATATATATATATATACACACGCATCACATACATCTCTCTTTTCCTTCTATGCTTAGTCAATATATTACATAAATACATATGTATGTATGTATTTTGATGCATATACTCATCTCTCTCTCTCTCTTTTTGTGAATCTGTACTTGGGTTTAAGCTTAGAAGAATTGTTAGTGCGATCCCCCAGCAAATGGGTTTGTATATTTGATGCATAAAATCTCTCTCTCCCCCCTCTCTTGAATTGGGAACAGTGGACTTAGCCAGAAGAAGGATTAATTAGTACTACTATACTTGCTACTAGTAAATCGCTACCTGCAGAAGAGAGATTGTCTCTGAGCCTTTTAGGGTTACTACTGTTGAGCCCTTGATGATGATGATGATGATGATGATGATGATGAAGAAGATGTTGCGCTTGTGGATGAATACTACTACTAGTATTAACAAGTTGTTGTTGTTGTTGCTGCTGCTGCTGCTGTCTCTGACGCCTACGATACAAAGGAACCCAAGTGCTTTTAACGTGGGTTTGGCATTGAAACCCTTTGCTCTTACAACAAGTTCTACACCTCATATACACACACTCCTTCTTTGCTTGATTCCCACAGTCTTGGCATCTCGTACTCATTCCTGTACTACTGCTCATTATAAACCCGTCTCCTGATGATGATCCTTCTCTCATCATCATCATCATCCTCATCATCGTCTAATTTATAACCCACATATTTATACATATATTGATTTATTTTTCATACCCAAGTGTTGATCATGGGCTTTTTGTTGTTCTTCTAATTTGTTTTATACTTTTGATCTTTGTAAGAAGGAAGGAAGGAAGGGAAAAGGAACGAATTAGGGATGTCAATTTATGGGTTTTCTTCAGGTGGAGGTCACATATCATATCATGATGCTATTGTGTGTGTGGGGTTTTTTATTTTTATTTTTATTTTTTGGGTTGTGGGTCATTGGGTGTTAGCTTGTTAGCATATTTATATTATAATATGTGCACACCTTTTTCTGTCATCACTTGATGTGTGTGTATAAAGTGCCAAACAACTAGGGAATTCTCTCGTTGTCCGATGCCAAACCAATTCAGTAGTGGAATACTTTATACTATTTTGCACCACACGCCGCAATGTTGAGAATTTTCTTCATCAATATCATCAATTGGGGCTTTGAAGTAAAGCCTCACATTCATATCATATTATATATCTCCGCAAGCATTTAAAAAAAAAAAAAATACACGCAAAGAGTACCGTACTATAATTTAAAGAGGTGTTTGGTATGTGATAATTTTAAAAGTGGGAATGAGAATCTGAAAGATTTTTATGTTTGATACAATTATTAAACTTTTTTAAAACCTAAAAAGTAAAATTCATGGGATTCACGTTATCACATTTTGAGGTAGTTTTAAACCCACTCAATAGAATGTTATTCACTTTCCCAAGAAAGTAATATCACAGAAATCAAAATTTCTCTCACTCATTTCTTCTCAGTCCATACGCCTATCTGTTGTCGCTCTTGATTCTCACCAAATCGCCGTGCCTCACGAACCTCCAGTCTTGAACCCTAAACGGTAGCGGAGGCGGTGGTGGCAGTATTTGATATGAACCCCGTCTAGAATAATGAGATCCAAACACTTTTAGGAACCTAAGACCGTTCTACGATTAGATTTAAATGGAACCTCGACCCGTTATTTTCTTCGAAAACAAGAACCTCGGTATAACGAAGATGCCACAAATGGTGATGGAAAATCCGTTTGATAATTCGTTGCAGAACGCCACAAGAATAATTCTTGAGGAGTTCAAATAGTTCTTCAAAGAACCAAAGGGAAAATACTCTCACAATTTGCTGACTAATGATATGCTCTTTCCATTACTTAGATGCCTATAAAAAGGCTAACTATTACAAAGAAAGTTCCTAAAATAGCCAACTTAATTAAAGCTTAAAACTGGTAAAAAGAAAAAACTCTTACTTGCTAAAAAAGAAAAGGAAACAATTAGTACCTTAATTTGCTGATAACACGCCTAAAATAGAAAAGAAAGGATGGGAGTTTTAAATGGCTTTGTTATCAGCCATATATGTCCATAAAAGTCAAAAGGCCTAAACAAATAAAAGGAAAGTAAATATCTTGGCATGCAAGCCTTACAATCAGATGATAATATTCCTAAACATGCCTATTTAACTTGCTGAATTTAAGGTTAATTTTGGCCGGATTCTTCTAGAACTTGAATCATGTTGAGGCATCTTTGTTGACCATGTGGATCATGCTCAATGGGTCTCCACGAATTTGCTTGAGTCCAAGCCTCTTGAATTAGCCCGTTGAGTACATCTTTAAACTTCTTTGCTCGTACTCTCATAACCAGCCCAATTGGAACTTGAACTTTGGATCCCTTGAAGTTGTGCTATGTTTTGCATCAGTATTGGAAACAATGGCGACTCACTTTCGATCTTCGTGTTCTCTTCAACGCTGTCGACATTGCTCGTGTGGACCGACAATGAAGGTTTCTAAGTCACCGGAATAGGCCTGCTCTGAGCTTTGCTCTTCGAAACGCGAACAGATGGAGGCGGAGGTGGCGGCGGTGGAGGCAATGATGGACATTGTGAAAATGAGTAAAATTTTTTGGTTTTTCCTTTCTTAGAGGAAAACAGAGTGTGGAAGATGGACGACAGAGGTGGCAGCGGCGGCGGCAGAGGTGGATATGAAGGCAAATAAGGATGATCAATGGACGCGAGGAAGGAATCGGAGAGTTCGACGCTCTTTTGTCTCTGCTTCTTCTTCTTCTTCCTTAGGGATGTCAGGAATTCCTTAGTGGCGTTCCCTCTCCTTTTCTCTTGACTTTTGCCACTACTCTTTTTCTCTATGTCTTCATACACCGGCAGCGGTGGCGGAGGAGGAGGCCGTGCAGGTGGTGGCTTGTAATAGTTGACCTTATAAAAATCGTTGCTTTGAGGCCTTTGATCTCTACTCTCTTCCTTCCGCTTCGGTTTATGCCTAATCACCTCCTCCTTTGGCGGCGACAGAGGCGGAGGTAGTGGAGGTGACGGCGGTTGCGGCGGAGCAGAAGGTTGAGAATCTTCTTTTGCACGGACTTCAAAAGTGTCAACTTCTATGTTCTTTGTTTCCAATTGAATATTCTCTTCAGGTTCATTCCATGGTCGGCGATGGTGCTAGAGTTGATGATGATGTTGATTGGAATTAGATGGAAGGAGCAAGAAAAGAAATTTCCAATCCAAAGAGAAAACAAACAAAAACATACATAATTTGAAATCCAAAGGAAAGAAACAAACGGAAGGAGCAAGTTATAGTGAAACCATAAATGTTTTTTTTAATACACAATATTTCTATGTACAACGAAATACAATAATGTATTATTCCTAAGAATTTGAGACAAAATTTACGTATGGAACCAAACACAGTAATGTATTATTTTTGATAATCATATTACCTTCCATAACTTTTTTAGGAATATGATTTTTACTGATTATTGCGTACCAAACGCCCCCTAAAGAAAGTGTACAATTATATTCATGATAGCATGTATATATACGTATAATTGCTAAATTCTGTATGCATATCTTTGCCTTATCTCATGAGAAATTAAAATGCCTAAAAAATATAGAACGATACGTTTCATCCTTTTCTTGTTCGTTGTTTGTTCGTTATTTTTCTTCTCCAAAGCACTAAGGATTCATTGATAAAGTGTAAAAGAATGTTTCTTAATTATATAAATTAATTTGATATAATTAGACATTGAAAAACACATATCTTATTTGATGGTAATAACCAGTTAAAAAAAAAAAACTTTGCGGTTTTAGTTTCACCAACTTTATGCAAGAGGAAATAAATATATAGCATTAAAATTCTCTAGAATATTATCCCAACCTAAAGTACCCATCCCATCTTAAATCTCTCACTTAATTATTAAACATGAAGGGATAAAAAATTAAAGGAAAATGAAATTGAAGTTTAAAGATACTGAGGGCCCGTTTAGTTTGTTGATTTGAGTTTTTAATTCAAGTTGAGATGTGACTTTATGTGAGAGTTTTTTACTGTAGCAAAAAAGTTAGATGTGACTGTTTTTTAGAGCTTTTATTGTAACAAAATTCGAATTTTAAACTCGAATCGGTGAAATGAACGAGACCTGAACATCACAAGTAAGATTAAAGATTAAGAGGGACCTGAATATCATAAGTAAGATTAAAGACTAGGAGGGATGGAGAGGAGAAAGAATGAAGAGGGTTGGAGGGACGGAGAATGTGCAGGATAGAGAGGATTATAATAATTCGTTATGTTATTTCATAGGAGGGAGGGGGAGACTCTATTGTCCATTTTACTATTTGTTAAGAATTACATTTGAAGTAAAAAAGTCATTTACTTTAATTTTGGGTGGATTTGTTAGATTTTTTCATTAATGGAATGATCTAATATTGTGGGTCCAGACTCTCTTCATTTCTTCTCTCCCTTCTCTTATCCTTCTTACTAAACAAGAGATTCACCCTTTTTCTCCACCCCTCTCCCTCCCTCCATCTCTCACAACCTCCTACCAAACATAACCTAAGAGTTTGTTTTGTTGGAGGGAGAGTGAGGGAGAGTGAGGGATGAGGTGGAGAGAAAGAGAGGTGGGAGGAAAGGACAAGTCCATTGTTTGATCGAAAGGGTGAAGGAAGAGAGGGTGAATTTTTGAAATACTATGTCTACATAAATGATATTCAAACACACATCTGAGATAGAAATAGAAAACTATGTTATTCATTCCCCTTCTTTTTTGACTAACCCACTGCTCGTCCTTTGAGATCCATTTTAGACTGCCCTTACCATACATTCTACAAAGAAAGAACACTTTTAGGTATATGCAATCGGTTATGTTTCGACAATAACCGACTGCAAATGCTCGCATCTTAAGCAGACCTGGGCAAGAAGGCCGCTCAAGACTTCTATAGAAAAATTGTAACTTAATACCACTTTAAGATAATAAAAATGTGAAAAATTATTTAGGGTTTCACTCTTTTTTTCTTCACCCCTCTATCTCTTTTCTTTTTCCATTGCCCCCCTCACTGCGCGTTGCTCCCAATTCTCTCCTTTATTTGCACAGTTATCGATCCCGATTCTCTCCTCCCCGTGCGATTCTCTCCCTTCCCAGCGCCAACGTTATTATTTAATCTCTCCTCCTCGGCAATCTAATGAGCGTTTCGCCTCTCTCCTCCACGATGCCGCGACGCTCACACCCAGATCTCTCTGTGTGTGATTGTGGATTAAAAGAGAAGTCAATTAACATATTATCTGTCATTTCTCTAATTAATCCTTCTCCTTGTGATGCTACTATAGATCCGACAATTCCTGATCCTCTGATTATAAAATATCCAGTAATCCACTTTTTTCGATAAGGGACTGGGAATTTAAGTGAAATTAGGGTTAGGTTTTTATCTAATATTATTTAATTTTAATATTAATTTTTTATTTATACGGATTTAAAAGTAAAAAAACTTTACCAAGTAAAAATGATGTCCACCAATCAATGAAGTTGTAGGAAGTGGTAAAAACTAACAGGATCTTTTTAAAAGTGGTGTATAACCTTATAAACACAGGAGGAGACTCTAACTATGGGCCCATCAATTTGAATCCGTCAAATTCAAGTTAAAAAGATTATTTTAGGAAATTATTAAGAAATAGTGAAATGAATAATATAATAATTAAATAAATAAATTTTTTTTAACACTCTCACTATTTTATTATAAAGAATTATGATTCAAAATTATTCTCATTTTATATATATTTTTTATGAGAAAAAATACTGTAATAAATTACAAATTATAATTTAAATCATAGTACGAATCTCTCTTTTAAATACAGTGTAAATAATTCTTTTGTATCCTAATCATAATTTTTCTCATCAATTTAACCCTCTTTATCTTTCTTTCTTACGTACTATCTCTTTCTACCAAACAAAGTCTAAGACATGAATTAGGACATCACTGTAATTAAGCAAGTCATCTGACAGCTTTACTAATATTCGTCCTTGCAAAGATAAGAAAGGACTCTTTGAAGTTGTGAGTCTTGTGACCATAGTTTATCTGCTTAAGGCGTGGCCTTACCCTTTAGGCCTTTACTACATTTTCCTTTTCCTTTTCCTTTTCTTTGTCCACATGCGTAGTGAAATCACCGACGACGCTAAACAGCATCAATAGAAAAAAGAGCAAATGACGTGGGAAATTTTTATGTTACCCTCCAAAGTAACTTAACAGGCTTAACGGGCACTTGACACGTGTAAAGTTACTATTTCGTGTAGTGGACAATAATTGCGAAGTAGAATAGGAGGAAAAAAAACGGAGGATAGGAAGCAATTGTAAGTTCCATATAATTGCTTCCACTGTTTTAATACTGTTTATTTTCCTGTAACGAAAAAGGAATGACAAGATCACATGATCAAATCTTTTTTTGATGAATCCTACGATCATATCTTGATGTTAGTTTTTTATTTTATTTTTAATATTAAATATCTTGATATTACTTGTTAACATATCTGTAGTTCTTTCTCCATTTCTAGAGTATAGGAAAAAGAGAGCTATATGTAGGCATATATGTCATTTGCCAACTTAGAAAAAAAAAAAAAAAAAAAGGAATATGTTATATAGTACCTTGCAATTTTGCTTAATTGGTTGATTAAAAGTTTTATACCGAACCAAGATTTAACATATAATTAGCTTTGTTTAACTACTTTTGCCTTTTTGTTTGTTTGATTAGCAAAAAAAAAAAAAAAAAAAAAAAAAAAAAAAAAGGTACTTTGCCTTTTGAAATACTAATACGTTTCTCATCTCTCAATCAAGCAAATAATCAAAATCATTGACCTTTAAGGTTTTGTCATTACCATTCAATCAATTAACAAGAATAACCATCAGAGAAGAAAAAAAAAAAAGGTTAAATAAGAACCAAAAAGAATTTAGTTACATGGATTAAAGAACGAGATAGAATATGACATAACTAATTAGTAATTAAACAATAAAGTTTTCACAGGAAGCCCACTTTCATGAATAAATGGTGTCATTTCAGGCAGAGTTTGGTAGCTACGGAGTCCATCAATTTGCACAAAAATCACTCTTCTATTACTTGGCAATTTGCAGAGAAATTCCACTTTTTACGAATAAATGGTATCATCTCACGTAGAATTTGGTAGCTTCAGCTCCAACGCTAAAAGAGCTATAGTAGTAAGTCCTCTAGGTGTAGATTAATCAGATAAGATTCAAAGGCTGTAAGATGGGATTATTTTAATATAAAATATATATATATATATATATATACACGTATATATAAATTATCTTAAAAATTATCTTAATAAATTATATATATATAAGCAAAAGATTTAAAAAAAATAAAAAAAATTATGTTTTTGGTCTCACAATTCAGCAGTTAAAATGAATATTAGTCTCACACAACTCAATCAAAATGCATACACATCAAAAGAGCTATAATAGTAAGTCTACTAGGTGTAGATTGATCCAAGTAAGATTCAAAAGTTGCAAAATGGAATTATCTTAATGAAATATATATATATATATAATATAAATTATCTTAAAAAATAATCTTAATAAATTATATATATATATATATATATATAAGTAAAAGATTTTAAAAAACTAAAAAAAATTGTGTTTTTGGTCTCCCAATTCAGCAGTTAAAATGAAGATTGGTCTCACACAACCCAATCAAAACGCATACACATTTAAAGAGCTATACTAGTACGTCTTATAGGTATAGAATAGAATGATCCAAATAAGGTTTAAAAGTTGCAAGATGGGATTATCCTAATAAATATATATATATATATAAATTATCTTAAAAAATTATCTTAATGAATTATATATATATATATATATATATAACTAAAAGATTTATAAAAAAAACCAAAAAAAATTGTGTTTTTGATCTCCCAATTCAATAGCTAAAATGAAAATTGATCTCATACAATCCAATCAAAATGCGTACACATCTAAAGAGCTATAGTAGTTAGTCTTCTAGGTATAAATTGATCCAGGTAAGGTTCAAAGGTTGCAAGATGAGATTATCTTAATGATATATATATATATATATATAAATTGTCTTAAGATAAAATTATCTTAATGAATTATATATATATATAAGTAAAATATTATTTAAAAAAAAACAAAAAAAAATTGTGTTTTCGGTCTCCCAATTCAGCAACTAAAATGAAGATTAGTCTCACACAACTCAATCAAAATGCATACACATCTAAAGAGCTATAGTAGTAAGTCTTTTAGGTGTAGAATGATCCAGGTATGATTCAAAGGTTGCAAGATGAGATTATCTTAATGAAATATATATATATATATTATCTTAAAAAATTATCTTCATGAATTTTTATATATATATATATATATATATAAGTAAAAGATTTAAAAAAAAAAAAAAAAAACAATTGTGTTGTTCATCCCCGAATTCAACACCTAAAATGAAGATTGCTCTCACACAACCAAACTAAAATGCATACACATCTAAAGAGTTAGAGTAGTAAGTCCTCAAAGTGTAGATTGATCCAAGTAAGCTTCAGAAGTTGCAAGATGGGATTATCTTAATAATATATATATATATAAATTATCTTAAAAAATTATCTTAATGAATTATATATATATATATATATAAAAGATTTAAAAAAAAACCAAAATTTTTTTTGTGTTTATGGTCTCTCAATTCAACAGTTAAAATGAAGATTGTGTTGGGAATAGTGTCCTAAAAGCATGAGATGTAAAAAGGATATTTATTGTTTATTTAATAAAATAGATTATTCATCATTTTATGTGCATATATTTATGAATATTTTATGAATATCAAATAAAATTCCTTGATTATTTATGTAACCTTAAACATGGTATATAAGTGTTATATACGAGAGGATAATGTTTAAGGATAATAATCAAAAGTAATTGTTCATAATGAATTTAATTAAAGTTCGGAATCTTTAATTAAAACATTATTAATACATGTCATTCATTTAGAATGGAACGGTGTTATCCGACTTTGTTAATATGGCGAGATATTGAATGAGTGTATTTCGCATAATGAGATTATGTGGAACATGGGCCTTGAGACACAATATGAATTTCTAATAATTTCCGTTAAGCATAGAAATTTTAATTGAGTCTACCGATGGTCATATATAGAATGATCTTAATCCACGAGTTCTTAACAAACTCCTATTTATGGATTTATGTCTTTTGATTTACTCGGCACGGATTCCGAGACCCCGAATCCTATTCCTTGTATTTTGGAGACATAATGAAATAGGTAGCTGGGAATGTTATTATACGAGATGGAATCCATTCCTTCTTGATAGAGAAGCAGATAAATAATTCTCTTGAGTGTTGATTCGGTACTTGGATTAGTAAGAGCGCGCCTGGTTCATGAATTTGTTTTATGAATCACTATCCATTAGAGAATCAATGGTACTCAAGGATAAAGATGTAATTAGAGAGGTTAATGATTCTACCCGACTCTAATTATGAATTATTTATGGAGGATCGATCTATATGCAATGACTATATCAAATGGACACTTCACGGTTTAGAAGTAATTAATGTCTATAATCGAGAGTGCAATTCCAAGTTTATAGTGGAGTAACTATTGTAATTAATAGAATTAATTAATTAATTAAAGTGTTTAATTAATTATTAATTTTATTGGAGCTCGAATTATAGGTCCATTAGTCCCCCTGCGTCGTCCTTGTAATTCTACCGCACACAAAGGGCAAAATGGGAATTTTAGAATTACGGAATTCTAAAATTAAATACTCAAGAATAATTAATTGAAATTAATTATTATTTAAATAATGAGATTATTTAAATTTGAATTTGAACATATCTAGATTTATCCATTTAAACTTATTTGATAAGTTGTTCAATTTAGAATTCAAATTAATTTAAGTTTGACTTAAATTTGAATTTGAATCTGAATTAAAATTGAACTACTGGATAATGGATAAAATATCTTCCTTCCTTATCTTATTTAGGTGCCACACACAAAGGGATAAAACCCTAGGGGTGGCCGGCCATCAAAGGGATAAGGGGAAGGGATTTTTGTTCCAAAATTCAAAATTGGAGATAAGGATTTGATCCTATTTTGAAGTTTGACTTCTTCTCTTTAAATATGAGATAAATGGAAAATTGTAGGACAATTTTGAAACAACTTTTCAGCCCTAGTTTCCTAGTGTGGCCGAAATTCTCATATAGCAAAAAAAGAGAGTGAAAATTTTTCTCTCCAAAAATTTCACATCGTGCATGCGTTGGTGTTTGTGGAAATTCGAGTGTTTAAGAAACCGTTTTGTCTCACGTGTGCCCACACACACGTCTACATGGAATCAAGGAATTGACGTGGAAGACTTTGGTGTTCTAAACACAAAAAGCTTGGAGCTAGGACTGTTCGTGGTCAAAGAAAATCAAGATATCATCCGAGTCGGCTACAAGGTATTTTTTTTTCGGTTGATCCTTGAATCTTATAAATTAATGAGATTAATTTATTGGTGCATAAATTAATATAATCTATAGAGTATCTCAAAAGTTTTATGAAAATTTTTGTTATACACGATCCGCCTTTCCGCTGCGTTTTCGCCGCCGAATTCGATTCGGCAACCAACAGATTGGTCTCACACAAACCAATTAAAATGCATACACATCTAAAGAGCTATAGTAGTATGTCTTCTTAGTGTAGATTGATCCATATAAGGTTTAAAGGTTGCAAGATGGGATTATTTTTAATGAAATATATATATATATATAAATTATCTTAAAAAAATTATCTTAATGAATTATATACATTTATATAAGTAAAAGATTTTTTTTTTTTTAAGAAACCAAAAAAAAATTGTGTTTTTGGTCTCCCAATTCAATAGTCAAAATGATAATTAGTCTCACACAATCCAATTAAAACGCATACACTTCTAAAAAGCTATATTAGTAAGTCTTCTAGGTGTAGATTGATCCAAGTAAAATTCAAAGGGTGCAAGATGGGATTATCTTAATGAAATATATATATATATATATAAATTATCTTAAAAAATTATCTTAATGAATTATATACATAAATTAAGTAAAACATTTTTTTTCTAAAAAAAAAAAACTAAAAAAAATTGTATTTTTGGTCACCCGATTCAGAAACTGAAATGAAGATTGGTCTAAAACAACCCAATCAAAACACATACACATATAAAGAGCTATAATAGTAAGTCTTCTTTGTGTAGATTGATCCAGATAAAGTTCAAAGGTTGTAAGATGGGATTATCTTAATAATATATATATATAAATTATCTTAATGATTTATATATATATATATATGTATGTATACAAGTAAAAGATTTCTTTTAAAAAAAAAACCAAAAAAAAAATTGTGTTGTTGGTCTTCCAATTCAATAGTTAAAATGAGGATTGGTCTCACACAACCCAATCAAAATGCATACACATCTAAAGAGCTATAGTAGTTACTAGTATGTCTTCTTGCTATAGATTGATCCAGGTAAGGTTCAAAGGTTGCAAGATGAGATTATTTTAATGGAATATATATATATATATATATATGTAAATTATCTTAAAAAATTATCTTAATCAATTTATATATATATATATGTAAAAGATTTAAAAAAAAAAACAAAAAAAAATTGTGTTTTTGGTCTCCCAATTCAACATTTAAAATGAAGATTAGTCTTACACAACCTAATCAAAACGCATAGACATCTAAAGAGCTATGGTAGTAAGTCTTCTAGGTGTAGATTGATCCAAGTGAGGTTCAAAGGTTGCAAGATGGGATTATCTTAATGAAATATATATATATATATGTATAAATTATCTTAATGAATTATATAAATATATATTTATATATATATATATATATATATACACACACACGCGCGCGCGCGTAAAAGATTTTTTCTAAAAAAAAATTGTGTTTTTGGTCTCCCAATTCAGCAGTTAAAATAAAGATTAGTCTCACACAACGTAATCAAAACACATACACATATAACGCGCTATAGTTGTAAGTTTTTTAGGTGTAGATTTATCCAGGCAAGATTCAAAGGTTGTAAGATGTGATGATCGTAATAATATATATATATATATAAATTATCGTAAAAAAATTAGCTTAATGAATTATATATATATAAATATAAGTAAAAGATTTTTTTATAAAAAAAAAAAACCCAAAAAAAATTTGTGTCTTTGGTCTCCCAATTCAACAGCTAAAATGAAGATTGCTCTCACACAACCAAATCAAAACGCATACACATCTAAAGAGCTATAGTAGTATGTCTTCTTGGTGGACTGGAGATTGATCCAGGTAAGGTTCAAATGTTACAAGATGGGATTATTTTAATGAAATATATATATATATATAAATTATCTTAAAAATTTATCTTAACGAATTATATATATATATATACATATATATAAGTAAAAGATTTAAAAAAAAAAACCAAAAAAAAAAATGGTGTTTTTGATCTCCCAATTCAGCAGCTAAAATGAAGATTAGTTTCACACAACCCAATCAAAACGCGTACACATCTAAAGAGGTATAGTAGTAAGTCTTCTAGGTGTAGATTGATCCAAATAAAGTTCAAAGGTTGCAAGATGGGATTATCGTAATGAAATATATATATATATATATATAAATTATCTCAAAAAAATATCTTAAACGAATTATATATATATAAGTAAAAGATTTTTTTTTCTAAAAAAAAAAACCCAAAATTAATTGTGTTTTTGGTCTCCCAATTCAGCAGCTAAAATGAAGATTAGCCTCACACAACCCAATCAAAATGCATACACATATAAAGAGCTATAGTAGTAGGTATTCTAGGTGTAGATTGATTCAGGTAAGATTCAAAGGTTGTAAGATGGGATTATGTTAATAATATATATATATATATATTATCTTAAAAAATTATCTTAATGAATTATATATATAAGTAAAAGATTTAAAAAAAAAAACAACTAAAAAAAAAATTGTGTTTTTGGTCTCCCAACTCAAAAGCTAAAATGAAGATTGCTCTTACACAACCCAATCAAAACGCATACACATCTAAAGAGCTATAGTAGTATGTCTTCTTGGTGGAGATTGATCCAGGTAAGGTTCAAAGGTTACAAAATGGGATTATTTTAATGAAATATATATATATATATAAATTATCTTAAAAAATTATCTTAATGAATTATATATATATATACATATATTTATATATAAGTAAAAGATTTAAAAAAAAAAAACCAAAAAAAATTATGTTTTTGATCTCCCAATTTAGCAGTTAAAATGAAGATTAGTCTCACATGACTCAATTAAAACACATATACATCTAAAGAGCTATAGTAGTAAGTCTTCTAGGTGTAGATTGATCTACGTAAGGTTCAAAGGTTGCAAGATGGGATTATCTTAATGAAATATATATATATATATATATATATAAATTATCTTAAAAAATTATCTTAACGAATTATATATATATATATAAGTAAAATATTTTTTTTTCTAAAAAAAAAAAAAAAAAACAAAAATTAATTGTGGTTTTGGTCTCCCAATTCAACAGCTAAAATGAAGATTGGTCTCACACAACCCAATTAAAATGCTTACACATCTAAAGGGCAATAGCAGTAGGTATTCTTGGTGTAGATTGATCCAGGTAAGGTTCAAAGGTTGCAAGATGAGATTATTTTAATGAAAAATATATATATATATATTTAAATTATCTTAATAAATTATATATATATATATATATATATATAGAAGGAAAAGATTTAAAAAAAAACAAATAAGAAATTGTGTTTTTGGTCTCCCAATTCAACAGTTAAAATGAAGATTAGTCTCACGCAACCCAATCAAAACGCATACACATCTAAAGAGCTATAGTAGTAAGTCTTCTAGGTGTAGATTGATCCAAGTAAGGTTCAAAGGTTGCAAGATGGGATTATTTTAATGAAAAATATATATATATATATATATATATATAAATTGTCTTAATGAATTATATAAATATATAAGTAAAAGATTTTTTTTCTACAAAAAGAACAAAAAAAAAATTGTGTTTTTGGTCTCCCAATCAGCAGCTAAAATGAAGATTGGTGTCACACAACCCAATTAAAATGCATACACATATAAAGAGCTATAGTAGTAAGTCTTTTAGGTGTAGATTGATCCAGGTAAGGTTCAAAGATTGCAAGATGGGATTATCTCAATAAATATATATATATATATAAATTATCTTAAAACATTATCTTAATAAATCATATATATATATATATATAAGTAAAAAATATTTAAAAAAAAAATTGTGTTTTTGGTGTCCCAATTCAGCAGCTAAAATGAAGATTGGTCTCACACAACCCAAGTAAAATGCATACACATTTAAAGAGCTATAGTAGTAAGTCTTTAGATTGATCCGGGTAAGATTCAAAAGTTGCAAGATGAGATTGGAGGAGATGATGTAGGGAAGTTGATGCTGTAATTTATCCCAAAAAATAAAAATAAAAAAGAGTTGAGGCTGTAGACTGTAGTGACATGGTAATATAGTAGTGATGGTGAGTTATCATTATATAGTATATGACTGTGTGGAAACAGTGGAGTGAAAGGGGCAGTTTAAGGGTTTAAAAGTTGGGGAAGATGATTGCCTAAAGGGGTGTTAATTTATTGGATAGTTGTAACAATGATGGCGATTTAATTGAACCAGACAATGGTGCAAATTTTTGCACATGTGAAGAAGAAGCAACTGGGAATGTTGCCGCGCATAGCCTGTGTTGGTGGGCTCTCTCGGTCCCAGAGATGAGGGAGTAGGGCATTGCCTAATGCTTGGGTGTGAGGTTCTTTTGAACCTTTGTCGGTGTCGCTAGTTTTTGTGGTTGGGCCTAATGCTTGGGTGTGAGGTTCTTTTAAACCTTTGTCGGTGTCGCTATTTTTGTGGTCGGCCCACCTGCGGTCGTGTGGGTGGCCCGCGCCTTTTCCTTTGGTTTAGTGAGTGGTCGTGTGTGGCTTAACCTCTCTTGTTGTGCATTCTGTTTCAATATGTAACCTTTCTAATGATGCCGGTGTTCGTTAGAAGATTAAAAAAAAAAAAAAAAAACTTGGTTTTTGCGAGTGTATAAATGATATGATAAATGTAGTCAAGCTTCTCTTAAATACACTTCTTTATAATCTCTTATGATAATCTCACATTTCCTGAGTCTTCATGCCTTTCAACATCTATGATCTATCAACAAGAAGTAAGCTTATGGTTTAAATTAATCTTTGCAACATCGAAGAAGCATTGATGAATTCCAACTACCAAAAGCACTAGAAGCTAATGGCGCTCTCAACTTTCTCCAAAACCCAGAACAAGATTCCCTACTCTCTCTCTCTCAAAGAGCTTTTCTAAAGCTAAAATGGAATTCTTCATTCAAGTCACACTCCATGTCATTTGGAACAGTTGTTAATTTTTAATTTTTCTTTTTTCAATCTAGCTCAAAAGGAAAAAGAGAATCCTTCATTTACTCACTCCACCTCTTCCACTTAAAGAGCTTTTCTAAAGCTAAAATGGAATTCTTCATTCAAGTCACACTCCATGTCATTTAGAACAGTTGTTAATTTTTAATTTTTCTTTTTTCAATCTAGCTCAAAAGGAAAAAGAGAATCCTTCAATTACTCACTCCACCTTAAAAACATCTCGAAAGAAAAGAAAAAGAATCCTTCAGTCAAGTCACTCGCTCCCTTATGTGTTAAGAAACCAGTTTTTCTTTTTCATTTTTATTTTTGGTAAAGCCGAGTAAAACCCATCTAATAGCGAAGAACACTCTTTTAAGAGATACACAAGTCCAAACATTCAAATTCAAGAACCAAAATTGAGACATTTACTAGGCTTTGGCAATATCCTCTACAACAAAAAATGTATAACAATAGTCCAAAGTCCAAGAGAACCAAAGATTAGATTACAGAGGAATTATAACGGATAATCACTACCATAATGATCGAACTGAAGAACAAGTATGCTATTCCTATACGCCAGTTTTTTAAAACTATCAAAACCGTTTTCATTTTAGCCTTCCATTCTTCCATTTCCCATCTCCATACCATTCTTCCTATACTTATTCACACTCAATCAAAACCAAGTAAAAGACAAAAAAATGAGAAAATGAAGATCATTGTTTTATATGCTGCCATGTAAAGATTTACAGAATTCTAAGGATATAAACAAGCAGTAAAATGAAGATTGGTCTCACACAACCCAATCAAAACGCATACACATCTAAAAAGAACTAAGAAAACAGATTATATCAACAATCAAAGAAACACCCAAATTCCAAAAAGAAAAAAAAAAAAAAAAAAAAAAAAAAAAGAAAACGAAAAAGAAAAGCAAAGAAACAAAGATCATCATATTTGCAACTCTAGAAATTTATTTACATAGTTCTACTCCAAAGGACATATCAAGAAACAATTAAAGAAGATTGGTCTCAGTCGAACCAACCCCCCAATCTAATAACCTAAACATAGTTCAATGCTCCAATCACAGCACCACATCTAAAAATCCAGATTAATGAACATTCTAAGAAGTACCGTGTCAATAACTCTGACCAAATCTTGAAGTGAAGCCGATCAGAAACTGTGCTTGAAACCCAGACCATGCTTGCCGCGAACAGCCCCAGGCCTCACAAACAAATACGGCGACCTCTTGGAATTGGACATCTTCTTCGTAAATCCCCTTTTCCCCAACTTCCTCATTCTCTGTCTCCCGAATTTCCCGTTCACCGACCACGGAACAAGCTCGTCGTTCAAAGCATACGCATCATCATCATCATCATCATCATTATCATCATCATCATCGAAATCACCATAGCCATCATCAAGAAAATGAAGGCCTTGGGGTTCGATTGCAATTTGGTCGTTTACAGGGGAAGATCCAAACCCATTATCTTCATCTTGGTGATCTTTTTGGTGTCGTTTTTCTTGTTTGGGCTCTTCAGAGTCGTAGTCGTCGTTGGCGTCTGAGGCGCTGATGAGTTCCCAGTGCGAGAGAGACTGAGACCGAGACAGAGACAGACCCAAATCATCATCTTCTTCGGATGATGATGATATTTCCAAGAAGTCGTATTCGTCTTCGTCGGAGAACAGAGACGCCATTGAACTCTTCTTGTCCATTCTCTTCTTCTTTCTTCTTTGCTTGTGATTTGATTTGATTTCTGGTTCGGTTTTTCAGTTTCTCTCTCTCTCTTATTTTATCTTTTCTTCGCTTTACTTCTTCTGTTAATGAGATGAGATTTTTTTTTTTTTTTTTTTTTTTTTTGCTTGAAAAATGAGATGAGATTTGATTTTGTTGTTTTATTGCTTTGGGTGTGTCCACGCGTACTTGGGACATACGTGGGTTCACCTAGCTGCCACGTGTAAATTCCAAAACGTTTTTTTAAATTTTAGTTTTCCACCCATTTTTTTTCTTTCTTTTATGGAGGAGCTTCTTATTTATTATTATTATTTTTAACGTCATACGGGAATAGAGATGTCAAATGAGTCAAGCCGTCTATGGACGCCTGGCCCAGTCTGTAATAGTGTCAGATTCAGTACGGTCCGGTTAGTTACTGTTATGAGTCGTGCTAACTCAACACGTGCAATGAGTTAGGGCTGGGCCTCGACTTCTCAGCCCGCGACCCAAGCCCGGCCCTAGCCCATTGGAGGCTCGTGTTCGGCCCGGCCTAAACCCGGATTCGGCAATTATTCGGCCCAACCCAAGCCCGCGAAACAATTTGTGAAACAACCCATTCTAAATGCTACCGTTGGGCCCTTCGTGGGCCCAATGGTAGGCCCATGACGGGCCTCCCATTTAGCACGTGACGGGCCTCCCGTTCCACCCTAAATCCCACGCAACAACTCACTCTCAACTTCTCATCTCACTCTCATTCTATCTCTCAACTTGTCTCTTTGATTTTGATTCTAAACTTTTTTCTCGCGTTTACTCATTTTTTTGCTCTTTCATTTACAAAGTTCAAGTTCAATCAATTTTCAGAAAATGGCTGCCCCAAACTTCCCTGATTTCACTGCTCTTCCTGAGCTTTGTGATGAGGTATTTTTTTAGGATGAAATGATGCCTCCCAACCCCACCCCAACTGAACCAGAAAACGCTCCGGTGGATAATGCTTCAGTGCACAACGGGCGAGTTGGAGAAAACAGTAGGGGAAAAAGACCGCAAACTTCTCTGGAGTGTAGACTCCTGCCAACAAACACTATCACTCACATCACAGGGGTTACAAAATTTTATATACGATGCACAATGTGCTCGTGAGGCACTAGCTAAATTTCTAGCTAGTGCCGAATTGCCTCTTTCTTTTGCAGATGATGCGTTGTCCGAAGAATTCATCCAGACGGTCTTCTGCCCACAATTTAAACGGGTAAGTAGAAATACAACTCGTTCTGATTGCATGAAAGTGTTTTATGCAATGAGAAAATCTCTTGTTGATAAATTTAGGACTTGTAATGCTATTGTCTCTTGCACTTCTGATCTGTGGGAAGGGTGTAATAAAATTGAATATTTATTTGTCACAGCGCACTACATTGATGACGATTGAGTTTTATAAAAAAGAATAATTAATTTTCATTTATGTCCATATTCTCATAACGCATCATCTATTTTTGGTACAATAATGAAATTTTTTGAGTTTTATGGGATAGAAGATAAAGTTTTAACTATTACTTTTGATAATGCGTCAGCTAACACAACTGCAATTAACATGTTTAAACGTAGTTTGAAACCAGTGTTTGGGGGCTGGGGGGAATTTTCATCAACGGTATGCATGTCACATAATTAATTTAGTAGTTCAGGCAGGAATTGAACATATCTCATCTAATCTTACAAATATTAGAGAGTCATTATCATTCATATCTAATTTTGGAGCTCGGCTCCAAGAATTCAAACAATATTGCAAGAACAGTCAGATGCGCCCAAGAAAGTTTTCAACTGACGTGGGACATAGGTGAAATTCCACATATTTAATGTTGAAGGCAGCACTCCCGTATTCCCAGCTTATCACGACATATGTAAACAGTAAGAATGATCAAATTTTAATTTTTGATCCTGATTGGCAGATTGATGTGTATTTTTTAAAATTTCTAAAAGTTTTTTACAATGCTACTAAATTAATTTCTGGAGTTTATTATCCTACTGTACATTTAGCTTCACATCAACTATTTAATATTTCAGAAACATTTTCTTATTATAGGGATACATAACTTTTTGAAAATATAGTTAAGTTAATGGAAAATAAATTTAAAAGTTATTGGTCAGGTTGTCCTATGATATATACATTGGTAACCATTTTAGATCCTAGGTGCGGAGTAGATGAGACTGAATCATTGATGATGGCTACCGTAGAAAATTTAGAAATAGATATGCAACGAACTATTACTGACGCTAAGAAAATGTTAGAAAAGGTTTTTAGTTTGTATGAAGCAAAATACAACACAGGTTAAAAAGAACAGGGAACTTCATCGTCAACTAGCAGTTCGGGGCCTAAAGGATCGCCGTGGAGTTTCTTGAAGAAAAAAGAGAAAACGACATGATCGTCTTCAACACAAGCGTCTACCGAACTAGTAAAATATTTTGAAGCAAATTTTGTAATCGATAACGACAAACTAGACATCTTACAATGGTGGAAGAGCAAGACCGATCGTTTTCCAACACTATCTGTAATAGCTCGTGACATTCTGACAACTCCAGTGTCAACGGTAGCATCGGAGCAAGCTTTTAGCGCGAGCAACCGAATTCTTGATGAGAAGAGAAGCAAAATGCATCTAGATATCTTGGAGGGGCTAATGTGCATTAAAGACTGAGAAGATGCCAGAAGACGAAAACAACAATACATAGATGATTCAATGCAAGAATATTTTTCTAACTTAGAAATAATAGAATCCTTTGGAAGCATTTAGGTTTGTAATTTACTATTCTTAGCTACTGCACTCTTTTTTTCTTTGCTAAAGTTTTGTCCTGATCTCCTCAGGGGTTTTACTTGGCAAGATTTTTAACGAGGCAATCATTTATGTGTACTTATTCCTATTATGTCAATTCAATAAAATCACATCTTTTGGAGGCATATGATATATATTTTTTAATTAAATTTTTTAAAAAAAATACAAGGGTCGGGGCCCAGGCTTGGCCCTCGCCCCCTTATGGACTAGGGCTGCGGGCCTGGACCGGGCCTGAGTTTTTCTTCTCTGGCCTGGCCCAGGCACGGCCCTGCACTATGCATGGTCGTGCTAGGCCCGGCCCAGGCCCGTAACGAGCCTGGTGTTGGACGTCTGGCAATGCACGTTTGACACCACTATATGGGAATTTATAAAAAAGTAATCCCATACTTTTTTCTTATCAATTCAAACTGTTTTATTTAAATATTGGATTAATTTTTTAACGCTTTAATACAAGATTAAAAATAATTGAGAATTTTTTTGATGTTTTTTTTTAAAGAACACTGATATTCTTTATTTATCAGCCGTTGGATCTATATTAAATATAGTTAAAAGTTAAATTAAATTAAAAAAGTAATACATATTTAACGACTACTAAGCAGCAAATACTGGTGTTCTAAAAAAAACACCAGAAAAATTCTCAAAATAATTTTGTATATATAATGTAAATTTTTAATATGAACATTTGCCATTAAAAAATTAATCTAAAGACTTAAACAAGCATTAATTTCAAAAGGTAAGAAGAAAAAAAAACTTTTCTTATCGTAAAGTTTTTTTTTTTTTTTTAATCGGAGAATTGTTGTAAAGTTGTTGTTTATTTTCTTTTTTTGGGAAATTTCTTCTGCAGGCCGCCGTCTTGAACTTACTTGTAAAGCAACTTCTTTTAGCCATCAGATTAAATTTTAATAGTTGTATTTATAAAAGAGAGCACTTTCGTGTCGTTTGGTTTATTATTTTAACGTGCACACTATAAACTCGACCATTGAAAGTTTAACTACTAAAAAACTTGCTCTACTAATTGGGCAAAACGCCATTGTCCTACCGTAGAAATCTTTCCAACTAAAAATAAAAATTGTTGGTGTTACTTAGATCTCTATCTTTTTTTGTCATTTAAAAAAAAAAAAATCATAACTCATTAATAAAACAACAAAATCTAACAATTCTAATAAAAAGTGAGTCTAGTTTCATCGTGCCATTGCTATCATACACCCAACACTACACAAATAACTTAGCAAAAGTTCTAAATTATTTATTTATTTATTTATTTATTAGGGTAAATTGAGACTACGAAGCAAAAGAAAAAACCTCCTAGCAACTGCAACAACGCATTGGTAGTAGCCTCAAAGGTTTTGGGACTAGAGCAAAATGTTAGGGGATGTTATTAGATTAATAGATTGTTAGTTGCTTCTGTTTTTACTAATGAAATGTTAATAAACATGACAAGATCGTTTCTTTGTAAAGTGACTTCTTTTCAAGGTAATCATTCAATTATACAAAATTAATATAATTGTAAATTTTGTAAACAAAATCATAACTAATCTAACCAAAACTAATTATAATAAAGAAAATGGCTAAATGGTTACTTTTACGAAAGAACATAAAGTGGAAGAAAAAATTACCTCTCTTTCAAAACATCCGTTCACTTCTATTGTAAGTTCTTTTTGTTAATACAATTGTGAATCAGTCATGGATATCTATGTGTATAATGAACGCACCTAAAATCTTTTAAATATATATTTCACCGGCCTACAAATGGCCGGAGTATAGTATAAATTTTGAATTACCATCTACTATATTTACCATTTTAATCAATTTCGATTCACACTCTGAAGCATGAAATAATCAAGCAGTGACAGAATTCTCAATGACTGTCAATTTTCACAAAAGATTGTCATACACTAACTTTTAATTGCGTTACCAAAAACGCATCAAGGTCCCAACCCGCAAGGGACAGGAAATCATCTTGGCTGAAGCATCAAGCATTATCATATGCTTCCAAAACAAACACGGTTAACGTCAAAATGCCAGCGTGGGGAGCGGGATGACATCAATGATCCCCAATTTCCAGAACCAAAAACATCAATACGTCAGGGCTTAAGGTTCTACGCCTGCAAGTCTTGAAAGCAAGGGCAAGTAGGCAACAAATAAAGAGAACAAGATAATATAAACGACCTCTGCCTTGAATGACATTAAATTAACCAAAACAAAATTTCTTTGGAGGACGATTTGCTCGAAAAGAAAATGTCTCCACAGGTACCTAATATTTAAATAAACAACCACCTTTGAAGGAACAAAAAAGAGAGCGAGTTACGATAATGCATCAAACTAGGGGATACATATGGGAAAACACCATTGCAAGCTGGCACTGTATTACTTTCTTAGCCAACAGATTGATATTCAAATCATCACAAGGATAAGCAAATTTTGCATACATTGATAAGTAAAGTGTCCTTCCTATAACCATCATCTATTTTAACATGGGCCTTGACCATTGTTGCAATAAACAAGAAAAGCCGAAAACAAAATTCTGAATCTGTTTATTACATTGAAAAGCATAATAAACTATTTAAAGAAAAACAAAAAGGGGTAGCCTGAAGGAAAAGAGATAGCACCAATGACTCATTTGAAATCGAACTCTTCTATAGAACTTCTTACCTCTTACCGACAGATACAAATGAGTCCACATGATTGCCTCTGCTGCCAAAAGGATGTGCAGATAAAAATAAAAAAAATAAAAATAAAAAAAAAGATCAAATAGTTCTGGTCGAGCAGCTTCATCGAATCTGAGATGGAGAACACAGCAACCCAGAAGCATCTGCTCCAACAACAGCAAGATCACAAACGGTACAGATCTGACCATCCTGGCTTGGCACAAACCGTGAACTACAGTATGGGCAGGAAACATCCTTTTGTCCTCGGTAAATCGGCACATAAGTTGCTCCACAAATCACAAATGGGTTCCTAAAATCGTAGTTCAGCCGCGACGCATCAGTCATGTTCTTCTCAGCAGCCTGCAGCACTTGTCTTGCGGTCTTAGCTTGGTTCTCAATGGTGGGATTGGTCTCCAAAAGCCGCCTGGCAAAGTTAGCAGCGGTAGCAAGGTTCTTTGCCTTGTAGCAAACAGTCATGGCATTTAGCAAAGCAAGCCTCAAGTGTGGCAGCTGGAGATTGCAGTGAGTGAAATAGGCTGCTAGCTCCTGCTGGCGTACCGGATTGTCTTTGATTTCCCTCCTCTTCAGCTCCATTTGCAAGCCTAGCACATACTCCTTGACAATAATAATCAGCTCCTTGACTTCATCGACCTCCCTTCTAGACTCAACAACAATCAGAGGAATTGTGTGAAGAATGTTAAGAAAGAGGCGAAGAGCTTCAGTGAACTTCCCAGAAGTGGTAGCCTTGTATCCTGCTTTGAGTTTTTCTTCCAACTGTGAGAAATTGAACACAAGTGCTGGAGGGCCCCTCACATTCGGGCTAGCAGATTCATTCCACCCACGTTCAACTGCTAGTGATATCACTGGAGCAGAAGAAAATGCTCGTAGATATGAATGGCTGCCATTGTGGAGATCGAGAAACATGGATTTCAAAGGAGCGAAGTTTTTGATTCCAAGCTGCCTGTTAAGCCACCGCATTGCAGTATCAAAGTTGCCCGCTGCTGCATGTTCAGCAGCAAGGGACGACCTCTGGGTCCAAATCTGGCTTACAGGCATGCCAGGAGTTGGAGCAACAAAAACAGAAGACCGTGCATTTGCAGAAGCCTTTGGAGTGTCTGCTTCAGGAGGCAGCTCCAAATCTTCAAGGTCCCATCCTCCCTCTTCATCATTTTCTTCAGCCGCTTCTCCATCTTCCAATATTGCAGAGACATCCCCATTCTGTAAGCCGTCAACATCAACCAAGTCCAGCTCCTCACCCCAGTCACAATCAGCAGCAGCTTCATCCTCTTCAACTGCAGCGCCCCTACCAATATTATCCAGACCTCCTTCAAATATGCCTTTCATTACCCTTAGAAGAGGCCAATCACCACCGCACATGACAGGAGTTGGGGGCATCATAAGGGTAGGCACTTTCCCTTTCGGCAAAGAAGGAATGTTGTCTCCCAATTCAACAGCTAAACGCTCAGCAATGTCATGAAGTCCATGAACTGACGCTGTGATGTGGGCAAGTGGCAGGTGACCCACATTCTCTAAGATCTTGATACGTTCTCGAACATCACCTAAATACAAAGCATTGTGGAATTGGCCCATGACATCATTCTTAACCTCGGCAATTTTCAGCATCTTGGATAGCTTGTCCGTGTTACCAGTTATGAGATACAGGAAGGATAACCTCTCAAAATTTTTTGTCTTCTGGTAGGCATACTCAACAATACCTGCATTACCCTGACGAAGAGCCTCTACCCCCAACCTGTACCAATGATCTTTTTCATCAATTGCCGTAGCTGATGCAACAGCAATTTGAATATTTCCACTCTCCAGAGCCAGATTGAAACGATTTCTCTCATCTTTCACAAAATGTAGAGCAACTTCAGGAAAACCCTTCTGCTGAAGATAAGCAATCATTGCCTGCCCACAGAGTTGTGAGCTCCTTATCATGCTCATAACATGGTCATATCTCTTCTTCAGTAGGGACAGCTTGAAAATATATTCTGTGGCATCCATAACTATGGCTCTGTTTTTCCCATCCCGATCCAAGCAAAATATGGCATTTCCAGAAACCTTCATGATGTAAATTGGAACATCCAGGGTTCTAATTATTCCACTATCTCCATTCGGGAGGCAGTACTTAATATGATTTAGAGTTGTATAGATGAATATGCCATTGTCATCCCAAGCACCACTCTTGACACGGATTGTTTCATGAAGAGTGCACTGGTGCACAAGCTTCTTGCTAGCAATGATGATAGCATGCTTGCTAAGCAATGCAACATTTTCCATGTCACTAGACCAAACAACATACTTGACAAAGGGAGTTTGAAGATCACCGAGAACCAACCTCTGCTGCAGATCGAATATAACCACTCTATCCTCTGCTCTACAAAGCAAGTTACCAGTTCCAGCATAGAATATGGCATCAGCAGCAATTGGAAGGGCACTTTTCTTCACAATCTCATTTTTCAGATTCTTAACCAATACTTGGTTGCTGCTTCTATCAAGAACAGCAAATCGATTACGAGCCACGAAAACAGCAGAGCCCCCAACACCTCTCTTTGCATCTGGCACATTATCACCCCTACTAATGCTGTCCTTAGGTATGGTATACAACTCATAAGAGCCCCCCTCAGCATCTGAGCATACGAGGATGGCATTTTCTGTAGGGCTGTAACTGAGAGTTCTAGGACTTTGATTTAAACTGGTGGAACCAGGGCGTCTAATTGGAGCAACTTGTGCATCCTTTTGACTTGAAAATTCATAGTACCGCAGAAACCGTTCTTTAACATAAAAGAGACTATCACCACTCACTGAAAATGCTGGCCGTTCTCTCTCTAACTTAAATACAATCATGCCACTGTCATGACCTGCTGCCAAAAGGTTCATCTCAGGGTGAGCTGCAAGAATCCAAAACCGATCATGTTCTCTGCGAAATGTTTGGAGCCCAGTTCGCCTTGTTGCATCCCACACACGAATACTTTTGTCTTCTGAATTGGATACAATTATGTCCTGTTTGGCATGGAACATAACACACGAAACATTGTTCATGTGCCCCCTCAATGTGTCCACTTCCCAAGCTTTTGTATCTGGAAACAAAACAAAAATTCCACTAAAAACTTAATTTCACGTACAAAGCCATGGTTGAACACCAAATAAAAGAAACATATATGAACCAATAAAAGGAACTTAAATAATCAAGCGCGATAATCATGTAGAAAGAAATAAAGTAATGTATTCACTACATAAGTGAATCAGCCAAGAAAATGTGAGTTTTATATGGTAAAAACGATAATATGAATACCATTCATCCGCCACAATTTAACTTGGCGATCATCTGCTCCTGAGACAATCAGAGGAAGGGTGGGGTGGAATGCAGCCCAATTAACACCTCGATCATGGCCCTCCAAAACATACTTCACAACAGCATCGATACCGCCAAAAAGATCTGTATTCATCTGACTCAAACGCAGCATGTCATCCCCAGGAGGAGATCCAGTTTTCTTCTTCAAGGCACCAATATCCCAAACACGAACTGTCTGATCAAGAGAGGCTGACACAACAAGATCTTCTTTGGGGTGGAAGGAAGCGCACATAACATAATGGTTGTGGCCCGTTAGCACAGAAATACAAGTACGTGACTGCCAGTTCCATATGCGAATAGTCTGATCATCACTGGCACTTACAACCCATGGGTTCTCATGATGGAACTGCACGGTTCGAATATAATCAAGGTGTCCAAGAAGAGTAAAAAGACACCTATGCAGCTTATAGTTCCAAACTTTAATTTTGTAATCATCCCCTGTAATAAATAAGCAAACAAAAAAACAAAAGTAGTTGGGAACTTTCAATGCATCAATTGCACTATATATCCGGTGCTGCATTAAAATAGCAACACTGAAATGTTACATGACTGCACCAGAACACTCCCCTAGGAAGATTTGGAATTTCAAATGAATTTCATATTCATACTTTCTGCTTCTAGTTAAGCCACTAAATTCTGAACAACAAAAACATAACCTTTTGTACTGAGAAAAAAAATGAAGAAATTGAATTAGACCTTAATCCGATTAACAGATCTTCACAGTCACACAGTTCAGTGGCATACAATTTCCAGATTTTCAAAGAAAGTGAATTTTCTAGGGCAACATAATTGCAAAAACTGTATTGATACATCATCTAACAATCAAAAGGCACTGTCCGATTGGTATATAAAATAACAGAATATATGGGGAAACGGGTGAGAAAAATACTCAAGTAAGATTTCTACGTAGACTATGACAATAGTATCACCAATTTGATTAACTTATGTAAGCAACCTGCCAATATAATTTTACACAGTTTAGCGGCTTTATCTTTCTAAAGCCAAGTCTATAATTGCTATAATTCCTATCCCTTCACTTCAGATCTCTTCAACCTCAGTCAGAGCAGCTAACCTGGATCTGTGATTTATAAAATACATCTAAAGAATAATCAACTTTGTTTTTCCATGAATAAACGCCTTCAACATATTCAGCAGTGTTCTAAAGCATGGATCTAGCAATATTCAGCAATTACAAGAATAACATTAACGTTCACAACTTCAAACCAAAAAACATAAAGAAATAAATATCACGGAAATTTGACAACGAGATTCACAATTACATATATCAATTATCTAAGGCAAATTAATTCGCACCTCCAGACACAGAGAGGTTGAGATTTGTGAAAATGAACACCATCACACTCTCACACCATTGAGTGGCATACAGTTTCCCAAAAATATATACTATATTATATATACTATATTTTTTAGCACTTAGACAGTCTTCATTATTTTTAGTTGATACATCAATACAATTAATGCAATTACGCTGCCATAGCAAATTTGTGTATATATAATATAATATAAAATATTTAATACATACAAATATATATATATATATAAATATATATGGTACAAGACCAAGAGACAAGAGACAGAATCTAGATAGAATGGTAGAACCAAGTTAGAGAAATAGAACCACTAAAGTGAAATGGAACGGGAACCCTAGAGACAAAACGAGAACTTAAAAGGGAAACTAATAATCTCAATATTCATTCATCAGCCAAAACTCTAAATTGCAAGCTACCCTAATTATAGGCAAATACATGACAAGCTAAGAAACTGAACCAAAATAAAATAAGAAACTTGATAATCAGAAATTAACCCCAATAACACAAATCCCTGATTAAATAAAACTAAAAGGCAAATTAATATTCCAATCTCAATCATTTTCAGTTCGCAAAAGAACTTGACGCTTGGGAGGGGGAACTCGAAAGAATCATGAAGCAACAATCTGAAACGCATGCGCATCTTCAATCTTGAACCTTGATATTTAAAAAAAAAAAATGAAAAAAAAGAACGTAGGATGTTGATATTTGATTGTAGAAACATCCTTGTTGTAGATATAACATAAAAAACCTCTCCGCCTTTTTATCAACTGATTTCAGCAACCTGCCACTACCATTAATTTTATCTCAGTTTCAGCGGCTTAATATTCGGGTTAAGGTTTTTACTTGGTTATTATTTTCATAAGAAACTGAATACTAGTGACTTAGTGCAGAAGAAACATCCCAATCTTGTTTTGTCTCCAAGTTGGTGTGTTATGTGCAGAGAGAATGCAGAATCAGTGGATCATTTATTCCTCCATTGCAAGGTGGCTGGGAAATTATGGTCTAAGGTATTGGGAGCTGCTTCACTTTCTTGGGTCTTTCCTGCCTAAAGTAACGCAATTCTGGTAAAAGATTTATTTGGTTTTGGAAGGGGGAATGAAGGTAAAAAAGTTGGAAGCTATGGTTTTAGCGACTCTCTGGGTGGTTTGGCTTGAGAGAGATCAGAGGATCTTTGAAGAGAAGGAGATGCTTATTGAAGACTTGTCTGAGAAGGCTAACTTTATTGCTTCACTATGGGCTTCTACAGATAAACCATTTAAGGATTTTCCATTATCCTTGATAGTTGATATTGCTTAGTTGGGAGGACGTTTTGGTTTAGTCTGTTTTAAGAGTTTTCTGGTCTGTAATTTCTGAATGTTGGCTGATTATTAGTGTGGTCTTATAGTCTATTTGTGTTTGGTCGTTGTTTATATATTTTTGTATTTTTAGGATGGATATCTCATCCGTCCTAAATCTCCTGTAATGTTTTTATTTGTTGAATGAAATTTTCGTCTCCTATAATAATAATAAGTGCAAGTCTATGACTAATAAATTCCTATCCCTTCACTCCAGCTCTCTTAACCTCAACCAGAGAATACTAATCTAGATCTATGAACTATATGAAATACCTAAAAAATAATCAACTTTCTTTTTCCATTTAGAATAAATGCCTTAAAACTTAATCAGCAGTGTACTAGGGCATGGATCTAAACATATTTAACAATTACAAGAATACCATTAACGTTCACAATTTCCAACCAAAAAACAAAATGAAATCGAGGAAATTTGGCCATAAAATTTACAATTGAATAAATTAATTATCCAAGGTAAATTGGAGAATTTATCACTGGAAATGGAATTAATTCGCACCTCCAGACACAAAGAGAGGCTGAGATTTGTGGAAATGAACACCGCGAACTGGTCCTTCATGCTCGTCAAATCGATCGATCAGAGTCCCCATACGATAGTCCCATAGCTGGATCACCCCACTGTGGAGACTCGCGAGGATCCACGGCCTCTTACTATGGAAGCTCAGTCCCTTCACTCTATTGCTCTTTGTCTCGAACTTCGTCAACATTTTCGCTCCCGACTCTGCAACCAACCCAATCGCATCAACCATTCGCAAATTTCAACAAAACAAACATCAAATCCTCAATCAAATCTGAAACCTAAATCAAAATCCACACAAAAAGTTCAATTTCCTCAACCTGTTTGATCCCAAAGAAAAATGTAACCATTTTCAATCCCAAACACAAATTAAAACGCATTCATTCCGATTTCGCTTTCCTGGATTCGGAATCTTCAAATCATTTTCAACAGTTCCGAGCTCAAAATCCAGCATTATACGAAAACATAGAAATGGAAAACATGAACAGATCTGAACGAAGAAAACATAAGAAATGAAGAATTCACCTCAGATCTATCTGCGATTAAATCAGAATCAAGCGCACAATCGCATCAGCAATCAACACCACCAGGTGTCGGTGTATGTATCTATAGGTGTATACAGATAATAGAATTTTAGAGAGAAAAAGTTCCTGCAAGACTGCAAGAGAGAGATCGGGGGAAATTAGAGTAAGAGAGAAAATGAGGGGTTTATAGTTATGTCTTTAGATCTAGCGTCGTCGAGTGACTGTTAATTTTTAAAAATATGGAAAAGTTTTGAAATTGTTTTTAGAAGAATTGTATTTATAATTACATTTGTAATAAATTATTTAAAGTTACAAAAAAAATTTCAAATCATCCATAAAAAAAATTCCAATCAATAAAGGCTTGTTTAGTAAAGGAGGTCAAATCCCAATTTAAGGTTATGTTACAGTAATTTTTTATTGTAAAAGTTTAAGGTATGTTCTTTTGTCTAAAAAATTAAAAAAAAAAGACAGTTTAAATTTTAATTTTATTCAATTTCACGTTCTTTTAAATTTTAATTTTATTCAATTTTACTCAACTTTATTCAAGTTTTAACTTCAATTCAAGTTATAACTCAAATTCAATTCAAAAACTACATTCAAGTTACACTCCAAAAGAACAATCCCTTAAATTTTAAAAAGTTATATAATAGTATTGTTTCTAAAAAAAATTAAAAATTAAAATTATAATACAAACAACCTGTTTTGAATCCATTATTCTCTTATTCGTAATTTATAATTCTCTTGGTAGTTTAGTTTAGAAAAAAAAAAATACATTGAGTACAACATATTTTAATCAAATAAGGTTTAGTATGATAAATTAAATTGCAAATTATTTTGAAATACATATAAGAAGATATTTTCAAAATTATAAAAAAAAAGCTTAAATAAGGATATTTATAAGCCAAAATATTAATCAAAGAAATTAGGTGAAAAAGTATTTACAAGGGCTATGTTTATAAAATATTTTAGAAGATTGTAATAAAAAAAAAACTTAAGAATAGACATATTGGTAGGAAGGTGTTTTAATAGAGAAACTAGTAAAAAAA